>WBMW01003636.1:191416-319561 GCA_013396635.1 Penelope pileata | reverse complement strand
GAAGAGTAAGTGCAAGGCCAGTCACAAGATCTTTTTCTGCTTAGCGAAAGAACAATATTTAGCCTAACTATTGTCTGGCAAACAAATCACACATCGATAGCGTTAGAAGGGCTACTCACAGATTAGATAGTGTAAGACACACCACACTACAGAATAGAGCTGCCATTGATTTTTTATTATTAGCTCAAGGGCATGGCTGCCAAGACTTTGATGGAATGTGTTGCATGAATTTATCTGACCACTCAGAATCCATTCTTAAGAGTATTCAAGACAGTATTCAGGACTTAAGAATGGGCGTTAGGAGGTTAACAGTGACTGATGGACTCGATGGGTGGCTCAAGGGATGGGGATTAACAGCATGGATGTTAGATTTGGTCAAGCAAGGATTAACTATATTGATGTTTGTATTGCTCTTGATTATTCTTGTTCCCTGTTTGATGAGATGTGTCACGGGAATGATTGAAAAGGCTGTTAAGCAGGTCTGGATTGCTCAAAACAAAGAAGGGGGATTTGTTGGAGAATTCGTGGGAGAATTCTTGTACAATGATGGGCATGTGAGCAATCCAGCATTTATAGACAATGTAAAAATCTAGGCAGAGATGTTGGCATAACTACAAGGCTGAGGTACGTGCAGAAGATAAGGTCAGAACACAGCCAAAAAGAAGAACAACTCCTGGATGCGATAACAGGAACTGCAGTACTGCTTGCTCAAGAATGTTTCACAGGGGATCGAGAATGCTTCACATCTCAACAGCTGCCAGCACCCAATTAGAAAGGAACTGTTAACACATGCTTTACTGTCTTTATCCAATCACTAGTAGCTAGCTGCTGCATGTAGATAACGAATAATTATAAAATATCTGTAATAGTTATAATAAACGGCATTCACTCGATCATATTGATCGTCTCGTGTTTGTCTGAGCTCCCGCGTCAGTGCGTCAAACCAGGAGCAATGCTGAGGCATGGCATTTTGCAGGCTGCAGTGTACACGCAGTGCTGCCCACTCTTTTCAACCCTGCTCTGCAAAGATAACACCTGAGGATGAGAGAGTAACTCAGTGTCCGTGCCTACTGACTCCTCATGGGTATTGACAAAGATTTCTGTGGCAGATGGAGCGGCGATGCCCTCGGCTACAACGGGAGAAGCAGTGACAAATACAAGGCTCTGGAGAACTCTCAACAACACTTCTGAAACTTTTGCTACCTCCGACACTGTCAGAAACCACAGCAGATGGATCACTCGCTCCATGCAGCGTGACATTTTCGTATTCCCATGGAAAGGTGGGCAAAGATTAGTTTTGCCTCATCCTCCTCCTCCTTACTCTGTAAATGTGTACACATAACTGGAGTATGTGAATACTAGTGAATAATAATGTGACTTTGAACAAAGTGACTTTAGTCACCAAAACTGTAATTATTTTGTTCAAAACAAATGCTGTTTTGCCTGGGGAAGTAGATCTGCCCACATATTTCTCAAGTGCATTCCGTTGTTCAGAAGTATATGATAGTAATTAGTAATAACACTCGGCATCATGATTCACACATCAGCAGAGAAACAGGTGCTGGGGTCTGTTCTGGGGTTTCTCATAGCACTGAGAGAACAAGTGAGCCAAGACTTGTCTGGGATGCCTGTGATTCACTCCTTCACTTTCCCTCTTCCTTGGAAGCTGCCTGCTGTTTCCAAACACGAATGCTATCCTTGCAAACTTCCCCCATTATTCTGAGGAAGGATACCGCAGACCCATGTGTCAGCGTTCCCCTCACCGGGCTCGCTGGGTGCCACAGCTTGCTGTGCGAGCAGGCTGCGTAAAACACGGAGAGGCCTTAATAGCTTCCAAAGGCCCCTCCCCGCGCAGCCTGAGCCGGGCTGCAGGCCGGCTGAGCGCTGGGCCGGGGNCTGAAGAGGAGGCCCTGTCTGCTCTGGGGGCCTTCCTGCCGCCCGGCCGTGGTGGCTGCAGCCGCTCGGGAGTGGGGCCGGCCCGAGTACCCCGCGCGGGTTCTGTCCTCTGCCCCTGAAGGGGGTGAGCGACTCGGGCAGGGCGTGCGGGGCTGGAGTCAGGAAGGGCTCGGGTTGTGCCGGGTCTCGTTCCTTACGCCTTCGGCTCCCTATGGAGCAAGTTAAAGCGCTGCCAAGGAAATAGTGGCGTTGCCCGGAGTGGGAAAAAACTGCATGTATACTGCTCGGTATGCTTGTTATCAATTGTGGTGTCCTCCTGTTGCTTGCAGCCATCCCTCTGAGGTCTCTGCGGTGCTGTGCTCTGTATGAAACTATCGCTGTAACAAAGTATGGTAATTCCTTCTCAGGAGCAGCCAGGAAGTTAAATCTTGCAGCGCTGTGCTAAAAGCAGATCAGTGTGTTGGTTAGCGCCTGAGGAAGGCACGGCACAGCCTTGCTTCAGACTTCCCCAGGAAGTTGGTGGAAGAGCCGAGCCCAGTGGGGAGCCTGTCCCCAGCTGCTCCCGAAACCAGTCCTGTGCAAGGGCTGCTCGGGGTTTAGTTTGTGAGAGGAGCAGTGAGGAAGTCCTGCTGAAGGGCTGCTGTGACTGCGGGTGTGAGTATTGCATCTGAAAATCTTTTAGGCGCTTTCCCTGCTTGCTGAAATAGCAGTCAGGCTTGGAAAGAATGGTTAGCCAGCAGAGCACTGGGGAGGGAAGAACTGCCGGAGCCGGGAGCGTTGCTAGAAATGAAATCAGTGCTTCTGACTCCCAGGTTAGTAACTGGGCTGTCCAGCTTGTTGTGGCAGGAGCAGTGTGTGTTCCCTTGTTTGGGATGGCACCGAGCCTTCTAGGTGCCAGGTAGGTGCCCCGTTCTCCTCTGCCAGCACTGAGCTGCCTGTGAGCTGTGCTGTTAGCAGTGCAAATCTTCTGACAAATGCTTGCGTGATTTCTGCAGCCTCTTCTCTGAGTCTGTGTTGCTGAACTGAAGTGTAAACCAGGAAAATGCTTCAAGCTAGTTGTTAAAGGCAAAAAAGAAAGGAGTTAGGATTAGGATACAGGTAATTAGCTGCTGGTGTCCCAAAGAAGCATGTCAGCAGTACCTGCAGCATGCTGTGGTAGAATTCAAACTGCAATAAACATGTTAAAGGTTTCATTACCGTTTATTACAAGAGCAAGTTGTCCCCAGTCCTTGATAACTCTGGGCAGGTAATCTTGATATCTGTGTTGGACAATGTTCACATAACTGAAAATGGGCTCGTCCCAACGCTGCTCCTAACGTGCAGTGGTGCCCTGCTTTGGTATGCAGACGCAGGGAACCAAGAATCAGCCTGAAGCTGTTCCCATTACTTGGAATTTTGTCTGTAGGGAAAATGAGTCAATAGACTGAAGTTTCAAATGGTGACTTTATGCATCTGTGCATGTTTTGTTTTGAAGTTGTAGGTTACCTTCAATACAACCTTTTGGAACATTATGGCTTTTTATAACTAACTTCCATAACACAAAATGCCTGTCTTATTAGAGTATAATTAGTATAAGATTTGTACAATGGAAAAAAAAAAGATTAATGTGGAATTACTAATCCAATATAATTGTAAACAAAAGCAAATTTTCATTAAAATACAGACATATATCATACATCTTAGTTGTTAACACAGTTTTAGTTTGGATGTATGTTTCCTCAGGTGTGCATCCTGTGGGTGATTTCTGAGTGAGATTGACACGTTTTTTACCTCCCGCCATCAGTTTCACAGACTGATAAAAGGTGAGCTGGGGTAAGTCGTTCTGTCGTGATAGTGCCATCATAGCTGCGTTGTTCTCTTCCCAGTTTCCCCTAGGGTCTTCCAACCTAAAACCTCGGAGTTTATGTATTGCTTATCAGTGGAGAAGTGTCTTTTTTCAATTTTTTTTTCAACTTTTTCTTTTTTTTTTTTTTTTTTTAATATAAAAGTGGGGCTGTCTATGTTGTCCTTCTGCTCCAGTTTCAGGGAGCAGAGCAATGTGTGGAGTAAACCAGCACATTCCATTGATCTGATAATGTTTTTGAAGTCCCCTCTCTGGTCATTATTTGACCAAATGTAGGACTCAAATCAGAAAAACAGACTATGACCTTTAAACTTTTTGGCAACTAAATCTATAAAAATTCTATTTCTTTGTGCTTGCCCTCTTAAGCCATACCAGTTTGCAAAAGAAACGCTGTAATCCTTGCTAGTTTATTTCTTTCATGGTCTGTTTCATTAAAATGTTCGGTTGTTTGTTTTTTCAGACCTTTCTACAGTGTTACCGTTTCAATGACAGTGTGTGACATTATTGTTTTAAAGTAGCACTTTCTGCTAACTGAAGAAATCTGTTTTTGAAGGCAGAGCAGAACCTTCTGTGAAGACTTCTTGTATCCCATTCTATCATGCAGATAGATGAAGTCTTGCATGGTTGGTTATTGACTGAAGATAACAGCATCTTCTTTTACTGCAGTTTGTAGGGCTGTGAAAATGAGGAAGTTGGAAAGTAAGTTTGAGAGAGCATTAATAATTGCATGTAAATACGTGCATGTGCTTCTATTTCTGGCACCTAAGAGGTAGCTTTTGAAATGCTGAGATGTGTCTGTACAGAAGGAGGCATTTGAGTTTTTTGACATGTGCCAATTGAATGTCACCTGTTGGTAAAAGCCATGGTTTTTTTTTTTTTTAAACCCTGTTTTCTAGGGCTCACCAGGCAGGAGATTGACCAGGCAGCTGCGTTTTTTTGTAGAGATTCTCACAAGTTTATAACAAGAATAAGCACCATCTTGTTTTAAGCAGCAATTTTCTTTAATTTCAGTTTAGTAGCTGACCTGCATTTAGAGGGAATTACATCCTTAGACATGCTTCATTTCCATTGGCTTTCTGATGTCAGCCTTGGTCAATCCAATGTGAACGTTTGATGTGCGCTCAGAGTTTCTTTAGTGAATCACTCTAAGCATGTGAGCTGTCCACAAACGTAGCCTTATATCACCTAAAGCATGTTTGCATAAAAAGCTTATGCATCTCTGTTGATTGGAGAGTGGCTCTATTTGGACTGTGTGCAAGCTTGAAAAAAACAACGCAAACAACTGGGATATGAAAATTTTCATACAAGCTGGGGAACCTAGCATAGCCTCAGAAGAGAACCTTATCTTACTCATGGTTGTAAATCTAGGGTAGAGTTCATATTGTATGCTGTTTCTGAGATACGTGTGTATTTCTGTGTTTCTGCACTTGCAATTTAAAACATTGGATAAGTAACAAATTTCTTTTAACACCTTTTCTACAGCTATTAACAAAATGAAGCCTGCTAAGCTGCACTATTGGATTCTGGCTTGTTTTTCTATGGCATTATGTTGTTGGTGTACTTCAGATAAATTCTCTCAAAGGTAAGTTAGGATTTGAAACATGTCTCTAATGGTTACTTCATGAATGCAGAGCATGATAATATAACTTACGAGTGCCAACAGGAAAAAAGAGGATAACTTAAACTGCTTTTGTAACACTTGAAAGTGTTACTGTCTTGCTTTAAGTGAATCCTTTAGACTTGTAATGTAGCACTGACAAAAGTGAGCAATAATTCTGGAAGTAATAAAAACCTGAGTCACTCCTATGGCATGAATTACAACAATACTTTCGTTTGTTTTGAATTTTTTTTCTACCTATTTTCTTTGTTCTATTTATTTTACATTCCTTTTTGTACAGCGTTCGAGTTCGGGCTCGATCTGTTCTGTGCAGCTTTTTGGTAGTAGCACTTGATAAAATCTGGTCTTGAATGCTAACTTGCTGGTGATTTAAGTGCTGTCCTGAGAATTCTTGAATCCTAAAGTTTTGGGTTATGACTTGGCCATGCTGGCAACTGGGACAGCTCTGAATAGAGGCATGGTGCTGAACTACACAGAGCAGGGTTGAAAACGGAATCACAGAATTGTAGGGGTTGGAATGGACCTCTGGAGAGCGAGTCCAACTCCAAAACAAAGGGAGGTATCCTTGAAGCTGGACAGGAGTTGAAGATGGCTTTCCTTGTATTCTGGTTCTGAGCGTAGGTTTCTAAAACTTACTGTTTTTAATAACCTGTCATTGTTCTTATCTGTCATTAGCCAAAAAGTGTGTTTTATGAGAACTTGTTTTGGCGTGGTTGTCATCTCAGAAGTTCAGCTATTTCAAATAAAGGTGAAAGATGATATTTTTCTAAGCGAGGATTTATTTATTTGTTTTAGCAAGGAAATTAAGCGCTCTGCAGCGTTAGGGAATTCTTTTATTCAGGTTTCCACGGCAGTAGTAAAACCAGCTAGAAGTATTAATAGCTTTTATTGTGGCTGTGCTGACTTATTTCACAGCTATTTGGATAAATTATTTAAAAACACATATGCATGTGAATGCTTAAAACATGGCCATTACAAACTAGCAAAACCAGAGGAAAAACTTTGCAAGTGATGTGACATAAGAATATGCCTACTTCAAGAAATAGCTTTCTCATATAGCTTTTTCTATACAACCTCTGGCACACATAAGCAAAGGAGTCGTGGCTACTGGCTTCTAGGGAATAACAATTTGTTTAGGCAATTTTGCACATAGAGCTGTCAGTTTGAGGAAGCTGCAGTTTTGTTGTTCTTATTTTCTTTTCAGCTGCTGTTTTATTCAGTTATGCGGTGTGGTTCTTTATAGCTTGATGCATTTTGTAGCGTCTGAAGCAACAGGTGTTTATCCAAAACATCTATTCAGAACTATGGGAAAATAAAGATGCTTCTGTAGAATTGTCTAAGACATGCTTTAGCCTTTCATCACTTTTTAAACAAAGATTTTATTTTTTTTTCCTGCACAGGAATAAAGATAGTATCTTTGTCTCTGTGAACTGTAGATCTCTTTATTTTAAAAGGCTTTGAAACACAAGTGCTCTTGTGAAATACAGGATATTCCTTCTTTAGTTCTTCCCTAGGTAACCGTAATACTGTGTCACAATTTGATAACTTTTTAAATGTGTAAAAATTCCATTACTTATATTAAGCATTTAAAAATATAGTTTGTCTGTAAGATGATAAAGCAAGCATTTCTGAAGTTTATGCTTGTTACTTTTCTTTATTCTGAATGTTTTTATTCTAAATTTTTTTTTGTCTGAAACGCTGGTGACACTTGTCAGATGAAATTACATCTCCTGCAGTGTCAACTACATTGTTTGTGGTTATCTGCAGTCTGTTTTTCAGAAGAGTGCTTACAGTTCAAAGGATGTTGTGTACTTCCTTTTCAGCTAGTGTACCCGTCAGGCAGAATTAGATTCTTAACGTCCCAAGCAAACATCTTTTTTTGTGTTGTTGTAAAAGCTTTCCAGTAGGCTCTTTCCTAAATATAAAGCAGAACAATGTTTCCTCCATATTTTAAGAAAGGGGAAGCATATGGAGTTAGGATGCCAGACGTGGAATTTGTTTAACTATGCAGTTTCTAAATACATTGTTTCTATGTGATTTCTTACAGTTTGGTCCCGCAGTGTTTGAAGTTCTTAAATGTTGCAGTAGAAGCTATAAACAACAACCAAGTTCTGCTGCTAGCTGGAGGTAGTGTTCTTAAAATACTTGAGAAAAATAATTTTGTTTTTCTTTCTACAGTGAAAGCCACCCTCATACCTGGAAAAAGCTGTATCTTGCTCATCATTGGCCGGTGACTGTATGTAAGGTGAGATTTGTTTCTTTGACTTTTAGCCAGACAAAGGGAGCCATAGATGATAAATCTTTGAAATGAGAATTAATAAAGCCCATTAAGTTTTTAATCTTGTTTGTACATTTAAATCTTAATAAAGGCATTGGCTGATCTTTGTTCAACTTTTGCAGCTTTCACTGTACTCCAGTGTAGCACTACACAGGACGGGATTGTGGCATGCTACAAATATAGCAGTTGATTTGGGACATGCTGTACACCAAGCATTAATTGTTTGTTACATGTTTTCTCATTTCTCATTAGTCCTAAACTTAATCCTAGGCTTTACCAGACTGTGTAAACAAACCTGCATGCCTTGTCTGCCTAAAGACAGCAGATCAGTACTTGAATGGTCTGCTGCACAGTGAGGTTTAGCTTTATAATGTTGGCTCCAAAGTTTTAATGATAATTCATCAAATACAGATTCAATCTGGAAAAAGAGAGCATTGTAAAGCTGTTACAGCAGATGTCTTTGAGCATTTCTGTATTTGGGGGATGGAAACAAAATATGAACCCTACCTTTCAACATATCTTTCAGGAACCTAGCTTAGAGATGTAATTTTGTTCACCTTTCTCTGTTAAACACCTATTTCTTTCTTGAAAGTAGAGCATTCTTCTTATGTGGGAAATACGTGAAGGCTCCTTCTAATATACCTCAGTTAAAAATATATGCTGTACTTCAAAATGGAAGATGTGATCAGATTTACTGGTGCAAGGATTGAGTATTCAGTAGGTAATACAGAAATCTCAGGCAAATGTCTCTGGAGCCAAAAAGGTTCCACTTCTGAGAAATTTAGGTTTATTTATTAGAATATTAGAGGGTTTGTTAATGCCATATGTTCTTTTTATTTCTTGCTTTTATTTCTGGACCTATGTATAAAAGCAGTAACAGCGAAACTCACAGCCAAAAACTTCTGTGGTGAACTGGAGATACTCTGTGTTAGTTGAATGTGTAGGGGAGGTATCAATATGAAAACTCGGATGTATTTAACTGGGACCAGGGAGTGCTATTGTTCTGGGATTTTTGTTTGCTCATTTTTATTGTAGGATTAGAGGGAGATTTCATGCTGCCTACTACTCTTAACTCCAGGACAGTGCTATTGGTAAACTGGAAAAACCTGTATGAGCTTACAGTGAAGTTGCAATTTCTCCTCCCTGGGTGGTATGAAAAAGGGAAATTCCAACTCTAGTCTACAACTTCTTTCTTTGTGCTAAGGTTGTGTATTAACTTAAGAGGGGTTCCCAGATTCAGCTGTGGATTTTTAAGTATGTAGATTCTTCTGCATGTTCGGTGTATTTATATATGATTTCTATCTCATTTCAGTGAGGAAATATTTTTAATGTCATTCTTCAGTTTAAAACTATTGACTTGGTGTCAAAAGGAAAAGTAATAGCTGGATGAAGCAAACTACAAACGCGTTACATCATTTATGTTAAAAACAGCTTTGATACGCTACTTTGTGCAAGTACTTATCAGTTTATGTTCCTTGTCTAAAGGAACCTGATTATAGGCTGAGAACTCTGCTATGTACTGTGTTCGTGATGGGTGTGTGGATGACCTGCGTGTTAATTCCTACCTGTTTTGTGTATGTGTGCATCAAAAAATATTTCAGGTTTTTGAAGTCATGAAAGACCTTCTTTTTATGGTGCTGTGCAGATTTTGAATTCAAGAGCTTAGGAAGAGAATCCGATGCAAGTGTGTGCATTCTGTAGTTCCTGCTCTGGTGAGAATGGGAAGGATGATGAAGAAATGGGTGCTAATCCCTGCTGTGATTTTTCTACTACACATGTGCTGATGTTTGCTCATTTTACAATATAGGTTTAAAAGGAACATTGGAAAAATACCATGGCCAGAACTAGAAAGGAGGGTGAATGAAGCTGGCCAAAGAGTGCACCGTGTGACCTAGTGTGTTGCAGGTGGCATTGACCATAGTGCTGCCAGCCTGCGGTGCAACACCAACATCTTGAAACGTGTAGAAGAAACTGCTGGTTGGTTTAGGACCACGATAGGGGAGAGCTGATTCCTCGTGTCCCACAGACCTAAAGCTAAAACGATGACATAACTTTGTTCACTTCTTCTGCCCAGTGTGTTTCGGTGCCAAGATGTTTAAGGAAGCTTTTACCCACTAAAAACAAGCTGGCAACTTTTAGTGCCATGCCACTGAGCTTTTCTGAGTCAATTCAGACTAACTGGTCTTTGGAGAAACTTTAGATGTTGGCAGCCTGACCACATTTCAGCTCTTGAGCTTTCCTTCTGACCCCAGGATATGGTGTTTCAGATTGGAAACAGAATGGGTTGGGGTCTCAGGCTAAAGCTTGGTTGTGTCAACTGACTCAAATTTACAAATGCTGTGGGATTTTCTTTAGCTTGTTAGGGAACTGTGGTTAAAATTGACTAAGGAGCACAACTACGCTGTTCTTGTGCCTGCTCCAGCTGAGCAAGCTGGTTAGCTGGCAGGATGCTTTTCAGGGGATGATTAGCCACTGGCTGTTAATTTGCTGTAGTTTGAGCAGGACAGCTGAACTCTTTCAGCTCCACAAAGCTTATCTTGTCAGGAGCAGTATCATTTACATGTTTCTAATGCGTGTTTGTTGAAAACCTAGCAGGAAAAAGGTTGTCATTGGGTTTAGTGCCATTAGTTGGTGGCAGGAGAGGTAAGGAAGGAAATGGGCACAGCACAAGATAGTCCTGCAGAGCTTGCAGTTTGACTGCCACTGGCTTGTGGCATACAGAAAGCAATTACTGAGATTACAAATCTCTCTCTGTGCTTCTCTACACTCTGCTCTTGCTCCCGCATCACATAAAAGATATTTGTGGCATAATTAAGGCAGAATGTGCAGTGCAGAGCTGAAAAGGAAAGCTATTATTTCAGAGAAAGAAGGTCTGAGGTGGTTGTTATTTAATGGAGAAAATTGTTTGCTAAAGAGAGCCCTAAATATACAGCAGGGTAATCAGGGAAAAGACAGTAATGTCATTTTGTGATGTATGAACATAGAAATTTTTATTTGTGGGCTCAGAAATATGTGACAATAGTTAATGTGTAGGCTATTTCTCCTGTATAAGCAGACATTTCAACTGGAGATGGTGGTGGTGGGAATGTATGTGTTCTTTGGTCCTCTCTCCTCTTCTCCCTTGACTCAAAATATTTAAAAATATGTTCTAACCATTTTATTTGGAAGAAGCGCTTTTTTATTTTATCTACTCTTCATGTTTTTGTCTTTTTAATGTAATAACAAAACTACTCCTGTACATTTGAAGATGGTTGTGTGCTTGTCCAATGTTATAGCTTATTTTGATATTCTTTTATTTTGATGGCTCTGCGGTACTTGGAAGGACCTGGTGATGAGCAAAACAATGAGAACTGCAACCTAGAACATAGGATAAATGTAGATTTAGCTCCATTCATTTAGCATGGATCAGGCTACTTCCTATTAGCTTAGAACCTGTCCTTTGCTGCCTTTTTACGCTATCCATTCGGTATATCCCTGATGTTCTCTTCATCTGCTTCAAAACTTTAATGCCTATTGGCCATAACTAAGCAACACAATCTGACAGCTTCTCCTTGGAGTCAAATCAGTAGATCTGGGCAAACAAAAGCTCTTATGTCTCACTAGTGCTTTGGGCTACCAGTGAACAAGCTTTTATTTTTGCTCTAAGCCATTATTTCTGGACACATATAATAAATATTCTGTATCTTTGTCTCCCACAGATGACTGCTGATGATTGTCAAGACCCTCCAGACTACTGGACAATTCATGGACTGTGGTATGATTGTAGAGTGTTTTATTCCAACCTGGAAAGAAAAATTAAGTTTCACACTAGGATGTTTAGTGCTCTTTTTGGAGTGCTCAGTCTTTCTGTTTTAGGCATGCATCAAACAAAAGCCTTTATTTAATTAGAAGTTGAAAATCTGTTTTGATATAAAACTGACATGCATTTCTGTATATCCCATGATTCACTGGGCTAAAATCTTCCTTTCACGTGAGCATTTTATTTGTAAATCTCTTTATAAAATCGCTGATGTTCTCAAACAGAAAGGGAAGTAATGGCTTCCTCTCTTTCTTTTTCTTCCTGAGTACACAGAATTTGTTAGTGACTCATGGCTGTAAGTATCTTAACTCAGCACAAATATTGTATAAGTCCGGGAAAAATTGCTTCAAAGGAACCAACTACCTGGCATTGGTGTCCATGGCAGCAATTTCAAGGCTTTCATGACAAATACAGGGGGGGAAAAAGATCAGTACAGGAATTTGGTAAGCTATGTGTCCTGGAAGGATGAACAGCATTATATATAGATTTCCAGTGATGGTGATACTTGCAGGGTTGTCACTTAGTGCAGCGACTGGGGAGCTCAGTGTCATCAGTGAGCTTGCGCATCATGATATGCAAGACGCTTCCGAAATCAGTATTTCTCCTGTACATTCTTTTTTATATAGTGTGATGGATTCTAGGACTTAAGAGCCTCTACGTGGGAAATGTTCTAGCCATAACTGATGTATTGAATTTTTATTTATAAAACATTGTAGCTGTTTATGGATTACTTGCATTTTAATCAAATGTATAGCTATAATCTTGCATATTTACAATGCAGGCTATGATATATTACTATTACTAGAGCTGGGAGACATCTTTTTTCACTTTGATTTTGCTTCTCTAGGCCTGACAAAGGTGAAGAATGTAATAGGACATGGCATTTCAATGTCACAGAGATTAAGGTATTTATTTTAAAACAAGAAACAAAAAAGTGTCAGAATAAACAGAGCTTAGTGCCATTGCTTTTACACTTCCTATATGCAAAATGTCCAAAAGTTCACTAAGTGTTTCTGGTACTGCTTGAAATCACAGTGCTTGTGATCATTAGCAGCTGTTCTTACTTGGTTTTGTGGACATGTGGTTTGACTTGTTCAGCCACTTCCTCTTTAGCAAAAAATAAAAATCTAGAGAGCGTAGGCGCTGGATCTCCAGTGGTAACCAGTACTTGTGAAGAAGAGGTTACAGTCAGTTCATGTTCTCTGTTCCATTTTCTACTGGAAAGTCAGAACTTAGTAAATAAGGTAGTGTACAGAATACGTTTTTCTGTGTGTCTTCTGCGGTGGCAGTGGTATCTGTTTTTTTTTTTTTTTTTTTCCCTAATGTGTTAATTTCATAAAAATATCCATATTTGAGTCACAGAATCACATAGAACAGGTTTGAAGGAACTTTTGGTGGACAAGAGGTCCAACCCCATCTTGCTCAAGCAGAGACACCTGGAGCAGGTTGCCCAGGCCCATGTCTAAGCAGCTTTGGAATGCCTCCAAGGAAGAAGACTACACAGCTTCCTAAACTGCCTCTTCCAAATGTTTTGTTAGTGGGGATGGGAAACTTGATCCTACAGCTGTCAAAAGCTCCATGATTGAACAATTTCTGCAGGGACAGTTGAAGGAAAATCTTACTTCAAGGCAGCATGTCTGTATTAATACATTCAGGTAGCTAGATAGTTGCATCTACCTTCAACAGCATTTTCAAGATAATGGGGAAAATAACCTCTTTTCTTTTTCTGCAAGTAAATGTTTCTGTTGGTGATGTTGAAAGAAGAGGTTTCAGTTTTAGAAAATGTACCAATATATGTAGTTTTTGTAAGAAATACCTTTTCAGCTCTGCAGTTAAGTTATTAATAAGTTATTCGCATTATTTTTAGGATCTTATGCCAGACATGAGACGCTATTGGCCTGATGTGCTTCATTCTTCTCTGAATCGCACCCATTTCTGGTGAGTACAAACAGAACTGAACCTTAAAACTACTTTGGATTTTATTTTACAAGAGAAATGGTCTCAGTTAATTATCTTCCAGGGAAAGTGTTATGCATGAGAAGCAGCATCTAAGAAGTCACTAAAAATGGTACATCTTGACATGTGTTGGTCTTTTGTTTTTTTTTTCTCTTTAATTTTTATTGCTGTAGCACTTTCAAAATGCAGCTGTTGAAGAAGGGGCTATGGCAGAGGTTTTGAAGAAGTGGAACTTAATGAAAGTGAGAGAGAGAGAGAATGTTTGTTCACTTTTCTCTCAGGGTGGAGAAACAGCTGCAACTGACACATTTAAATCTTGCACAGTGGTTGCACTCTAGGGATGTCAAAACTAACTGCAAGAGCAGCTTTCAGGTCTTTTCCTAGCTGGCTTCACTGTGTTGCTGGCTTTGGGAGACCTTTCCTTTTGGGTTTCCTTGTAGAGGATGGAATGGAAAAATAGGATGCATTGGATGGTCCTAGCCATTTCTCTACAGACTTCTTTACTTTCCTAGCAGTCTAAAATCAGATCAGCCTGCTTGGCTTATGGGAAGGGAGAAAGAGCCTTTGATCTCTCCTGGCAATGTTACTATTTTCCTTCTCCTGTTCCTCTTCACTTCTGAATCTCCAGATGCTTGGACTGAAGTATGAGTATTATTTGAGTTAGCACAGGCTTCAGTCTGAGTGCATTATTAAACTAAAATCACTGGCAATTCTGTGTGATTTGTTCTTCCAGATCTATTGTGAAAGCAATAGCATCAGATAAGATACAGAGCATGTACCTTTGAATGCTGTTGCCTCCAGCTTTCTCAATTCTAATTACCTCTGGGGCTTTCCTTTGGACTATTTCCTCCCTGCATCACCAGAGCAGAACTTTGAAGGGAATGAGCGTCTCTCTTAATGTTCTTCTTTTACAGACAATCCGTCTCCTCCAAGTCTTAAACTGGTCTTACAAAGTGTCTTATGGCAGTCTGAACTTGTAACTGTTGAAAGTCAAAACTTTCCAAAAAAAAAAAAAAAAAATCTCAGTTTCTCCTCCCTCTTCTCCTTGCTTTATGCCAGGGAGAGCATGACTACCTCTTTCAGTGATATCACAAGTTTATGCCAACTTAAACTGTAATATGAAAAATATGTCCTAAATCTATCACCTCTCGTGTCCTGAGCACCTACCTGTTCATGAAAACAAATGCAAACCAGTCCTTGTTTTACTACCAGAGGTACTTTGGTAGGCAGCAGGTATGAACAGATGCCATCAAAATCTTTTTTTTTTTTCTGTTCAAGACTAGCAAACAGCACTTACTTCAATACCTGGAAACATCACTAGTAGAAAAGTAGTAGAAAAGTTAGGTTAGAATACTGCAACCGGTGTTTTGATTGACAAAGTAATTCACTCCCTTTCAGTAAGGTGACAAGTGCACTGTAACTGGCAACTCCAATTGCAGATCTTGTAAATGCAAGTTTTAATCTAGTTGAAAGCCAGTAAGATCCTGTTGTACATCTTAATTCAGTTGCAATAGTATATTTACTTCAAAATATTCAAAAAAAAGTCTCTAGTGTATTAAAAAAAGGCAAAACTGAGAATCTGAAAATTAAAGTAAGATTTTCATTGTTATAGACTGAAGGCATCTTAGTTAGATAAAGACCATAAGCAGTGACAAACAAAACGGATACGGCGTATTTTAGTATATCACATCAGGGTTTTTCCAAGATTCCTATAATTCCTTACTGTGCTTCTTCCTGTGTTTACCTCTTACTGTGATTCTGGCTTAAAGAGGGAGATAGGGATTCTTCGTGGGGATTAAAGAATGACTGGAGGTGCTCTGTGAAGATGACTGTGCATTTCACCTTCTTCACTTGTGAACTGTGGCAATTGTCACCCAAGAGTTTGAATTGGGTGGGCTAGGATATTCACCTTAGAACAGGATAAGGAGATATGGGTGCTTCACATCTCAAAACTTGCTAACTGAAATTACCCATTTGAAAGAAGTTTTAGACTTACAGTTTCTTGAACCAAACCAAAATTTCTAGACCAAGAAAATTCCCTTCAGGATCAGTTTATACATCTGATATAGCAGTGCTTAACCTGGACATCTGGATATCCCTCATCATAAACATTTTATGAGCAGCGCTTGGAGGTGTGGATTCCTAGCTCACTGAACTAGCTTTGAAGTGGGATGGTTGCTGCAGTCCTTGGATCCACCTGACATGCTTCCGACTTTGTGTGCTGCATCTCTGAGATGTTGAGCTTGGGAAACTCTGTCCTTGCTGTACATCTCAAGGAGATTTTGGTTCTTGTTGTCTAGCATTTTTTTTTTTTTTTCCACAGGGCTGAATTGTACCAATTTCATTCATTTGCATTTCTGCAGCCATTTAAGACTCTATTTGTCATAATTAGCTTTCAGATATGCAAGTTTAGCATTTCTTCTTAGGAGCACCATCAAGAAAACAATGGAGAAGGACAAATTATTTTGTGGAACCCAAAACTTATTTTTACTCTAATTCCCACTACTGTGTGCCTGCCAAGGTGCTTGTGTCCTACAAAGAAAAAAAAAACGTCAAAAAGTTCTTGAGAGCTAACAATATTCTCTGTGCTACTGCTCAGTCTGTGAGTATGAAGAGGTACAGAAGGAAGGCTTACCTTCAAAAATACAGGTGGCCGTGTTCTGCATCCACATACCACTCAGCTGAGGCTCAAGTGAATTGACCTTGTCTAATTGTGACCTACCACATCTCAGTGAATAGCACCTTGCAACGTGAATTCTTTCCATTTCTAAACTGATTGTTTGCTTCCTGCAACTCCTTTATTTCTTAACAGCGTCACTTTGTGTTTAAGGGGAAGAGGTGAAGGTGAAACTTCATATGCCTGTGCTGAGTGGTCAGAATTAGCTATATCTGCATCACTTTGTTTTTTCATGTGGCTGTGCTGCAAAAATGAGGTAACGCTGTGAAAAGAAATGTAATCTTAAAGTTGCTGTATTTATTTTGTAGTGACTAGCTCTCCACTCTGGAATGTTCACAATGCTGATTCAAAAACTTGGGCCCAGTGTGTCCTTGGCTTGCTGCAGCTGATGAACCTTGGACAATGTGGATAGCTCTGTGCTTTTCAGTTTAGCATCTCCTCACCTTACGATGTTCAATATTGAAAAGATAGTGCAGAGTTTTGTTTTTTTTTTGTTTTTTTGTTTTTTTTTTTTAAAAAAGGTGTTATCCTTTTGGTGAGATAACAGAGAGAGAGCAGAACCATTACTAAGTGAGTTCAGTACAAATTTGTGTACACAATTTATAGCAAAACACAGCACTAATTCTGAATGTCTCAGGCCCGTAATATTATTCAAGCCATTATACCATCCTGTCTTTCCTATAGCTCTTACCTTAATTTGAAAAACTTTTCTCTTGCAGCTGCCAGTGTTAAGGGCAACTCGTTTGTACATTTTTAATATGGCTTACTGTCCAAAAGAATTTTTCCTTCACCTGATGGCTACAAACCATAATGAGGGGCCTAGGCTTCTCTTTTAATATCCTTATAGGTCCAAAAGTTCTTGAAAAATGCTTCTACTGAAAAAATAAATAGATGTTGCTGTAAATTAAATGGTAGGAGTGATCTTTATTGTTCTTGCTATTTGTTTGCAGGTTTTTTGGTATTTTGTGTGCCAAATGCCTGTCTGTCTTATATAAAACCTTTCAGATACTTGAAGTCAAGTATAATGACTAGTTTGCACAGAACATACTTGCAAATAATGTTTTATGAAACTTCAATTTTGATTTCTTCCTGTATAGGAAACATGAGTGGGAGAAACATGGCACTTGTGCAGCCACGCTTCAGGTCCTTGATTCTCAGAAGAAATATTTTGGTAAAACCCTGGAGCTCTACCAGTTTGTTGATCTTAATGGGTATGTTAATGAACTCTATGGTCTGTTCGTACTTCAAACGAGTTCTAGAAATTTCAAATCTACCTTAAGAAATGAGTCTAAAAATCTCATGACAGAGGGGAAATCGGTGTTATCATAAGCTATTTTTAGTACTGGAATTCAGAGGAGGGGAAACTTTGAGAAATGTCTCTGGTCACTTCACAGTCTGGTAAGGCAATATGCTTCACAGTAACCTTTTAATGCAAGCTGTTATACTTTGAGAATCTCTATCAGCTATATCTCACTACCAAAAGCTATGGTACCTGTAAACTTCTAAATCAGTAGTCAAAACCCTCAAACTTGTCATACTGATGCCTAAACACTCTACTGAGTTTAGAAAAGACAGTTTTTGTGCTCAGAGGAAAGGACAAGCTGCAGGCAAAGTTGTACTGAACGACCTGGGAAGAGGCTGAGAACTAACAGCAATGATGTCCAGAAGGGCACTATTCGGTTGGTGTATATAGTCCTCTGCTGTTCTTTCAGAAGCATTGTGCTTCTGAACATCACTGTGTGCTGTTCTTGCTTTGTCCCAGGAACTGACTCCTCCTAATGGTTCCAAAGCACTGGTAATTGCAGATATAGTATCTTCGTAGGAAAGCTGTGACTTGTCCAAGCACTGTATGTGCACAATCATGGCTGCAAATGAATATTAAAAGCCCAGAGTCCTTTCCTGATCAATGCTTAATATGAGTGGGAAAATGTTTGACCCAGGCTTGTTGACCATGAACTACCTCTTTGTGTAGAAGGACAATATCTGAGAGAGGGGAAGTTCTCCTTTTGTATCTGGAAATGTATATACAAAAAAAATCCTGTTCATGTTTACTGAGTGTCTTGTCCAATCATTCTCTTCAACAGTCTTATTTTGCATACACACGGAGGAAACATCTTTCTTCCATCCCCCTCCTGTTTTTGCAGGTGTCTTGTAAAACTTAATCATGTTTTCTAGACACAGTGCTTAAGTGCATGTCACATGTCGTGTTAAAATAATGTCTGTTAAGTCAATTGCCTAAGTATGTGTGACTAAAACATTTTACAGATGGCACAATGACCAATTGTGTGATTCTAAATCAGCATGTGTAATGAAAAAGAATAAAGACTGAAACATCTTGAAGTTAATTGCTCATAGCATATCCACTGTTTTTTTTTTTAAAAAAAAAAAACCATAATTAAACTAATCTTCACTGAAAAAAGACTGCTGATTTTTTCATTGTACTTCATTTATACTTCTATGAAAAAAGTAGTGTTAGAATGATTACAGGTTTCCTAAAGAGATCTTAATAAAAAGACATCATACAGGTTCCTGTAAGAATGACAGAACGTTCTTTTTTACTGGCCTAGGTGTATACACAGTGCCAAATGTCTGATAAATAGGTAGCCCTTTAGACAATTGGGTTACATCTCCCTAGTGTAGAACCTGACCTTAGAAGGGCTGAGCTTTATTAGAACTTATGGATTCCTACCTTAATTAAAGAGATCCTGAACATTCCCACTTATTACTGAAGAAGTTGGTACTTGAAGGCTCAGCACCTGTTGAACCCTGAGTTTAGTTAGCAACTGAAAATGTGAACTTCCCTCAGGACTGAATCTAAAGGAAAGGGTATATAAGCTACAAGTTCTCGAGAGACGCCTTGTTTCTCGTATGTGAATGACCTTTCTATTAAAAAACATACTTACAAAGTGATCTTTGGAAATCTTTCTGCTATGACATCTATGTTGATCCAGATCCATGGGTCGCATTCCTGTGCACCTGCCAAGCCCTCCTTGTGTTAGAACATAAGGGTGCGTAGAGCAGCCTCATAAATCTGCACCTGTCCCCTCAGAGTCCCTGGAATACAGGGGTATGGCTGGAGGCAGGGGAAAGGTGCCCTACTGGCACTCTGTGGAGCAATATGAAGATCCAGCAAATGACAGTAGCCTAATCCTTTCCAATTCTTGTTTCTGAACACTTGTTCCTCTCCCAGCTCCTCAGATTAAGGTAGAAGAGAGGGCTCTTGCAGACCCTGCTAAGTTGAGTGGAAAGTTGTCTTTCAGAAAAGGAAACCTTCCCTTGGCTTAGTGGAGGGTAGAAAACAAGTTTCCCTTACTCAACCTCATTCGAAGATCTCACAAAGATTATTTATATACCTAATGGTTATGAAGCCATATTTGCATGCAAGAACCATGAAAATGTGTTTTGTCTTTGTTTCAGTTTTCTCCTGAAAGCTGGGATAAAGCCAAGTAGTACGTATTACCAGGTAAGAAACAACCTTTTATAAAAGCGAAATCTCGTGTGTGTACTTCTTCCAGCAGCAGAATCCAAGTAATTTCTAAAGAGTAAGTGATCTTCTTTTAATTGCATAGTTTTTTGGTTTTTTTAAAAGTTGTGCTTTATCTGAAACTTTTTGTGAACTTAAAAATGTGGGATCTGTTGGAAGATGTGCTAATGACTCATGAATTTATACAAGCTTTTTAATTTTTCAGATGACTGCCATAAAGGAAGTTCTTACAAAATTTTATGGTGTAACACCAAAGATCCAATGCCTTCCTCCAGAAGAGGTAAAAAAAGAAAAACGAAAAACTAACAAACAATAAAAAAGCCCACAAAGCAACCACTTTAAAGCAAACAAACAAATAAACATGTTTTATCAAAAAAAAAGAAAAAAAAGGCAAAAACACTGAAAAGTCTGCAGCTTGGTGAAACAAAGGTCTGGGTGTTCCTTGTGTGTGCAGCTCCTTGCAGTTCGAATATTGCTCAATTCTTAGAGTTCACAAAAATAGTGCCTACATACTAGTACCACTGAGTTCAGCTTATGGTACTGTTGATGTAGCCTTTTCTTAGCACAGAAATATTGTTAATGGAGGGAAGTGTCCATTCCTTGTCGTAGCTTTGCTGTTGTATGTGAGAAAGTCTGGGTTTTAAAGCCCTATTTGCCTTAAAAGATTTGAACAGGCATCTCTTGTGTGAGTACTACAGTCATTGGTCTAGAAGTAACCTGTAACTGAGTACTTTCCATTGCTCCTGGTAAAGCTTAAATTGCCATTTAGCAAATTACCAGAATCAATAAGAATGAGCTGAAAGGAGCCAGTGACTATATTGGCCTTGACAAGGGTACTGTCCATCAAAAGCAGTCTTCGCTGTGAAGAACTTCACGTTTTGCATGAAGTTACACATTATACAGAATTATTCAGAAATGAAGCAGTTTAGAGGCTTGTCTCCGAACTTGTTCTCTAAAAGCCCTATCTGAAGAGGTGAGAAGGCATTTTGATCTTCACCATGGTTCAAGATGACTGTAGGCTTTCCTTTTGACCCAGTGTGGTCTGAAATTTCCATTTCTTTCTACTTTTACCAATGATTTTATTGTGAATCTCAATACAGTAAAGAATGTGTTATAGTGTAAAGCACTGGTTTTCATTATCTGAACCAAAAATGCTTTTGAAGGAACAAAATAGTATTCTGATGATGGATAGGCTGCATACTTGTCACCTTTTTCAACAAGGTGACTGGTTTTTAATAAAAACAAACAAAAAAACCCTCCACAAAAACAACAACAAAAACCCTGCAATATAGCTCTCTCTCTTGGAGAGGTTCCTTATTATTTTGGCTTGATAGCAATAGTTTACCACAAACCACTTGGCAGAGTTATTGCCCATACACAGATGGCAATTATAGGAAAACTTGCCAAGATGCAGTTGCTGTTGGAGTTTAATAGCTCTTGTGTTGTCAGTTCATTTGCTTTAGTAGTGCTCTGAGGTTTATGTACTCAGATGTTGCTTCATGTGAAAAAGAATTTGAGATTAAAATTATTTTAAAATGTATTTTTGTTACTCTAAGCAACAAAGGAATATGAGTTAAATGTGGCTTTTCAGAGGGACACAGTGACATTTATCTTGTGTGTTCTGAGTGGTTTCAAAACAGTTTTTTTTTCCACATGCACTTTGTTACGTGTGCATTCTCTGCAATTGTTCTTATCTCCTTTCCTGTATGAAAGAATTCCTTCTTCCTTTGTTCAATGTTTTTTTCCTAGTCTCTCCTTTAGTCCAAAAATGATGTTTCTGCTAATTTTTGTAGCCTACTTTTTTGTTCCTTTCAGTAGAATCTATTATAAAACTAAATTTCCTTTCTCTTCTTTGGAGAGCTTTCTTTGGTTCAGTTCCCATCCTTCTGTAAAAGAGTTGGTGAAAGGTGCACTGCAGGTCAGACATACGCTTTAATATCCTCGGAGTTCAACAAGAGCTCATCACTAACACGAACAGCCTCTATATACTGGACAAATTTGGTAAATGCAAAGGTAACCTGTCACAGCATTTCTTAATGAGGCTTACTAGTTAGGCAGATTCTCCAAACTGTTACTGAATTATAGTGTTGGAATGTGTTTCCTTGCCTGCTTGCTCCTTAGAGACAAGGATGTGCTATAAGCTGTTTGGAGTGGGTGCCTCAGGTACTTGTCTCCTTGACATTTTTCAAAAGGCAGCTGTACCAACAAGCACTGCTGTATTCCATAGGTAAGGCTGTATATCTGAAGAAATAGTTTGTTTTCTTCTCTGTAACATGCTGATTTCATCCCTCATGTTTCCAGGGTGAAAAAGCACAAACAATTGGTCAGATTGAATTCTGCTTCACCAAGGAATTGAAGCTGAGAAACTGCACGGAGGCAAAGGGTGAATCCAGCCGAATGCAGACTGACCTGCAGCTTGGAACTGAGGAGCTGTCTGTCTGCAACGACACAGTCCCGGTCTATTATCCTTCACAGGTCCACAAATGAAACCTCAAGAGTTCCAAAAACTGTTTAAACAAAACAAATCAACAACAAAAGTCCTTTAAAAATTATACTTTGGAAAGCAGTTTTGACTTAACAATATTACAAAACCCTGTCTGTATCAGGCATACTGTTGAATTTCTGCTGAGGAAAAAATGCTTCTTTGGCCGTTAAGAGAATTTTGTGCACTGTAATATCTGCTACATAGGCTGAAGTCTTGAATTGTTGCTCTGATATTGATGGGATCAGAATCTGATTTACAGCTCTGTCTGGACTTCTTGGCTTATTTTTAATTTGAATCAGTGGTCAAGCAAGAACTGTGACTTCTTAGTTTCTTTTGCAGTTAGGTCTGCCACTTCAACCACGTTTTCTTGGTTTTTTTCCTTTGGGTAGTGAGTCAGGGAAGTTAAGTTATTCTTTGTTTTGGAAGGATGCTTATCAGCTTGAGATGAGATGACAGTTTCTTGAAGAGAATATTGTAAAATGGAAGAACTTGAGACCTGTCTGGAGGTCCTTTCCCAGACAGAATCCCCACCGCCTTGTATAAATTTGTTCCCCAGGAATTCTGAACTAAGGCCACATTTTCTGTAGCATTAAACCTTTCCTCACTTGGAGGTCACAGCTGACCAAGGATGAGAACCTTTGCATAACTTCCTAGTGCATTCACTGTGTCTTGGCATCTCTGCAAAAAGAACCCCAAGAAGATTGTATTTGCAGCCTCACCTGTTCTTACATTGATTTTCCTACAGTAACTTCTTACCATCATGGAAAAATGACTGATCTTAAGTTACCTGCTAGTGTAGGAAAATAGTACTAGGCCCTAGAGACACATTATTTTTTTTATTGCATCTGAACACTTATGTTTCCACAATGTATATGCCTGAACTTTTGTTTAAAAATAAGATTGTCACGTAATCACTTGGTTCCAAGAAACAGCTTTTTACAGGTAAGCAGTAAATACTACAGGAATTTCAGTGAAAAGTACAAACATCAGCAATAGTGTTTTTCTATCCCATAACAACTAATGACAAGCCACGAAGCTGGATGCCTCCAAATAAGACCAAATTTAGATAATGTCCTCTACGCAGTTATATGTTAATGCAGGTGTCTCAAATTGTCTTTGGAAGACAATTATGGCTTAAAGAACCCTCTGTGAGAAAAAAGTATTACTGTAAAAATATTAAATGCAGTATTAAGAACAAATTTATATCTTTCGAGTCTAGAAAGCATTCATATTTACTTTATTTTGCCCGTCCCTGTACCTTTCATTTAAGGCTCTGTTACTCTGCCATTCCAGAATGCTGAAGCTTTTTGAGTCTTCTTTTTAGAAACTTGAATTTCTATGTTTTTAACATGTAAGAAATGAGTATGATCTGCATTTTATTACATCTACATTTCAGTAGGGTTTCTCTTACAAGCTACCTTCCCTCCTGAGAGAAGGAATATACAAATGTAACAGGTTTGGAGTGTTCTGTACAGCCTTTAAAATCAACCCAGTTATTCTTTCTCCTCCACCGTTAGGGTCTTATTGGAAATACTCAAAATTGACTTTTGTCATCAAAAATGTAGAATTCTAAAGGGAAAAGGCAGAGGATACAGCATGTTGTGCTTGTTGTATATAGGTTTAAATTCACTGCTGTTTTGAGTATGTTGGTACTCTTGAGTGAACCAGTTCCAAGGGCTGTTTGATTATATTAGATCTGAGATAGAAGTGTATTTTCAGTGATGTCTGATTGGCTGAGATTCACCCTTACATCTGTTTTGAACAGTGTGTAACAGGATGATTCCTGCTTTTAACTGTGTATGCAGAGTTCTTCCTGAATTCAGTGAAAACTTTTCATGCGTTTCTGAGCAGGAAAAAGTGATTCAAAGACCAGAAATAATCTATTGTACATCAGTATTTTTTGTCCATGTTTCAGGGAGTGTCAGTGAAACTGTAAGGAAGGGTACACGGCCTTCTGGCAATGCTGTGATGATCCAGTAGTTTATCCAGGGTTGACTTGAGTGATTACGTGTAACATTCTGATAATAGGAGCAGCAGAGAGCTGTGCAGGCAGGACTTTATAACGTTTCTGTATGTGTATATGTTTGTGTCTGTACTGTATGTGACAACGCATCTGTTTGCAAGTAAGAGCACCAATTCAGGGTTGCTTTATTCAGGAATTGTGTTAGAAGTTGGTGATGCTCAAGAGCCAATGGAAACCGTGTACATAACCACAATCAGTTTGGGTAAATTAAACTATTCCGTTTCTGTTTCAAAAGTTTTCCCATTGTTGCATTTCTGATTCTGTGCAGAGCTTTACTCTTGTGTTATTGATACTGCTGCGTGTGTGTGAGGGTACAGAACAGGGTTAAGACACTGCGGATACTGTAAGCCCTAGAAGGCTGGGATTGCTCTGCTTGGTTCCTGTTTCTGAAGCTGGCAGTCAGCTATCGGTGCATATTACTGAGTGCAGTCAGTGATGAATAAGTTCAGTATGGGTGATATTTTTCTAATATTTTTTTCTAATATTTTTCCTTTCTAATATTTTCAAAAATTATCTTTGCCTAAAGAAAATAAAGACTTCTTGTGAAAATGCATTTGTCTGGAAAGAACCAGCCTGAGGCTTGTACACTTTTAAAATCTTTCTTCAATTCTTTTAAACAGCACTTAAATGGTGCTTAGGTTTTGGGTGGGCTATGCTGAATGAAAACCAATTGGAATGAAAGTTAAAAGTTCCGTCAAAAACTTTTGAAAGAATCAAGGCTCACCTTTTCCTCAAAATTACACCTTTTTTTGGATGATCATTATTATTACCTGGGAGGAGTCCTTTGGTGAAGTCCCATGTTCTCCTTTTCCTTTCAAAGCTCGCAGAGAACCATGGTGTGTCCCTCCTTATTAAGCTGATTAGCGGTGAGGGAAGTGAAAGCTATCGTCAGGCCATCTTGCTCAACACTTTTCAGTCACCAGTTTGGTTAAGAACAGACTTCTCAATTAGGACAATAAACTTCTCAAAATCTCTAAATATTGTCTTCTTGAGATGAAAAAGCAGGAAAAAGAAAACATGAAGTCCACACTGGTACGCCGTACTGTCGGATGAGTGGTTGCTGGGTTTACCACTTGTTTTACTTCCTTGTTCCTCTCACAGCTGCAAGGAAAGCTCACACAGAAGCAATGGCAGCATTGATGGTTCTTGTATGCAGGTATTTACCTAATGGAAACTTGAGTCAATAGCCTGATTTCTGTTTTCTTTTTTAATTGCAGTATAAATTATGTTTTCTTTTATATTGCCAAATACTGCCTGGGGAGACAAAATTCAGTGTAAGAGTTCTGTGCAGTCCAAGCGTAATGCATTAGTTTAAGCAAAGCCAGCAGTTGCAACTGCTTGCTTCGGAAGGAAGCAGCACAGCCACTGAGGCTTCACGGTGTGATGCTCGAAGTTAAAGCTGACTCTTCCTGAACAGAGTCAGCGGATAGTTTCTGACTCTTGTCTCTATCAACCACTGCAGCAGAGTAGACAGTGTAGCTTCCGTGCGCTTCTCAGCACTTGTTCAAAAGCAAGAACAGTGATGGAGCTGCCAAGTTCTAAAACTTAGAGGAGAAACTATCATCTGAAATGGGAGATGGAGAAGGGGAGACTGCAAAGCCAGCAGCACACTAAGCAAAATCTTGCTATTGAGTAAGAAAATGATTGATGAAGGCTAAGACAAGGTGAGCTAAAAATAACCTCACAGACAGAATCTCAGCGTGGCTGAGGCTGGCAGGGTCCTCTGGGTGCATCTGGCCCAGCCCCTGCCCAAGCAGGGACACCCAGAGCAGGGTGCGCAGGCCCATGTCCAGGCACCTTCTGAAGATGTCCAAGGGGGAGACCCCACAGCGTCTCTGGGCGGCCTGTGCCAGTGCTCTGTGACTCGCACAGCACAGAAGTGCTGCCTGGTGTTCAGATAGAATTTCATGTGTTCTGGTTTGTGCCCATTGTCTTTTGTCCTGGCACTGAGCACTGCTGGAAAGAGCCTGGCTGCATCCTCTTTGCACCCTCCCTGCAGGTATTTATACACATTGATGAGATCCCCCCTAAGCCTTTTTTTCTCCAGGCTGGACAGTCCCAGCTCTCTCAGCCTCTCTTCATAACAGAGGTCCTTCATCTTTGTGGCCCTCTTTTGGGCTCTTTCCGGTATGCCCGTGTCTCTCTTGCACTGAGTGGGTCAGAACTGGACGCAGCACTCCATGCACGGTCTCACCAGTGCTCACCTCACTAGAGGGGAAGGATCACCTCTCTTGACCTGCTGGCAATACTTTGCCTAACACAGCCAAGAATACAGTTAGCTTTCTCAGAGGCAAGAACACATTGCTGACATGCATTCAACTTGGTGTTGACCAGGACCTTCAGACTCTTAAATACCATTTAAGGGACAAACCTGAGGTATTCTATTTGCCTGAAGAAAAAAGCACTAAAATTTATTTTGGCAACACTATTGCACTTCTAGTGTTTCAGTTTGCTGTGATTAACCTATCAGCAGTGTATGAAACTACCGGTACTTTGTTTTTGTAATCTCAGCTGTGNATTGCTCTGCTTGGTTCCTGTTTCTGAAGCTGGCAGTCAGCTATCGGTGCATATTACTGAGTGCAGTCAGTGATGAATAAGTTCAGTATGGGTGATATTTTTCTAATATTTTTTTCTAATATTTTTCCTTTCTAATATTTTCAAAAATTATCTTTGCCTAAAGAAAATAAAGACTTCTTGTGAAAATGCATTTGTCTGGAAAGAACCAGCCTGAGGCTTGTACACTTTTAAAATCTTTCTTCAATTCTTTTAAACAGCACTTAAATGGTGCTTAGGTTTTGGGTGGGCTATGCTGAATGAAAACCAATTGGAATGAAAGTTAAAAGTTCCGTCAAAAACTTTTGAAAGAATCAAGGCTCACCTTTTCCTCAAAATTACACCTTTTTTTGGATGATCATTATTATTACCTGGGAGGAGTCCTTTGGTGAAGTCCCATGTTCTCCTTTTCCTTTCAAAGCTCGCAGAGAACCATGGTGTGTCCCTCCTTATTAAGCTGATTAGCGGTGAGGGAAGTGAAAGCTATCGTCAGGCCATCTTGCTCAACACTTTTCAGTCACCAGTTTGGTTAAGAACAGACTTCTCAATTAGGACAATAAACTTCTCAAAATCTCTAAATATTGTCTTCTTGAGATGAAAAAGCAGGAAAAAGAAAACATGAAGTCCACACTGGTACGCCGTACTGTCGGATGAGTGGTTGCTGGGTTTGCCACTTGTTTTACTTCCTTGTTCCTCTCACAGCTGCAAGGAAAGCTCACACAGAAGCAATGGCAGCATTGATGGTTCTTGTATGCAGGTATTTACCTAATGGAAACTTGAGTCAATAGCCTGATTTCTGTTTTCTTTTTTAATTGCAGTATAAATTATGTTTTCTTTTATATTGCCAAATACTGCCTGGGGAGACAAAATTCAGTGTAAGAGTTCTGTGCAGTCCAAGCGTAATGCATTAGTTTAAGCAAAGCCAGCAGTTGCAACTGCTTGCTTCGGAAGGAAGCAGCACAGCCACTGAGCCTTCACGGTGTGATGCTCGAAGTTAAAGCTGACTCTTCCTGAACAGAGTCAGCGGATAGTTTCTGACTCTTGTCTCTATCAACCACTGCAGCAGAGTAGACAGTGTAGCTTCCGTGCGCTTCTCAGCACTTGTTCAAAAGCAAGAACAGTGATGGAGCTGCCAAGTTCTAAAACTTAGAGGAGAAACTATCATCTGAAATGGGAGATGGAGAAGGGGAGACTGCAAAGCCAGCAGCACACTAAGCAAAATCTTGCTATTGAGTAAGAAAATGATTGATGAAGGCTAAGACAAGGTGAGCTAAAAATAACCTCACAGACAGAATCTCAGCGTGGCTGAGGCTGGCTGGGTCCTCTGGGTGCATCTGGCCCAGCCCCTGCCCAAGCAGGGACACCCAGAGCAGGGTGCCCAGGCCCATGTCCAGGCACCTTCTGAAGATGTCCAAGGGGGAGACCCCACAGCGTCTCTGGGCGGCCTGTGCCAGTGCTCTGTGACTCGCACAGCACAGAAGTGCTGCCTGGTGTTCAGATAGAATTTCATGTGTTCTGGTTTGTGCCCATTGTCTTTTGTCCTGGCACTGAGCACTGCTGGAAAGAGCCTGGCTGCATCCTCTTTGCACCCTCCCTGCAGGTATTTATACACATTGATGAGATCCCCCCTAAGCCTTTTTTTCTCCAGGCTGGACAGTCCCAGCTCTCTCAGCCTCTCTTCATAACAGAGGTCCTTCATCTTTGTGGCCCTCTTTTGGGCTCTTTCCGGTATGCCCGTGTCTCTCTTGCACTGAGTGGGTCAGAACTGGACGCAGCACTCCATGCACGGTCTCACCAGTGCTCACCTCACTAGAGGGGAAGGATCACCTCTCTTGACCTGCTGGCAATACTTTGCCTAACACAGCCAAGAATACAGTTAGCTTTCTCAGAGGCAAGAACACATTGCTGACATGCATTCAACTTGGTGTTGACCAGGACCTTCAGACTCTTAAATACCATTTAAGGGACAAACCTGAGGTATTCTATTTGCCTGAAGAAAAAAGCACTAAAATTTATTTTGGCAACACTATTGCACTTCTAGTGTTTCAGTTTGCTGTGATTAACCTATCAGCAGTGTATGAAACTACCGGTACTTTGTTTTTGTAATCTCAGCTGTGTAACTTCTAGGAAGATGTGATGGCTTTTGAAAAACAACTGAGTGACTGACTTATGCAGAGAAGTGACAAGACACTATAAAACTTCAGTGACGCATACAAGGAATCCTTTAAGGGCTATGTCTGGGTTGGAGCAACCAAAGGAGCAGGTGAATGAATGGTAGCACCAGTTCAGACCAAAGATCATGTCTAGCCCTTTATGCTGTTTTTTCGCAATGACTCACAGCCAATTACCAACCTTGGAAATTTCTTTGCATCAGAATGTATATAATTGTGAGAGTTTGATTAATACAGTTTAAATTCAAGAGGTAAACAGAAGTGTATTGGGAGCCTTAAAAATCACTTGAGTTCTGAAAAGTGACGCTCACTTCCTTGAGCAAAATAAAATCTATCAGCCTTGAAGATTCAACACAGCCTGGGGAAGATGAGAATTTTATTCTTTTCTGCATCATTAAATAAATTAACTAGATCTCATCAGGGGAGTTGTTTGTGCAGTCCCTCTGCTTTAAAGCACCAGTCAGCTCCACAAAGGGGTTTCGCTTGTTGGTACCCTTTGTCTCTCTGCTCTCTTATGTAAAACGTGTAAGTATCCCTTGGTGTGTAGGTCAGAGCACAGGCTGTCCCGTTCCCAAGGACAGCTCTCTTTCCCCTGTAGCTCCAGCCCTCGCCACTCACTGCCTGTCAGGAGAGAAGAGGCAGGGCCCCCACCACAGCATAGCCGCAGGACTGCAGGGCTCAGGCGGGAGGCCTGCAAGTCAGGTCCCACAGATATGGACAGTCCAAACATCTACAGCAGCAAAGCAAGTGCTGGCTTTGACAGCGGGGACAGGACACTTTCAGAGGGATGTCCTTTTCTATTTGGGCACCCCCAGCTTTGACGTGGATGCGCTTCAGGCAGCTGTTCTCTGCTTGGATCTGGCTCTGAGCACCATTACGCCAAGGCCGCAGGTTAGCACCACTAACGATATTACTGCTGCCTGATGATGGTACTGATGATTCAGAGAAAAACGTCAGGACTTTGATAGGCACTTTCCCAGTAAAGGAGAAATCAATGATGAGGAGCAGTATGTTTATCTTAAATTCAAGTGTCTTGCTGCTTAGGCAGCTTCCTTGACAAGGTTCATCTCACGCCTTCTCATCCCATGGGTAAGGATTCCGTGCTACGTAAAACAGTTAGGCCACCCAGACGTGATATGCACAAATAACACTTTTTTGAAGGATTTTCAATTTCTTGTGCTTTAGAGATAAAAAGTTGTGGTGCACAGGCTAAGTGAGACCTGATGCGGGACATGGGCAGATTGTTTTGGTTTTGTGCTTCAGTCTTTGCTGTTCCTTTCCCCGCAGTACACTGGGTGGTCATAGGTTGGCAAGGGTGAGACAGGCCCTCTGTGCAGCCGTGCCTGCAGGTGGATGGTGTCAGCCCTGCCCACGTGTTCGGCACGGGAACACAGCACTTACACTCAGATGTAGTGTTCACTTTGAAGGTCTGATGTTTCAGTTATCTTTTATTAAAAAGCTACAACTATTGTATTTGGTAAGAAAATTCTTAAGAAGGCTGAAGAATGCCATGGTGCTGTTTGTCAGAAGTGCTTCTCTGAGCACAGCCTCACTTACCAGAAAGCAGACTGTTCACCTAAGAATTTTCTGTAACTCACACAAATGTTTTCATTAGGAACCTATGTTCTGCATGTATATCAGAAGAGAGAAGCCCAAACAAAATTAGCAAGAACTACAAGCCCAGCAGTTACCCTATAGTAATTACCATCTCCATAAACAAGCCTGATGCATCCCCGTGGGTACCTACCATTAGATTACTTCTGCTTAGTGCTGCTGAGCAAAACCTGCTGTTGTCAGCTCTGGGGAGAGGCCTCTCCCTGTCCAGGTGCCCTGCTGCAGATGGAGGAGCTGTGCATGCTCCCAGCAGAGGCACGGTGCTTCCTGGGGCAGGAGGAGCTGATGCATGGCCCGAGCACTCCAGTTCTAGCCCATCAGCCTTCCACAGGTCCACCCCCCTTGCTGCACGGGTTAACCTATGGACAGGAAGACATCTGGCCAGATGTTACTGTCAATTTCCAGTGCCACCTATTGTGCATTCGTGTTCAAAACAACTTTGTGAAGGGCCTCACGGGCCCTGCTTCTCAGGTATTTGCCAAGTGCCTGAGGCGTGTGTTTTTGAAGGGCTTATTAGCTGGGAGGCTGACGGACTGACGGGCGGAGCAGGAACAACACTCGTCTCCTGGGCACGCAGATGTTTGGGCTGCGGGTATCCTGCAGGGGGGCACCGCTGGCCCCGCCCCAGGTATCCTCCAGCCCCTGCGTATCTTAAGAGATTCTGTTCACAGTTTCCAGGGGATTCAGTGAGCAGCCTGTCACTTCTGAGGTCTGTCGCAGGATTGCCGTGGCAAAATAGCTCTGGGACACAAGCAACCCTCGCATCTCCAGAGCCTCATTTTGCTTTCTCTTAGACTACATTATCCTCTGGGAAGGACAGGCTGCTCTTTGATCTTGCAGAGTAACCAAACCTTTCAAGAAGGCACAGAGGAAAATGTCTTACCTCTCATGGGCAAAATGCATACAAAATAAATGCTTTCCATCTTCCCTTTCTTTCCCCTTTCCCTCTTCTTCCCCTTCCCCTTCCCCTGCTATTAGCCTTTTATTTTGAGGGATTCTGGCTGTGAGGATCTGTTGTGGTTTGAACCCGCAGGGCTAAACACCACACAGCCTTTCACTCACTCCCCCTCCTCCCAGCTGGGATGGGGGAGAGAATCAGAAAAAAAAGTAGAACTCGTGGGTTGAGATAGAAACTATTTACTAAGACAGACAAGGAAAATAGAATAAAATAACAGTAATGATAATTATATACAAAACAAGTGATGCACAAAGCAATAGCTCACCACCCACTGACTGATGCCCAGCCAGTCCTTGAGCAACAGCCCCTCTCCAGCCAACTCCCCTCAGTTTTATAGTTCTCACGTTGCCATGTGGTATGGAATATCCCCTTGGCCAGTTTAGGCCAGCCACCCTTGTCCTGTCCCCTCCCAGCTCCTTGTGCCCCCCCAGCCCCCTTGCTGGCAGGGCACTACCAGAAGCTGAGAAAATGGAATTGTCCTTGGCTCTGTACAGCGAGAATTGTAAACATCAGTGCTTATCAGTTTTGTTTTCCTTCTAGAACTGCAACAGCCTCATACCAGGCTAGAAACTAAGGCAGTATCCCTGGGGGGCAGGGGAAGGCAGGCACCCTGATGGGTAACTTTTGGTTCCTTATTCATTATAGAGGATTGGGGGTTGACACGAGATGATGAACCCAAGCCATTCTGTGATTCTTTGCCTATCCCTTCCATTTGGCACCTGTTTGTTGACATCTGTTTGTTGAACAGGTTTGCTGTCACACTCACACATGACCAACAGCAATGTCTCAAAAAAAAAAAAAAGAATTAAAAAAGATGGTAAAAAAGTTGTTTACTGCATCAGCTAACAGGCTGGGACCTCCGTAATTACTTAAGCAGAAATTTGGCACGGGTGATATGGTCTGTCTGGGCAGATGGGAGAACAGGGAAATCGTAGTATCTGTTTTCTTACTCAGCTCCGCCGCTGTTCCCCTGTAAGTAAAATTCATCCTGAAATCCGGTGACAGCTCTGAGTCCCACGCAAATGAAGACAGACTTCCACGTGCTTGCAGTGTGCAAAAGGGCATTGCATCACCCATAGGTCTGGACACATCGTTAAAGTCAAAAAGCTTAAAAATACCTCAGCTTTTGGAGGGAATAGGAGCATCCAGTCCCTGCGGTGGCATTAAAAACCCTGGCAGGCAGCAGAGCTCCCAGGCAGTGGCCATGCACAGGAGGCCTGGAGCACTGCAGGGGGGTGACCGGGGCCAGGCCCAGCTGCTTCGGGGCAGTGGGGTTGCCGGCGGCTCTCCCCTCCTGAGCCTTTTGGGAGAAACCAGGTGAACCAGAGTTCTCCAGGATAAGGCCCGAATATTTGCGTGCCTGAATTTCCTCACATCTCACAAGAAGAACACATCACACGGGTTTTGCATCTCTCCCTTAGAATTTGATAAGTGGCATTTTTGAGCATTTCTCCTCTCCAGCTGAATTCTGCTGGAGGCCACCAGTGGTCAGTGGTGGAAACATTGATGACTGGCAGCTTGTTTTAAAAGCTGCAGAGAGCCAGATGGAGCCAACTCCATAATCCCGAAATATAAACTATGTCTTATTTAATACAGATTCTGAAGTCCCTGCAGGCTTGCAAATCAGCCACTTAATAGCTTTTCACTTAAAACATACTGAACGCTGTAATAACCCAGTGTCATTTTGAACACGGTGATTAAGTATTCAGTTTACAAGGCAAATGGAGACTCATTACAGTCAATCAGAGAGGAATTACATGAACCTAAATTGCAGGTGTTTATCACAGATTCTCAAAAGAATATTTTCCCAGATATTTTGGAAACCTGCTTCTTTGTTATCCTGTAAAAGTACTGCCTTCTTCATAGAGAGCTTCTAATGAGATCTTTCTCCAATCCCAATGTTTTATGGTGAGCTGGCTGTACTCTGCCTTTGTACGTCATTGTGAAATTAAGCGGTGAGGGTGACCACGTATCTCCTATTGACAATTTCCTAGCAATCTATTTTAAGCTTTTGCTGTTGTAATGACTAGAATGAAAAAAAGTTTTACTTTAGATAATGCAATAGGAACTGAATCAGCAGCCAGTGACTTCCAGTACACTGGCCAGGAAAAAAAAATTAGAGCTCCGTGACATAAGGAATACAAAGCACATTTAGTTAGATACACGCATTCAATTTTTTATGCTTCCAATTTCTTGTTATTTCAATTCCATCCATCCCTGTAAGTTTTCTACCATATCTATCCTTTTTATTTTTTGTTTATTTATTTATTTATCTATCTATCTATCTATTTATTTATTTATTTTTAAGGAGGTTTCCTAAACTGTAGTGAGGCTGCCAAAAGCCAATTACAAATATTAAAGTAATACTAATACGTTGTAGCCAAGGAATTGCAGAGAAAGAAAGCCTCAGACTGATGCTGCTTTTCCGAAACTTGCTTAGCATTTTTTCCTGAAATTCTCTGCAGCACAGCAGCCCAAAGCTATTGGCTCCAGGTACAGCATCCAGGGCTCCTATTGATTAAAGACCATTTTTTTATTGTTTGAATAAATCACAGTCAGGCTCTGCTAATCAGTAAATAACCTTTGCATCACAAATGACTTGCAGTAAAACTGCTGTTTTAGCTCCCCGTTTGCAGTAACAGCATGCTTCTCTTCCAGGTTGTTTGGCATTACTTATATCTATGCCGAGAGGCTGTGTTTTGCACCCACTCTTTGTGGAGAAAATCGACACGGCATCCCCGGAATCTCACAGTCAACATTGGCTTCATTAAGAGATGTTGCTACTCCAAGATGACTGGAATTTGTATTTAACTAAGAGAGCAGAAAGGTTTGCAGAGAAAAGCATGTTAATTAACTGCTTTTGGCTTAGAGAAGTATTTACACTTTCACAGGAAGAAGGGAGCAGTTTTGTCTTCATTTTCTTACTCCACACATTGAATTAGATATAAAATCTCTGAGACAGGGAGCATGACTTGACACAGCCTGGCTGAGCTCTGTGGATTTACAGGAATTACCCACCATGTCAACTGCCCTCAGGAGTATTTCAGGGTTGCTTAAAATAGAGAAAAATTGCATGGTTGCTATAATATATCTGACAATCGGCAGTTTGGTGGATTTGTTTGTTTGTTTATTTGTTCATTTGTTTGTTTGTTTGTTGCATTTCAGATTCTGCTAGTTGTGGTTTTCTTTGGAAACATTTCAATTTTGGGGAACTTCTTCCAGTTTGTTGGGTGAAAAGCGGGATTCACTCAGAACAAGGGATGGACAAACCAGCTGACGTGCCAACCTCGTCCAGGTTGGACAAAGAGCCAGTTTGTTCCTGAACTCATCCTGAACATTTCCACATCTCATGTTGTTGTCTTTGGCCACATTTTCATTTCTGTCTTGAAAGAGCAATTTCCTGAGCTGACCATTTTCCACAAGCTGGAATTCATTTCCCAGTGAACCTTTCCTAGAAGTGAGACTTCTAGACTTCAACATCCATTAGGATGCAGCAAAAACACAAGAGCATTGCAACGTGGTGCTGTGCTGTATTCTGTAGGTGGACCAAAGCATCACCTACATGTCAGAGAATCCAGTTCTGAAATTGTTGGGACTAGTTGTGTCTCTGACCTGAACTTCTGCTGAGTTTACATTAGCTTTCTTACTCTGGTTTGTATGGAAGAGGGGGGAGAAACTGAAGGACCAAGCAACTTACTGCAGCTCACACAGAGAAGTAAAAGCAGCCGTGACCTGACCCTCTGTTTGGTGCTGCATTTATTGGGCAAAACTAGAATTGCAGCCTTAGTTGCTCTATTCTGTTGCATACTTTTGTAAGGGATTTGGCAGAAGGTTCGTTTGTGTGATGGAGATGAGTTATAAATAATAATGTTTTGAGCCTAGAGGTGCTGCTTTACAAATGAAATGACTTCAGGAGCAAATACAAAGCAAAATGTCTGAGTTCAAAATGTGCTAATTTACAGCATTAAGGCAAGTTAACACCCACTTTAAAAATCTTCTAAGACAACTTTCATTTCACCCAGGTAATGTGCGTTGCCCACATGGAGATGTATTTTTGCTGTCCTTGAAAACTTTGTAAACTGGAGCTGTTGGAAACCTGTGCTATGCACCGAGCCTGAAGAGCGTGTTTCAATGGCGTACCCACCAGAGGGGAACATGGAGGCCTGAGAGCTTTTCTGAACATCACAGAGAGTGCTGCCCCTTGGCAGACACCGCTGCAAATTTCTGTTCTGCTGGATTTGGGGTGTCTGGGGGGTGAAAAAGCTTGCCTTCTTCATGAGCAGAATAAGGTCTTGTATCAGGATCTCCCGAACCTGAGATCCTACCTAGAGGCTGCAGCAAGGCTTTGTCTTCCTGCTGGATATTTCGCTTCTAAGTCCTTGAGTGTCAGGGGTTTGAGAATGGCAGCAGGTGAACAGGGATTCATCTGATCAACCAGATTCAGAAAGAAGTACATGAATGGAGAAACTTTGTGCTAGCAACATGCTTGTCTTGTGAATTAAACGCCTGCCCAGCAAGCAGGCTCAGCCCCACCCAACGGAGCTGCTCTGCCCCACTGCCCAGCCGTGCAGGAGCTTGGCTGGTGGGGTCCCCGCAGGCGTCCCCGGCTGGCACCAAGCAGAGCAGGGAGTAAAGGAGGAAAATCATCACCACTGAAACTGTTTGGAGGGTGCTGACCCAGAGGTCTTGTTGTTAGATATACATCTAAGTCAGGGCGGCTGTTCCCCTGTTTTTTGTTTTGTTTTGTTATTTTCCTGCCACATGACTTTTAGCTACTCAGTCATGATTTTGCAGGAGAATACAATCACAGCAGTGCTTTAAAATGCTTTCTGTGAGAAACCTCTAGTCAATCATGTCACAGGGATGTCACAAGGCGAATTGCAGCAAAATTTATAAAAATTTCTTGCAAGTGATTTAGGATGTTGTAAACAACATCTGTCTGTTTTCAGGGACATTGTGATATCTTATTTATTCAGGCAAGCCTTTTCCTCTCCAGTGATAACAGACAAGTGAATAAAATAGTGAAAATAGTATTATGTCTCATGTGCCTCCTTCTTATATGCTGCCCAACAGGAATAATATATATTTTTTTTAATTCAGCAGGCTACTGTGAGGCTTTTTTTTTGCATATAATGAAGCTGCTGATGTTACAGTGGAAATTGCACCAGTTATTACTCAAGTCAGAACATCCTGACATGAGAAATTAATGTTTTGCAAATCCCAATTAGCTGAGCTGAACGAGGATTCAAAGACAGGACTTATTACTGGTGACCTGTAGAAGTGACAGGTGTGTAATTATTTCTAGAACATTTAAGCCAGCCGTTACTTTAGGCATATGGGCAGTGGAAGCATTTTCAGTAGAAAATTTGAAAAAGAGCGAATTGTAAGATAAGGCTAAGTTTTAAGGACAATTTACAGGCTGAAATTATGCACACTCACAATTGAACCAGCTGAAGCAAATATAATTCTATCCATGACAGATGATAGAAAGGTCAGTGATCATTACGGTGCTAAAATCAGATGAAGATAAATTAAAGATACTTGATAACTGCGTGTATCAACTTTACTGAACCAAGTGCCTAAGAACATGTATCTGAATAAAGCATAGCAGAATTGTGGAAACCACTGCAAAATAACATTCACGTATAATCAACTGTCGGTCAATTGTTAAAATAACAATCGTAAAGGAGGGAGTGGGAGGAGAGGAGACAGGGAGGTATCCAGCGCAAAGCAGCTTCCAGACATCTAGTGGCTGTAGGTGATACTGAATTCCTTTCAATTCTCATTCTTTGCGAAATTTCCTTCCACCCATATCACAAACAACCACCTCCAATCATCAAAATGAGAAAAATAAAACATCAAGTGGAATACTTTTTGAGGAGTTCTGGGAAAATGAGACATTAGTTTCTGAAAAACTGGTTGTGCCCTTGTCTGGAAAAGGGCTGAATCTCACTCTTCGTTATGTCTACGCTATTACAGCAGAACAAAATGTTCCCAGTATAATAGGGTTTATGCCATCTGCAATGTAATTCTCATCCCTCTGATATCTTCTTCTCCTATGTTTATGGACTAGAGATAATTTATGTGGCAGATTTTAGTTGTTAGCATGAAGTACTTATCAGCGTAATTCCATATTTTGTTTCATGGAAGTACGTGAGCTGCGGAAAAGTGGTCAAAGGTTATTAAATTGGCCAGTTCTGTTCAGCTGCAAAGCTCCAGTTCTTTGCTCACTACACAAGTCCAGCTTGCTAGAGAGCTTTGACTTCGTTCTCCACTCCTGAATGTGAGAGGTGAAACTCACTCAGATGGTCAAGATTGTACAGGTGAGCCCTGGGGTCACTTGCATTCATCACAAGGCCATCATATTCAGGAGATTATCTATAAGCAATTATTTTAGCAAGTGCACAGAGCTTCCCACCTTTCAATGCTCGGAGTGGAATATTGGTACAACTGGAAGGAAATGAAGCATGAGTTGCTCATGGTGCTAACAGTACTTTGTTCTTTTCACACCAAAGCTTTGTTATCAGAGAAGATCTTTAAGACAATAGGAACCTGTAGATATATGCTACATTTTCTTTTGGGCAGACTAATAATCCTCTTACGTATATATATGTCAAAATCTGACAGCTCAAAGATAGAGATATCTGATCTGTGATATACAGCAATATCTGTTATACATAAAAGTGGGAAAATATTTCAGTTGATGATGAATGAAAGTATAAGCTCCTAATGACGTGTAAAAATGAAAGTTGCTTCATAAAGATGGGTGTAACGGAATGATACATAAAAAAGCAGCAGAAGTACTAAGAATTCCCATACAAGATGACATTTTTTCTTGGTTCAGCGGCTAAAACTTGAGAATTAGGGATCTTTCCTTTAGCTCCCTTTTTGGCTCATGAGTATCCATGTTTCTCACTACCCATGGGAACCCTGGCCTGGCAGCCCCACCTGGTTTGGATCTTTACAGCTATTGGCGTTGCTGTTTCCCTTTGCACAACATTGGGTCTTTGCTGACAGGACAAAGTCTTAGGACTCCCATCCATATACTGAATATCTGAGATACCAAGTACAGTCATTAGCTGCCCCTTTCCTACTTCTCATGAATTTTTAGATGTTTTACAAAAGGTTAAGCAACTTTTTCAGGAAGACCAAGGTGTTACTCCACTCAGATAATAACAACTATGGACCCTCTCTTGGGTGTGGAGAGTAGGAAGTGTGTGCCAAAGTATCTCCAGGGCAGGAGCTGACAGCAGATCTGCAGTTCTGGAGAGGAAAGGTAAGTCCTGCAATGCACATCTTTTTGTTTGCATCCTAGAAAATATTTTCATATAAAAGAATTTGGTATGGGTTAAAAAGTGCTGGGAGTAAGCACTGTAGATACAGTAATAGGTAATCCAAAGACTCTCATTATTTCATAATTATTTTATTAGAGGCTACAGTATTTTTATTTTTTTTTAATCTTACAGGGGATGTCACTGAATCGCAAACGGTTTAGAACCAAGTTCCCCTTCATTGAACTTGACAGTTGCCTCCAGAAAACTTTAAAATGCCTTTTATTTGGAAGGATGGCAGAAACTGAACACATTTGTTATTGAAAAACTTCACAGCAAGTCTCCACGGCCTTGGGAATGCGAACTTGTTACCAGAGGGGTCAGACAGCTCACACTTGGAAGCCACCTGGAACCAGAAGGTGAAAGCAGGTTCATTCGATGTCCCTTAGAAATGCCAGTTTAATGCTCAAAGCTCTGACAGATGGGAAGCAGGAGCTCAAGGTCTGCATGCAGAGGGGTCAACACTGCTGGAGCAGAGTCATCTGAACCTGGCTTTTCTATGGAGTGATGCACAGGACTCCTGTCAGCCCTATTATAGAGGCTAAAGTTCAAGTTAGCTGAATAGCCAGACCCGTAGGGCTAATTCCCAGCTTTAGCCTCAAAATCAGCTGAAGACAACCATTTGGTGTGGGAGTTTATGAAACCCCAGTGACCTGCCTGAGGACAATGAGACTCCCAAGGAGAAATGCTAGAGCTGAGAGTGAGGGAACAGGAGCTTGGATGTGTTAAATGAAGCTGGGGAATGGGGAAGCAAATGCATCTTGGATTGTTTTACTGCTTACAGAAGACATGGAAATACTGCAAAAGACTTTTACTTTTGTTCTATCTTTGAATTGAGAGCCTATGCAAACCAGTTAAACTCCTCACTGCAGAAAGAGTAAGGAAAGCTTCCTTGGTTTTGTGGGATATTGCTTAGCCTCGAGAAGTAAATTGCAGGTCTGGTGGTTAAGAGTAGCTTAGAGCCCGCAACACACTCTGCTGTACTCTGTACTCTGAAATGTATCCATTTCAACCTCTCTAATGAGGACAAGGGAGCTTTGTTTTGAAATCCAGAAGTGTGATTGTTCTTGCAGAGTTCTACTCTGCAAAGAAAATTGTTCCTCATTTGCACAGTCAAAGCTAAGACCTCTGGCTTGGTTCTGAGTGCTGTTGCCCTGCATTCCCGTTGTCTACTGCTATGGAATTGCTACAATCATCCTTAAATCCTCACTGCTCTAGTTTTTGTCTCATTTTCGTAAACTTTCAGCCAGATGATGGTCAGGTTCATTTGGTTGCCTGTGTAGAAGGCCTTGAAATTTTATTGAAGGCTTTAAAAGTCATTTATGGTAATAAATTCTGTTATTCTTGCAGAACAACTGTGTTTTTTTTCTAATGCAAGTAAGCTTTTATTGATCGGCACTCATATTGCAGCTTTAGCAGGCTATGCTTTTCATGCCTTGCTTAACAAATCATGCTTTGAAATTTTTGAGAAATGCAAAAGCAAGCTAGTAACACAATAGTTCATGAAGCACAGCACAGAAATCATAATTTAGGCCAAACATAAGCCAAATATAAAATTCTACTATGGACTGACTTCACTGAGAATCAAGAAAACAGAGGAATGTTGGAACAAACTTGTAAATTCTACTAGAGCTTTTCAGTCTCTTAAGATAAAAAATGATAAAAGAAAGACCAGAAAAATCAATAACTTGGATTATAAAATGGCTTTGTTAGCTGGGAATTTTCCTACTGCATCCTTTGTCCTCTCAATAATTACTGTTAGCAACAGAATGAATGCCACTGTAAGCTTCTATTGCTGAAATTTTACACTCATCTGAACCAAAACAGCGGTGAGCTAGTGCATATCTCATGGACATCCCCACGCTCTGGATGTGAGACTTCTGTAGATGTCTGCACTCTGTTTCCTCTCCCACACAGGTGATGTCAGGAGAAAGCAATTGCTCCAGCCATCCCAAGAGACTTTGACCCTGGAAAACTCCAACCAGGAAGAGGTAGGAATGCTTCCAACACTGAACCCATAGCACTTTCCTTCCCCCCACAGCCCAGCAGCCGGTGAAGGCCTGAGGGAGGATGGTTGTCACCCAGGTGGCCCTCGCTGCACTAATGAGGAGCTGTAAATTGGTGCAGGCTGGGTGCTCCTCTGCTTGTTGTCTCCTTTGTAGTTTGTACTGCTGCTGCCTATGGAGGCAGTGGGCTGTCTGCAATCTATGAGGGTGGAGAACTGGCTTTAAGCAGCCCGTTTCCTTGCCCCTTCTGAAGTGGGGGGAAGACAGGCACCAAGGGACAAGAAGGTATGTGCTATTGGTCTGGTTTATTCAACTTGAAAATTCAGCTTCATGCTGGAAAAGACCAGCCTTGTTCCAGCAGGCTTGCTGCTTCTTTCTGGGTTATCCTGCTCTTGTGCTGTGGGGATGGAGGCCAGTTTGTGTGGCATAAGCGGCCTTGTGTGCTCCTGTCCTGTCAGCAGGAAGGACTTCCAGTTTGGATGTGTAACTTTTCTTGGTAACTTAGCTGTGGGGCAGTGCTTGCATAGCCTGTGGTGTCTGTTTTAGAAGGAGTCAGTGATATTGCAGTAGATATCTCCTGTAGCGGGCAGCACAAGCAATAGTTTTTTCCCTTGAGCAGCATGGCTCTGACTTGCCCATCGAGATGCTTGTTTGAACTTTATCCTAGAAAACTGAAGCATGAATGATGTTGGGGTGGTGAGCAGCTGTGCCACCAGCCTCTCTTCCCCTTTGCGCTCACAGAGTGACAAGACGAAGCTCCTGTCTCCAGCTTGCTGTCCCCATCAGACCCTCCTGCTATTGCCTTTGTGAACAGCAGCTGCAGTGGCTGGGGGGATTTTTCCTGGAGTTGTGTAGGTGACAGATGGGTGTTGGACCACAGTCTGAAAAGCGTTCAGTCATCACTCATAATGTATTTCATTTCTTAAGCTTAGATATGCAAAGCTGTACTTAGGTCACCTTATGCTTTCCTCTGGAAATGTAACCGGTTTTTGCTGGGAAATGTAATCAATCAATATACAACATATACAGTAATCAATCAATAAACAGCATGACACGCTTTCAAAGAAAAAAACACTCAACTGATGCTTCTCTTTTACATATTTATACTTCAGAACACTGAAGAAGTTCACTTAAAAATAGCTGTTCTGAGCAGCTGGTTGTTTTTGTTTTGTTTTCCTCCTCGCAGAATTAACGCCTGCAATGATTATGAAAGTTGGTGGAAGCTACATAAAGTACTGCAAGAGGTTGGGATAGCTCTGTCAGATGCTTTCTTATTTCCAAGCTAAGGTCATCTCTAAAAACATAGAACTGTGAACTGGTTGAAGTGGCTGAAATCATACTGCGTGTTCTTTTGGGGGTTAGAAGCTCTCGATTTCCTGTTTATTTTGTTTGCATGCTTTCTGTTTTCCTCATTGCTTCAGTTTGACTGAGAGGCAGTAGTTTCCTTCCAAACCAAGGACACTTGATATGGCAAAGCTGCTGTGATAGCAGGGGACTGGTGCTGCTTGCTTTGAGCAGGCCGTTCATTTCCTGCCTGCATATAGATCCCTTGGAGAGGAACCTGCGCAGCCCCAATCAGTCACAGTGACTCCCATCAGTGCTGCATTTATTCTTGTGCGTGAGTGAGCTCATGATTTGCCGCTCAAGAGCAGAGCAGCACGCACGAGTCTGGAGTAACTCAAGAGCAAACCCCTCTGATGCCCCAGTCCTCACCTCTGTGAGGGAGCAGCATCCAGAGCCTTGTCAAAGCCAGGCAGGCTCTGCACGATCAGCTTGAACAGTTGTTTTTCTCTGCTTTTGCAGCTGCTGAAAAGCTTATGTTTCTGTTAACTGTTGAAAAAGTTTCTTTTGTCTCCTTGGGCAGACATACTGACAGGGAAGCGGGTGGTTGGTGAATATAGCGTGCTCTGTTTAAATGTCACTTGGCATCGTGTGTAATGCCCTTTGCTTGGTGCCTTGCTGCTTTCCCTAATGTTAATTGAAATAGAATATTCTTCTAGGAGCACTCTAACCATGGTTATTACTTTATCTTGATGCTGTTTAAGTGGCATGCATCCCTTTTGCCATCTTTCAGCAGACTCTAAATGCAAATGCGCCCGGAAGTGAGCTGGGACTCTTGTCCTCATCCACCTAAAATGTCTATGTCACAGTCACTGGGTAAATTCCTGTGTGGGTTTCTGTGGCTTGGTGTGTAATCTTCTGTTACATAAGCATTACCCCTGTTGGCTTTTATGTTTGAGAATATTGCTTGTAGTCTCCAGATACTTCACTACATATATATCTAGGCAACCTTACCATCTCTGCTGTCGCAGTGTCTCCTAGGCTACATAATTTTCTTTCTGTAAGTTTTTAGATGTTGATTCCAGAGAGACGGGGGCTTTTTTTCCCTTGGAATTCCAAAAGTTTATATGGAAAACACTAGTTCCTGTGTATTCTGTCACCAGAATAGTGTTACTCTGTAGCTCTGTATCTGAAATGAGCATAATTTCATCTCCCAACTGAGTAGAAGAAAAGCATCTTAATTTGCTTGTACTTCTGAATACAGTGACTGATACTAACAGTGAGCCATGCAAGGGCAGTCTGCTTAGCCAGTGAAGGTTAACCAAGACCTGAGTTTACGTCCTAGGCTCAATTTCCTCTGTGTATGCTCAAGTTGGGCAGATGCCTTCACTGTGGGTTTAGTGCAGCTGTTCTTCCACCACAGAGGTGGGATGCTGCCTTATCATTTGGTTGATTTCTGTCCAAAATAGAGCTTTGCTTCCTTTCTGTGTGGTCTGATTGATGTAGGAAAATCGATTCCTAGTATCTGCAGTAAGAAGGAGTAGGTCTAGGTGAAGGATAGACATTCACCTTCAACTTGCAGGTGAAGCTTCATTCCTAAGAGGGGCTCCAAACCAGTTTCCTGACCCCAAATTGAGGGCAATGTGACTCTTTCTCTTCCTTTCTCATCCCCTTCTTTTTGCTGCAGCGAATGTTCAAGCTGTGCTGAAGCTGCTGAGAAGGCTTGCTCCAGCTCAGCCTGAACTGCTGTGTCAGCTGCCCTACCCCTGCCAAAAGCAGCCGCGTGCAGCAGGAGCCCCTCTGCTCAGCCAAACAATTGTACACAGCAGTGTTTCTGCCCTACTGCACTTTGCGCTGCTCCTCAAGGAGTCGTGCAATGCATCTGGGGAGAAATGGTCTCTTCTGTGCTTGCAACACAAAAACATGAAGTCACGAAACTTACTGTGGGCTTTTACAGTAGGAAAATTTGTATTGAACTTGTGTAGCTGGTGTTTTTCAATGCGAGGCTACTTCAGCGGGGAATACCCCAGAAACTTGTACGTGGGCTTGCTGTGTAGGAGATTACTTGACTGAAAGCTTCCAGAAGTCAGCATCTTTGCCACAGGAGTCCCTGAATTTCGTATTGGAGGCAGGTGGCAGCAGATAGGAGTGTGCTGTGCTTGGCACCTCTGCAAAGTGGCACTGGAGAGGACTGTGCAGCTGAAACTGGCCTTGGCTGACCCTGTGTGATAGCACTCCTCTTGACAGCTCCCAGCAGCCTTTATCCCTGTTCTGTGTGGGCACCAGGTCGGTTGGTAGCACCAGAGTGCTGTGCCCTTTAAACTGAAGGAGCTCGATTACCATTGTTGCTCTTTCAGCATTGATTTTGCTATTAAGTCTGGACCTTCTCACTAAGTACAGATGGGCAAGTCAGAGCACTGCAAAGGTCAGCAATTAGAGCTGCTCTCCAGTGTTCAGCATTTCATATTTCAGGAGATGCAGTGGACATGATTTTAATTTGTAGGTGTTCAGCTATGAGCTTTGTAGGCAACAGATGCATGCTGCTTTGATGTTGAACACCCAATTTTATCTGCCTCCAGTTGTTTTTGTGCTTCTAGGGGATGATCAGGCATGCAATTCACAATTAAATAGTAGATTGTTTTTATTAGCACAAGGGACACCCCTTATGTTGGAGTAAGCAGCATTTCCCCTTTGCTTGCTTAGCTATGTGTGCATGTTGTTTTGTTCTTCTCTCTGTGCTCTGCACAAGTGACGGTGAACATCCACCAACAACGCTGAACCCGAAGCAGTTAATGCTGAAGCACTGAATGAAGACAGCTTCTGCTGAGGAAATGTAGTCATCTTGTTTCAGTAATGAGCTTAAAGCGCTTCAACATCTGCTCTCTGGGAAAAAACAGTAGTGTGGGGGATCTTGTTTGTTTGCCTGCTTTCAGTCAGGATGAGTGGATTTTGATGACTTTGGTATAAAAACAAAAAGGCACAGGCAACTGAGGCTTTGCTCCATCGCGGTGATACATGGCTCTTGTGCAGCTTTTAAACTGCTCTATTTTCACTTCTAGTATTCTACTTGGCATCTATCCCTGCACTGCTAATTTCATCCATCCAATACAGGCTTAATTGGGTATGAGCAGTGGTGAGTGGCATAGATTATAGGGAACTGGTTGTGCACAGGCTGTTTTTTCCATTTACCTTCTACAGCATAGTGACAAACTGAGACTAATACTGGTCTTCCTGGTTACACCCATGCTGTGGTGAACTAGAGAGGCTGCTGATGGATGCGCACCTGATGGGCACTGGGCAGCGCTAGCCTGCAGTGATGAGTTGGTGTGCTCGGACATCTGCACTTGCTGTTATGATTCTTCTTGTCCATGGTCTGTGTGCATGCGGTCTTCTGCAGTGTGCAGTGACTGCAGAGTGACCTTTATTGATGGGTTTCCATCAGTCTCCAGTGTTCTGTTCCTCCAGTTCAAGCCAACTGATTTCTGTCAACTTACATGTTCCCAAGTGTTGTTCAAATGTGCCTTGGCCTTTCTGTGTGATATCCAAATCTGTGCCTGTATATATGTAACCCATAGGTACAAATATTTTACAGAATAAGTGAACTAAAAGCTGGCTTCTTGTTTGAAATTTGTGTATTTGCTGTGGGGTGAATGTTTTCATGACTCAAGGATTCATCCTTGTTGGCTGCAGTATGCAGTAGGAATCATTGGAAAGGACAAAATTTTCTTTTTTTTACTTTTGCTCCAGAAACTTGAAGTGATCTCAGAAGATATTGCTAATATAATATGTAGATCCTTTCTAAGTCCCAGGCATCCACAGGGATATCTTCAGCATGTTTCAGGGTACAGTCTGGTTGCTTCAGAGATGAATGACCAATTGTCATGCCTCTTGTAGAAGAGCATTCAGGGCTTGCCAGGTGCCTTTGGGCAGCCCAAAATGGCACGAGAGAGACAGGTGGTGAGCTTAAATGGCTGCATGTTCTCCAGTGGAACATCCAAGAGCGGCAGAGGACTATGGTTTTTCTTTGCCCCTAGAAATTTGTCTTTTGGCTGTTTAACGTCTCCTGGTACAGTGACATTGATACTTCAGAGAACTGACCTTTCCTGAGTGGTGGTGCTGGCAGTCATCCATCCCCTAAGGAAATCATCCCTGTAGCTGTTGTGCAGCTGGGAGGGACTACATCTGGAGCTGAAGCTCTGCTGGCGTGGTGCTGCGGCCGAGCAGGGTGGTATGCATCTGCTTAGGCCCGAACAGCTGTGTGCAGCAAAGGAGGCCTCACCTGGCCAAAGGCCTGGCTTAAAAGTTGGGCAGGCACTGCTGTTGTCAATGCCGCCTGCCTAAGAACAGGTGACAGATACACTGTGGCGAGCAAGAAGGGGCATTTAAGTGCAGAAGGGGAGCTTGGGAATACCCCTGAAGGAGGGAGAATTTCTGCTGGTTTCTGATATGTCATCAGTGTGCTTTTCAGTCATGCTCTGTATTCAGATGGCCTTTGTGGCCAGGCTATCTAGCTCAGGCTTCAAGTGAAGATGGGTTGTGCATGTATGAGGTTGCATGAGCCTGGAAGCGTGTAAGCTACCAGCAGAAAGTACACAGGTTGCTCTGAGACTAATGCCTCCTGTTTATGTGGAAACTACAACAGATACCAAGAGCACAATGACACTGACAGAGCAAACTCTCAGCTGCAAAATGCCATTTTTCAACATAGGAGTGCCAGTGTAGGAGCTACCATTAACACTGCAGGGTGTTGATGCAGCTGATTTCTGCCCCTCAACCCTCCTCCCCCATGCTGTATCTGACATCAGCTGTGAGCTGGTACTCAAGAGATGGGTAAGAACGTACTAAAAAGCACCACAGAAGTAGTTCAGTGCTTTGTTACACAGGAGATCAAATGCCTTCATAGCCCTGAAACCTGTTAAACTAATCTTCACGTCGTTCTTGACCTATTTATCATATCTGCAATTATTACTTCTGCTGTTAAATTGTGACTATGGTTAACTAATATTTCCTTGGAGGAAAAAATATTTTAAAAATCCCTCACTATTCCTAGTCATGTCTTTTTGCTCAGACCAAATTCTTGTGTTCTCAGAGACAAGTTGAACTTCCATCTGTTCTGTTGTACATCTTCTGCCTCTGTGATGTTCCACTCTTCCACCCGTGCCATCCACTTCTTCCATTTATTTATCCTGTCTGTAGTGTGATATTTTTGGAAGGAGACTGTTCCCAGTCGTGTGGAATTCAGTCCCCTTTTCTTTGTATCAGAGGGACCAGACGAGGGAAGCATGGATTTTTCTACTCTATTCAAATAAAGTAACATCAGCCTTGGCTGTCAATTAGATGCCACTTATTACTTCACAGTGATATGATTATTTTTAGCACTACACAATTAACCTTTGTTTCAAATTCCTGACTACATCAAATATATCCATTTTTAATATGTGAGAACTTCATTTGCTGAATACTTTGGAATTTTAAGCTTGTGAGCATATAAAGATGCTTTTCGCTGTGGATGGAGATTCTAGCACAATGCTTTCTTCACTAAAAATGAAATTGGTATCCTTATTAGTGAAGGAGACCCTGTTTGCTTCTAGTCAAAAAATATTCCATAGATGTCAGTGGGATTACTGTGGCAATTAAATGCAGCAAAACAGAGAAACAAATGAGTGAGAGCCACATGATTATTATTTTTATATCTATATAGCAGAGGTCAAATTTTTTATATTGGGTGGTTTAGGTCTAATTCATCTTCCAGTGCTGAAAGAGTTCAGTGACTGCTCTAGGATACGTGCGCTGCACTTGGAACAAAAGTGTCTTTTGTTAAAGGGATAACAAAACTTCATTCAGTTCTTTTTATTCCACCTCAGCCTTCTTCAGACCAACTAAATACTGAGTATTAGTATTAAAAATAAAAAAAATCAGCATAACCCAATTTGGTAATAGATTAAATATTTGTACATTAAGTGATGTCTTGAGTTATGTCAGGCTGCGAGAAAAGATGTCAAACAATCTGATCTGCGTGCAGCTGTTGCCTAACAGGGATGCAGATGCAATGATCCCCACCTGGTTACCCTGACCTCCCTCCCCTAGGGCTGTCGGGGCATGTCTCAGCTCCTTGCTGCTGCATATGCTTTGCTATTGCTCTCAGCCTGTGGCATCCAAGCTTTGTGTCCCAAAGGCTAAAATGTAATTCCTTCCAAACATTCTGAGACTCGATATTAACAGTCAGTCAGTGAAGGATGCTGAGTTTTGGAAAGCCGGCGTGGTGCGTGCTCTGGGTGCGCTGCCCCTGGTGCGGGCTCTGACCTCCCAGCGTGATGAGAGCCAGGGGCTGTGCAGCACCGCAATACTACGACTCCTGGCTCCAGGTGAAGCTGTGTAAGTGATGGTACAAGCTGTTAGAGCCATGTTGGCACAGGTGTCATGAGAAGTGCTCCTACTCTGCCGGAGGGTTACGAGGCTGAGTGCTCGCAGCTGTGCCTGGCCACACGGCTCTGCTCGCGGCCCTGGCTGCTGCTCTCCCCGGAGCCAGGTGGGGCAGAACCAGGGAGGAACGCTGCTCGGCCGTCCCCCCGCAGGGTGCAGGCCCCGCTCCCCCTCCCGCCCGCGGCCGCACCCGGCGGTGCCGTTGCTATGGCAGCGCCGCCCCTCGGGCCGCGCCGCGGGAGGGGAGCGGAGCGGCCTCGCCCCGCGGCTCCGGGCGGAGCCATCTTGCTGAGCGGGCGGAGGGTCCCGCGCCGTCCTCTCCGCTCCTCTCTCCGCGCTCCGCTCCGGCTGCTGCGTTCTGTCTTCTTCCCCGCTCCCGGCGCCCGCGAGCATCGCCCGGCAGCATGCCGATCGCCCACCTGCTGGAGCTATGGAAGGGCATCGAGGTGGAGCCCATGGAGACGGAGGTGAGCGGGGCTCCGGCAGATCCGTGCCGGGGACAGCTGCTGGGGGGTGGTTGGACTCGGGGACCTGGGAGGTCATTTCTAGCCTTAATGATTCTGTGAGACTGCTGCTGTGCCAGGCTTGCAGCGGCTCCGTCACCTGTGCTGTAGAGCCGTTACTGTGTCAGGGGGAGTCATCACCTGCTTGTGTGGTAATAGGCACTGGGGGCTCCCGATGGGTGTTTCGGGGGCTCCGAAGTAGTGCAATGAAAACAGTGTGTTCTTGGTCAGCTGCTTCACCCGGTGGTGTCAATAGAGGAGTAAACGTGTGGGTTTGTGTCTGTGGTGTACCTCCGGGCTTCATTACACCTAAAGGCTTCCCAGGTCCTCTGGCCTGAGTTCTGCAGTAGGGTTTGGTGGGGATGCAGAGGAGCGCAGGGTGCTTGGCTCAAGGGAGGAGCTGCAGAACTCCCGGAGAGGTTTGGTGCAAACTGCTGCCTTAAGTTCCCATGGAGCATACCCAGGAGCGCAGCAGGAAAGATGCTACAGTGTTATAGCAGTGCTGCTCCTTCTGGAGTCCTGAGGTTTAGAGCTGCTCTGGGGTCAGAGAAGTTTACCTTATGTAATTTGCTGCTGAGTGCTGCCTCCTGCTCGTCTGTGTTGTGCAAGAAGCCTTGAGTGCTTGAGGCTGAGTCTGGGCGCTTGTGTGTTGCTCCTGATTTAAGTAGTCAGCTGGCACCTTCTTCAGTTGCTATCTCAATGAGGAGACTTCTGTAACTATGTTCAGTGTGAACAGTTTTATGTTGGACATCACAGAAATGACGCTGCTTTTATTCAAAACCAAGTCTGCCTTTCCATTGACCGCAGTATGCGTGTCCCCGATCAGTGTGTGTCCGATGTCTGTCTCCCTGCCCGAGACAGAAGGCACTTCAGTCATTGCTCACGTTGCTTTCTCTGCATCAACCCCTGGGGGAAAAACATTCCCTGGTCACAGGTGAAGCTCTCAGCTCTGCACTAAGACCCAGTGATTGTTGCCTGAGATGACAGCTTCCTTGTTTTCCCCTCTTGTTGCTAGAGGAGCACTTAGGCCTCCCTTCCAGTTAGAGGGATGAGACCATGTGGGTCTCCTTACCCATGTAACTAACCCTCTACAAAGATGGTTAATCAGATGGGTGGGATGTTGGTTGGTTTGTTTGTTAGCATTTCCTGCTCTAAGGAATACCATAGCTATGAGCTACACTGAGGTAATTACTCTCGATAAGATTTCACTTACAAAGAGCTTACAGAAGGTCGGGGAGTTACAGGCATAAATTTTTGTGGCTTAGAAAAGAACAACAGATAAAGCACCACTTACTCTTTAATTTATTGTCATCTGTTAAGCACGTTAAATATATATTAGAGCTTACAACCCTTTAAGTCATGCTGTGGATAGAATACCTAAGTACCATTGGCTCAAATTTAGTTAAGGTACATGGAAATTGATTTAATCTCTCATGGGCTCTTGCCCGTGAAGATCGGCCTTCATTTCCATTGGTGATGCCATTGGCTCTTTAATGGGCTGCTGCAGCTTAACCGCTTGTGACTGAGCTGCTTCTGGGGAGCTGTCATAGGCAGTGAGTCTGTGTGGGATAAAGTGTTTTCATGGCTGTCTGCAAGTTGTTCTTTTTCACGGAAGCTTTTCACAGTCAGTCGACAAGGAGGGAGACGGTTCCTCTCTCTTATGCATGTGGGCCTGCTTCCTCTCCTCTCCCTTGATGCCAAAAAACCTTTTAAATAGATGCAGTTAAGAGTGCCTGTGCGTGACTCAGGTGAATGGCTTGCAGATATTTAAGATAGCATTTATAGTAAATCAATTGCTTCATAAAGAGGAGTGCATTGAGGGCGTATTCTGTATTACGGTTGTGCAAGGGAAGATCAGGATAAAATCTGTTTCTATCACTCGTTGACTCAGGAGATCTTTAATTGCCTGACAAGTAAGCAATAACATTGGGATTTTTGTTGGCTATGGAACTTCTTTGTGCTTAGGCAGAGTTATTGATTCCTCTCAGCTGGATGGATGGGGTATTGAGTTACAGCCTTGGGAATGTTTTGCTGAGGATGGGATGCTTGCTCAATCTCTAATCTTTCAAATTCCTCTTTAGACTAGAGCTGAAGACCCATTAACATCTTAATACTGGTATGAAAGTTGTTGGAAAAATATGATCCAAAGTGTACAGACATTCTCTCCTCTTAGCAAGAGTTACTGTTCCAGTCTTCAAGTTCAGCTTATTCATGACTTATCTTGTTTCACTCTTCATTCATTCTTTTGTAAGTTTTATGACAAACTCAGTTTTGACTATTTATCAGTGGTTTTGGTGCCAGTTTGCTCTTGCATTCTTCTGTGTGCTGTAAGTAACATATATAAGTTGCTAAAAACTGAGTAAGTCATGTACAAACTCAGCAAATAGTGCACGGTTTTGTTATAGCCTATATGAGGCCTGTTCTGAAAGTAATGCTCCTTATGTTGTTATGTTGGCCCAGGACGTCAGAGGTGGATGTTGGTGGTACAGCAGTAGAGACTGAATCTTCCCACCAATTTTCTGTTCCATGTTGTTGCTGTGTGACAGATGGCGTCTGACATGGGAGTGTGAATGGAGCAAAGGGGTGGAATTGAATTCCTCCATGCAAAACAAATGGCACCCACTGACATTCATTGGTGCTTGGTGAATGTTTATAGAGACCAAACTGTGGATGTGAGAGCAGTGAGGGGTGGGTGGTGCATCTCAGCAGTGGTGACAGCCACGTGAAGGACAAGCCGTGTTCTGGATGGCTGTGCGCAGCTGTCACACCACAAAATGAAAAGCATCTCGATCAGCTCATGCACACAAGTTGGCTAATGGTGGTGACTCAAAAATAGTGTTTTGTAGCTAAGAATTTGCTCTATCAAACAGTGTTTGTGTGCTCTTTGTATCTGTTGTCATTTCCATGGAAAATAGGAGGCATTACTTTCGGAGCAACGTATCTCTGAGAGGGAACAGGTACTCCTGGATTCAAAGGTTACATCATCACCTGCATTAAATGTGAATAATTGACGGTGCCTGTAGCAGTAGTATAAATTTGGGGTGATTTAACTGACTAAATGTAAACTGACTGTATTTAGCACTAAAATTTGGCTTAGAGCTGTACCTTTCCCAAGAATGTATGTTTACAAGACATTTTTCCTTTCTCTTCCTCTCTCTGTTCGCTAGCCTGTGGTGGAAGATGCTACCCTGGATGAAGAACCTGTTAAAGAGGCGAGTCTGTGTATCTGTGTTTCACACGTGTTAATAGATAGTGATATTATAATCTTTTGCCTTTGTAGAAATAAAATGTCCCTGGTGCTTCTCCACGTGTTTCTAGCCCTGAAGATGCAAGTACGACCTTTTCTTTTTTGGTCTCTGATTACAGGGTTAATTGCATTATTGTGGCATTGCGCTGTTTTCCTAAAAAGAATTAAAGAAAAACACAGTTCTTGCCTCATATTGTAAATGCCAGATGGAAGAGAGAGAAGGTGATAGGAAGGCTGCAAAGCAGATGAGAACAAGATAAACGTTGACTCTTAGGATCAGCCAAGGGCAAAACTTGACTATGAAACCGTCTGCTGCTGACCACAGGTGTCAGTAAAAGGTGCTGCTGCTGGTCTGAGTAGAATAAACAAAGGAAGTGTGAAAGATCACTTGATATTTCCTTGTATGAAAAAGTGAAGGAAACTGAACATCTCCTCAGGACTGGAGGGAGAATGCGAAGATGTTAGCCTACGTTGCCACCTTTGAACACATGAAGCTTTCCAGCTCCTGGTAAGCTTCATACTGGTTGAAATTTCATGTTTTACCTTTGTGATATTTGGGTTTTGGTAAAGGGTAAGGTTTTGTTACTTTTAGCTGTGCTAAAGGACTATTTTGAACTGCCTAGTGATAGAAAGGAGAAGGAAGTCTCAGCTTTGAGCTCTGTGAAATAGGTGTAACTTCAGAATGTGAACTTGTCCCCCTTTCCCTTTTTAAAGACGAGCAAATTATTCTTCAAAAAGCTTAGGGCTGGAATCAAGTGCAGGTAACTGTTCTCATCACATTATCTTTTGAGAATATTGCTGAAAATTAAAATCCTGGTTAGTGGGCTCTTGGGTTTTTAGAAGGTTTCTTTTTTATTTTTGCTTGATTTCCTAAAGGAATTTAAACCTACTTCATTTTCATTAGGGATGTATCTTGTGATTCTTAAGTTTTAACTTCAACAGAAAAAAATTGTCAGTAATGATTACTTACTTAGAAATCCCAGTCCTGTGTTCCGTCATTTTCTAATGTGTTTACTGCTTTAAGTACTACAATTTGCTCTTTGGTATCTATAATTGCATTTATCTTCTGTATGTCTGCTCCTGCTGCAGCAAGGCAGTTGTGGTGCCTGCATTTCAAATGGGAGTGATGTAGTTATGTCTGACTGAAACTTGGTGTAATTATGCATTAGAAAACATACACAGTGACCACTAACAAATCCTTGCCAGTGAAATAGCCCTGTCAGAGGCAGGAGTACTCTTACTATTCAATTAATGTTCCTCAATGTTCTACGGAGAATACATTAAGAAAATCCATAGTGTTTTTTTTTTTTTTGCCTTCGTGCTGCTACTGTCATCTTATTTCAGACTTTGTCTGGTTTAGGCTGTAAGCCTGTTTAATTTCTATGAAGTGTGCATCTTACTGCAGTGGTCTTAAAGAGGACAATCTACTGTGGAGGTAACTTTCCTTACTGATAGCTTGCTGTGCCCAATCCCGAAGTCAGCTTTTCCACCCAACATTAATGCGTGACCAAAGGGGAGAATTGAGATCAGGAAACGCAATGGATAACATTTGCTCAAAGGATGTTCTTGTTACAAACTTGCTTTAGGCTATGTTGGCCTCCTGCTGTTTCTCTTATCAAGTGTGTAGTACAGACAAACGAGACAGTAGCAAATGCATTATAGAAACTGCACTCCCTATTGTTCTAGGGGCTGATCTTGCTGTTGATGGACAAGTTCTTTAAAGGTCTTGGAGGCCATAACTGATTAATGGGTTTGTTGGGTACAGCACATGTTTCTGAGGCACATCTCGGACCCCCAAGCAGTGTGCTGGTGCTCAAGAGTGGTGTAACTAAACTACTTAGGGTTGTTTTCATCAAGGTGCCCCGCTAGCAGGCCCTTCCAACACCACAGACCCTTCTTGTCCTGCCACAAAGGCAAGCAGATTAGCTGATGGGGATTTCCTTGGGAGTGAGCTTCCAATTAAAATCCTTGCTTAAATTTGTGGGATCCAGTTTTTCCATCAAATGATTCTTTTTGACAAGCTGATCTTTTTTATTATTCCCTATTTAAAAAAGGAAAAAAAAAAAGCTTGACTACACATCATTAGAAGCACAAACGTACTTAAACAAGGGTGCTGTGCTTCCTGGTCTGGTCTAGGGCCAACTTAAGTTTTTACATTCTATCTAAATTCTTCCCTGAAGTTGCAGTTGGCAACATTGTTCTTTGTCACATCCTTCTAAAATGCTGAACACCTGCAGTATTGTTCACTGTACTTGAAACTGCTGCATCTGGAAGCTAGATTGTATCATTCCTTTGCTTTGAGTTGTTTCACCCTTCCTAGGAGTTTTGTGTACTCTAACTGAAGGTTCACAGTGGAAGATCCAGGAAAGTAGAGGAGGCAATCAGAGGCAAAACTGGATGAATCCTCTAGATTTTGCGCTATGAAAACTGCACAGCAAAACTGAAAATGATTGGACCTGGGCTTGCTGTCTTCTGCTGGACTGAGATATGCAAAGGCACACACAACTTTCTGCTGATACTGTGTGCTCTTGTGCAAGTGTGAACAACAGCATCAGAGGGAGCAAAGACGATTGCCCACTGTGCAGTATCATGCTAAGCACAGCAGGCTCTCCTCCACTGTCCATAGGGGAATTGTATTTACTCAATCTTCAACGAAAGACGAAGCCTTTATAGCTGATGACAACAACAGCATATATTTTTCATTTTTGAAAGTTACGTGCAGAAGTGATAGCAGTACTTAGTAGCTGAAGAAAGACTATATTGTGTTCATTCTGAGGAAAGCATAAAACCTCCCATAACGGTGAGAATCTGGGGTTTGTTGCTCTAGTGCTACTGTCATCGTGTTGTTGATAAATGTCTACAGCATGGTTTAAAAAAAAAAAAAAAACAAACTGATGTTGGAAGGCATCCCCAGAGATCATTTGGTCCAACACCTTTCCCCTTCCCTCACGTCACTCGGAAGCAGGGTCAGCCATGAGAAGCTGCTCAGGACTCTCCAGCTGTCCCCTCAATAGCTCTGAGGATAAAGACTCCACAGTCTGTCTGGGCAACCTGTTCTACTGTTTGATCATCCATAGGGTAGGAAAAAATAGTTTTATCCTTTGTGTTTAAGTAGAATTTCCTGTGTTGCAGCTAGTACCCACTGCTTCTTGTCACTTCACTGAATACTATTAAGAGTCTAGTTTCTTTACTTCTTCCTGTTTGGCATTTATTCACCTTGGTAAGATCCTCTTTTCTCCAAGCATTGTCTTTTCCAGGGGAGACAATCTCAGCTAGAGTTGGTTGGAGGTTTCAATACACCTAGTATGGACTGTTTTATGCATTATAAAGGCTAAATGTACAGTGTGGATGTTTTCTTAGTACCACAATGACTGATTCACAAAGCAAATAAAATAACTCCTGAAGTGCAACTCTTGTGTGTGTTGGCCATGGTATTCCTGAACCTTTATTGAAGTAGGACTCTGCTGGCAGAGATCTTGCCTTCTGGTGATGCTCCAGGTACCACTAATGCGGTGGGATGGTGCAAATTGCATAGTTCAGGGAAATGGTGTGTGTTGTGTTACTCCCTCTTCTCCTCTCCCCCATTTTTTTTCCTCCTAAATAGACAACAAAGCAGACTGGTCTGAGCAGACACTCAGTACATAGCAATGTGTGTTCCAAAGCTTTGGACCATAGCAGTCAATACTGAGTAGATATCATGCTGAATAGGGGGGAAAAATCCTCCTAAACTATATGTGAATTGTGAAGCGCTTGACAGAATTAGGATGCTTGATTTTGAACAAGGGTTATTACTCTAAGAGAAAAGAAAGTTTGTCTGTGAGAGAAGTGTTCCCTCATGAAAACAAACTTGCTCCATAATGGCAGCTGGCACCCAAGACCATGTGCTACCTGGGAGCTAATTGTGTCATCAGGAGAGACAAAGAGATGAGGCACTTGGCAGTCCCTGGAGTCGAGGATAAATTGTTTCTGTGATGAGTATGGTGCCTCCTAGAGAGCTGTGTTTTTTTGTTGTTATTTCAAGTGGGGGAAAAAACCCTGCAGTTTTACACATAGCTAACTGCAGGTCTAGGATGAAATAGTCCATTGTTCTCCTTTGTGAACTGAAAAAGTCAATTCTTTTCCTCTAATTTTCTTGTTGACTACAGTTTGTTCTCTCATAAGAACACAGTGTTTCATGTCAAAATAACAATTCTTCCCGAATTCTCTTTTCTTCTTTACCTCCACTCCCAACCTGTGTATTGTTTTAGCTACTTTCAAGTCATGAATAACTTTTTCTATAGAAAAAGAGAAGTGACAAAGAATGAATGAATCAAGACAAATGCTGCTGCTTTGGAAGAAAAAGCTTTCCTTTGACTACTTTATTTCCAAGGTATGATAGGGAAAGCCAGAAGGTAGCTCTGCCAACTGTGACTAAACTGCATATAGTCTCAAATGGAGGCTATTAGACATAAGATAATTATCCTGTTATCATAGGTGTCAAGAAAAAAGCTTCTGTTTCTATATCATTTGGACTGTAATTCCTTTTATCCAAGAAGCTGACTTTTTTTCCTGCTGACAAGAAAAGGAGCTGTGGGTAGTTAATTTGTCGGGCTGTGTTTGATCAGGTTAATCAAACCTAGAACCTGAGTGAGTTTAGAGGGCTTGTAATCAGCGTGCCTGCATGTACGTTACTCTCAGGATTTCACAAGAATGATGGTATATTAGAAGTTAATGGCATGTGAAATCTGTAGTGTGTGTTTGCTTTAAACATGTCCTGGAAGCTGAGCAGAATGGTCATCAGCTCTTCTTAAGCACCTGGATTTAAAACTAGCAGAGGTTTTATCTCATTTTGGCCAGTTATTTGTGACAGGAGACTTATGTTGTAAAAACACCTAGATGGAGGTTCATAGCCACACCAGAAAAGCATGGGGCTGAATATAAGGATTTGACACCTGGGGTTGCACGTGGGTGTTTGTGCAGCATTGCTTATATGATGTTAACTGTGAATTCCCAGACACTCAAATTATTCAGCTTTGGTACAGAGTTCCTTTCATATCTACGATGTTTAAAGATGATCAAATGACCCTTACGTAGTTATATGAAGTTAAAATCTAAGGTTTATAAGTACTTTTAATCTGGATATGTAAGAGGATCTTAGTAAATTACAGATTCTGGCCGTGTTTGGACCTGTCTTGGATTCCCTGATCACTGTTTTTGCCTGTTTTGTAGCTGCTTTCTTCCCTTTTTTAACTGCTGTGTGAAGTCAGTAATTAGCAGGCTGATTACTGGGTTCTTTCAGTTCTGTCTAGGATTTTTCTTTCTGTCATTACACTGGGGGGAAAAAAAAAGCAGTGAGGAGAGTGAAGGGGAACATTTTGTGTACTAAAGAGCAATTGCATGTATGATGGATGTTTCAAGTGCCTCTTTTCATTGTCTTCTATTATTTGTGATGCCTTGAGTTTTAAAATGTGGTGTTAAAGTGTATAAAGTGTATGCACCTGAAAGGATAGCCTGGTCTTGTCATACGCTGCAGCAACCACAGCTCTAGTTTCTAGTCATCTGGAACTGATGGGATCCTCGACCCTTACGAAGATACGTTTTTCTTCTTTTTATTTCTTTTTAGTCTAATTCTGTTCTCAGCTGCAGTAAGATAGTAATCATAAAAATATTTAACAGTACTGCTTATGGAAGAAAAAATTAACAGAACAAGCAATACGCTACTGCTGAAAAAGCTGACAGTCTCATTTTCAAGAGTGTGCCTTATTTAACATGGCTAAATTGCTTCCTAATGCACGAATGGGCTTGATTAATTTCTCCTGCTTTTTTCTACCAAAAAAAAAAAAAAAAAAACCCTAACAAACAAACTCCAGAAATTTTATTATGATAAAAAGTTTTGAGAGAGAACTCTTCTACAATAATCTGTTACAGCAGTTTGCTTTTAACATGATCTCCTTTATTTCTTTTTTAGGAGACAGAAGGTTATGAATCACCCGTACTACAAAAGGTGCAGATACAAAGGGATTAAAAAGCAAAAACAGTGCTCCTGTTAGGTTGCTGAGCCCTCTCTGAGAGACTTTCACCAGAAAATTGTTTCTGGCTGATATAGGCAAAGTATACCTGCTAATGTCCCTATCCTGCAGAGCACTTGAGGGCTGTTACGGCCTGTGAAAGGGTGCAGAGTGCCCTGCTTGACACACTGCAGTCCTGGTCTTGATAGCTACCTTCTGTGCTCTGCCCAGCTGAATAGGGAAATCACGCTGAGAGTGGTTTTGTGTGCATTTACATCAAAAAGATGTCTTTGAAATGCTTGGTCTCTTCATCTCCTTTCAAATCATTCTGGGAAGCCCCTTAGAATGAGGAGAGCATACTGAAGTTTTGAGCTGCAATTCTAGAAGATCCTGAAAGAAGGCACAGGCCTCTTAAGTTGGGTGGCTCCAGTCTGTACTAGTGGCAATGCACACCATTGTTCCCTGCTACGGGTAAAAGACCTTGATGGTTTTTGCTAATGTGAGGCTTGATGGCTAGGACAAAGTTTGTAGCTTGCCTCTTTCCCAACCACATTTTTTCTTTAGGTATATTGGATACGTTGGAAGGAAGGACACAGCACTACTGTAGCCTTCCTGTCATTTCCATCACTCTTTTGATCCTTTCTTTGTGCTAGTGATTCTCTGGTGATCAGTGATAGAACCAGAGGGAATGGCATGAAGCTGTGACAGGGCAGGGTCAGGCTGGTTATCAGGAAAAGATTCTTCACCAGAGGGTGGTCAGGCACTGGAACAGTCTCCCCAGGGCACCAGTCTTGCTGGAGTTCAAGAAGTGTCTCTCAGTCATGTAGTCTGATGGTTTTTTTTTTCTTTTTTTTTTCTTTTTGAGTGATCCTATATGGAGCCAGGAGTTGGACTCCATGGTCCTTATGGGTCCCTTTCAACTCAGGATATTCTGTGATTCTGTTAGCAAGTGTGATNTTCTGTGGTTCTGTGGTTCTGTGGTTCTGTGGTTCTGTGGTTCAAAAGAAATGGGATCAATAAAGCAAGTGTTCAGTGCCGTCTTCTTTGTCTGACTAGCAAGGTGTTATCATTGCTTTGCTGTGCCAACCTTGTAACTTGAGAATAGGCGAAAGAAGCAAGTGGGGGTGTTTGCATCTTTTCATCTTTTTGATGTTTCATAGTGCTTTTGAACTTGTGGGTCTCATTGATTGGGAGAGCTGGTCACCACACAGATCAGCACAACTGTGGTGGAGGTTATACAAGTAGTACTAGTAACATAGGATGACTGAGTGTTTCATTGCAATCTACTCATAAAACTTCAAACTGGAAGAGAGTGAAGGAGAATGTCAACATTTTTCCCTCCCTCCAACAAACTAGTGGTATGTGTATGTATCTTCTTAATTTGCCATTGGCCTCAAATTTTCTAGGACATGATGTGAAAGGATTTATAGCTCTGTTATGGATGTTTTGTGGATCTTTTTAAACTAGACACCTGTTGCACACTTTTCTGTTGTCTTCAGGTGTTAAAGATCTCTTCTCAGTGTCCTTACTTTGTTCTGCTAATTGTCAGAAGCAAGAGATGGGTAACCTGTGAACAACAGACAAATAAAGGTATTTACCTATTTTTTATTTTTAGCACCAGGATCACGTGTAAGTTTGATTTCTTCTGCTGGTAGTTCAACTCAATATTGCTTCTAAAGATGCATCCTATTAAGTTAAGCTCAGGATACTGCTGTGTCATACAGTACTCAAAAGAGGGTCACCAATAACAATAAACGTGGGAACATTGCATTTACCCAATGACATGTACAGGGATCACACAAAACTCTATGCTAATGGCATTACCAATGTCTCTTCCTGTTAGTCTTTGGAGTAGGTGTGCTGTCCTTTCTTGGATGCAGTTTTGTAGGAGACTCTAAAGTGAGAGCAGTGGATGAGTGCTGCAGCCTCAGTTGATGTCAGTTGATGACGTACTGAGGATTGGAAGGGGGACTGATGGCAATGCTCCCACAAGTATTTGTCAGTGTAGCATCTGTGCTTAGTGGTTTTTTTTTTTCCTATTTTCCCCCTTCTTCCTACCCATGGTATACTTGCCTATGAAGCAGAAGGCTTCATGTTGTTGGATTCCTGCTGTAAGTAATTATTCAGCTTCAAGAGTAAGCATTCAAGCTCTTACGTTGTTCTGAGCTGCTCCTGTGATCTAGCTTCCATGATTCATGCTCATGCTTGCCAACTGGAGTTAGTGTAAGGCTTAATTAAATGTGTAAAACATGTTGAACTTACTGAGTCATTTTTCTGAAATATGGCTTGTCATGCTGTGTGTAGCTGGCAGGCTCTCACGCCTTTTGGGTCCTCAGAGCCAGCTCTGAATAAATAATTGGCTTGTGGGGAGTGGGATGCGTGTGTACATACCGTCTCTGAGTAGTCAACCTTGAAGTAACTGTGTAAAAAGAATATTTAGTAATAAAGAAATGCCCAAGACTAAATTCTCGGTTTGCAAATGCTAAATGTGTGCTTTTGTTCCCTTCGTGCTCATCAGAGGATATGAAAACCCCAGAGCCTTTGATGTCTAGCTGAAGCTGACATAATCCTATTAATGAAGAAACCAGGCAGAATCCAGCTATCCTTCCTGGAGCTATGTGGCTTCAATGAGTTTGAAACAAATTTGAAAACTGCTTGCCTTTTAGACATGAAAGCAGGAGTCCTCGTGGAGATCAGCTGAAAGTCACTCTAACATTGTGACTCCTGGACTTCTCACTTTCATAATGCTTCAGCTCTGCATTAAACAGTTTTGCAAATGTAACATTAAAAACTGGAATATTTTAAGCTCCAACTGTGGCAGAGAATAGAAAACTAGCGAGAATATTTGAATTGGGAAAGAAGAAATGTGAGTTCAGCTTCTATGTAGAATAACAGTTTATTCTACAGCTGGCTGGTGATTCACTGTAGGAATCTATTCTTACAGGTTTTACTAGGTTGTACTCGCCTTTCTTCCAGCTGATGTCTTTAAGCAGTCTAATTTGTCACGTGCTTTTGGGAGGAAATGAGACAATTTGACCAAGGCACTTTTTTGTGGACTAGCAATATGCGGTAGGGACCTGAGGCCTTAAATTCTTAGTTTTTCTGGCAGTTTAGTTGCCAGTTAAGTAGGTGTATGCTGGGTTCTGATTACATTACAGGTGCAGGGTAGGCTGGCGTGGCATTCACATTGCTTTTCTTGCCTGTGAATTGCTTTGTCTTTGCCGCAGAGCTCACTTTTTTAGAAATACCTAGAGTAATGGCTAGTGCTTGCTGTGTGTCTAAAGTGATTGCTTGATCAGTTTTCCAGTCTGATGCTGAGACTGTGGTGATTCTTGCAAAGTGGTGTAAGGAGAGCCACAAAGTGTTTTCTTGGGAACTACCAGACCGCTAACTCTCACACTCCTGGCTGGAGTTAATGATCTTTCTGGCTATTGTGGAATGAGCTGAAGTAGGCTTAAACAGAAATGCCTTCCATATTTCTTTAATGCTGTTGTTTGTGTGTAGTGGTCTATATGTATCTATATGTACCTATAAATATGTATCTGTTCTCTAAGTACTTCTATTTAATTGTTTTTGTGTTTGTCTTCAGGGCAAATATGGTAATTAGACTGGTATCTTGGTGGCATGTAAGGGTGCATTGCAGGCATATCTGTGGACAGCAAGCATGTTACAATCTGCTGACTTAAGCAGATGTGAGTAGCAGTGAACGCTTGTGAGCCTCCTTTCCAACAGGTTTTGCTTATGACAGTTATGAAGTCAAGATACTTCTGGATTAGCCAAGCGAACATTTTCTTTGCTGTTGATATTGAGAGAGCTTTTTGCCCGAAGCCAATCTACCGAATCTCTTCTTAAACTTGATAATTTATTCCTGGCATAGTAATCCTTGTTCTTGTTGAAGATCTTAGCCCTCTGCTTTGCTGATATAAGTAAAGGCATAGCTGGTTTCCCAAGTCAGGCTTGCCAGCAGGAAACACATGTGCAGAGCAAATGCTTACAGGACATTTAAGCAGGTTAATTTGAGAAGAGGCATGGTATCCCCATGGTACAGCTGTAGTGAGATCAGTCCTTGGCCGTATGAGAGCAACAGGCTGTTAAAACACTGCCTTCCCCAGGTTACCCTTCCTGCTGTTTTCATTTCCCTTTAGCTAACACAGACATGATCCAGAAGAGTTTCTTTGTAAGAGATGCAGTAGTCCTATATCCCTGGCTGACAGCTTAGGGAAGCATTTAAGGATACCATGAGCACTGCACAAGATGGATCCTGACTGCAAGGGAAGCTGTTTTCTCTAGCTGTCTGAATATAATGACTTGTGCTGTTCTGAAGTGTGAAACTAACCCAAATTAGGGTGTTCATTTGCAGTAATTAAAGGCTTTATGGAGGATGGTGAGCACTTGTAAATCCTGTTAGCTTCGCAACAGAGAATACAGATGCTGAATGCTTCCTGTGCCATTTGCAGGGTGACTCTCCTTGCTTATGGTCTGTCTGGCAGGAGAGAGAAGAAAGCAAGCACAAACAACTGTAGCTTTACAATACTGGACTGCGGAGTGTCTTTGGGCCTGAATAGCTGACGTGCTTACAAAGCCTTTGGCTGAACACTGTATGTGTGCTGTGGCGTGGAGAGAGAGGACTGCTGTCCTCTTAATGAAAAGAACAGGCCTGTCCAGATCCTCTAGCTGTTTAGGTTTCAGTAACTACAAGTTTTTTCGATCTGATGGGTGCCTCTCCTGTCGCATGTCTGTATTACTCCTAAATATTTTAGGTGACCCTGCGTGGGAGGGATGGGACATGATCTATGCCCTATGTCTTTTAAATTTGTTTTGATATATCACACTTTTGAACAGTGAATGCTCTAACTTCTGAGAGCACAAGGCACATCTCTTGCCAGGTGCTGTAGCTGGTGTGGTCTCTGCAGCTGTGGGATGACAGGTTCAGCACCAGGTATACAGCATGAACTATGGATAACGAGGGTGTACTCAGTGCTGGAGAGCTTGACCCATGCTGCTTTGGCTGTGGTGTTGTATCGTTCTAAAGTAATTAACCTGAAGCTAGCAAATGAACAGCAGGCACATCTTCCAACGGCAGCACGGCCATACCTGCAGTCTGTTGCCATGGGGACAAAAATGTCTCATTTAAAGACTTGCACTGAAAACTCCTGTACTTGGAGATGGCATGGCCTGTAAGCAAGCAATTATGCAGCAGCTTGTTATTGAAAGATGCCACACTTGATAGATTCTGAATTTAATTTGTTCTAAACAGTCAGTTTTTGCTTGATAGATCTTTAGCCTGTTCCTAGGAAGACAACTCATAATTTCACTGATATTACATCCCCAACAGCAATTTTCAAGTTCTATGGCCACCTTCACTCAGACCTGAAAGAGGGGTGGCAACTTCAGCCGGATTCATGTTCTCAAAGTTTTGGGGCAGTTGGCAGATGAGCGGAGATGAGAGGCCCAGAATAGTGCTCTGCCAAGGGAAGAAGCAGTGGAGCACGCCAGTATGTGCTGTTTGGGTTAGCAAGCAGGTTTCCTGCCCTGTCCAAAAAAGGCAAGGGGAAGACATGAGTCTGATGGATGGTAGCCATGAATTTGCTGAAAAATAGGCTCTGTTAGTTCTGCTTCTTGCAGAACAGCTTACCTCCCTTTGTTTCCGGGAGACTTTGCGTTCCCCAAAAATAAGAATAACAGTCTGCCAGCTTCATTGTTTCCCTGCAGAAACCAGACCAATTTGCAGCTACATGGACTTTTTTTTTTTTTTTTAATGCGCTCTGAATACCCACCTTCAGCATGTGCTTGGCTTGCCTCAGCCATGCTATCAGGCAGGCAACACTGACATCTAGCGCAGCTCAAGTGCTGCTGAACAGACAGCTTCTGAAGCTCCTATAAAGTTCAGTAAAACTTTCTTTAAGTTAAAATCTCAAATGTCAAAAACTTTTGACATCCTCATCAGTTCAGACATTAGGCAGCTCATGTGCATGCCTCGCTCATCTTCCTGGCAGCTGGCAGAACAGTTGCTGCAGGAAGTGGTGTGGCCTCAGGAGCCCGATGTTTTGGGATGTGCGGTCCCTTCCTACCTGTGGTGACTTCCTCCTCTGGGTGGCTGAGTTAAGGTGATGAAGGACATATTTCCACATCATATAATACAGGTTTCCATCCTCCTAATATTTTCTGTGCGTGGCACTGCCTCAGTCATGTTTCTGTCTCCCTATGCGTTTTGGTGCGATGCTTGTGCTGCTAAGGGGAATGCAGCACTGTGCCTTTTGGTTCCTGCTCACTGAGCTGTCTTACATCCTTGCTGTATGAGAGCAGGCCTTGGAGAGCTGAAATAAACCACCAAAGCAGGGTGAAACTTCAATATGACTACTGTCTAGAAACTAAATTGCTGAATGGATTTAAGGAGAGCTTCCAAATAGGCTTTGTATATTCGTGCACTAAGCTACTTTGTGGTATGTATCTTGTATCCTTACACCCTGAGAAACTGCATCTGGTGTAAGTGTGGGAGATAATACTGAGTACTTGTTAGATGATAAGTATCATAACTGTAATTATGTACTGTATCATAATTCTCTGCGTAACCATATCCCAGCCACGTTTAAAAAAAAAACCAACCAAAAAAAAAGGGGGGCAAACAAAAAATATCCCCTCTAAATTTTACCAAATCCTGTCCCCTCAGCCCGTAATCACCCAATTTCTGGACACAGTCTAAGCCCTGGTCTGCATTTGTCTTTCAGTCCTGGTGTGCTATTTGAATGGACAGTACAAGAGAATTGCTAACTGTTTCTTAACCAAATAAATAGGTATGCTCTTGAGCTGTGCTGGGAACAGTTGCAGGGATGCAGCAGTGCTGCAGGCCACAGTACCTTGGGGCAGTGAGAGACTGGCACTAGGTAGCTTGGTACTTTTGGGAAAGTTTGAATGCTATTTGGTTACTGTGTCTTTCTGGGTGGCACGTTAGTTGTGGTGTCATAGAGCTCAGATGGGGCTGACCTAAAGCAGAGCTGTGATGATGACATTTTGGTATTCAGGGTAATGGCATTCATTTTACTCTTTCACAAACTTTCTCAGAAAGCTTTCTGCTCTTTCATCTTCTGAGCTGGTTGCTCAGATCCACAGCTCTATCTCGACATACAGCTCACTGAGGTTCAGAGTACGTTTATTTCGGTCTGAAGAAATGCATTAGCAGGGAGGGATGCCTTGCTTCATCCCCTTGTGCAGGGCCGCCTCTGTCTGGCTGCCTCTGAGGTACTGAGTTACTGCTCTGCAGTGAGTTGTGGTACACAACTGTAACCTGTAACTACAGCAATTAAATTTTTCTGGGGTAATTGAGTCACTTCTTGAGCTTGCAGTAACTTTGTCCAACAGTAGAGGTCTGTCTTGTTTGGAAAAAATGCAAATATTTTTATCACTTAAGAATCAGTCATTGTTGGGAGAACCTGAGTAGCTTTTCAGTTGTGTGTTTGTTTTAGTTTGAATGCCAATTTAAGCATTTTTACAATAACAGCTGCAAGTGCTGAATGCAGTTCAGTGAACCCTGTTAGCTGGTGGTTTGGGAACTGCTGCCAGCCAGATGGCTGCTGTGAGGAGCCGGAATGCGCAGCACAAGCCAGCACCTGCTCCCTAGCCTCAACAGCAGAGAGCAAGCAGGGAAGCCAGAGACCACAGCCAGACTTCTAGGCATGTAGATCGGTAACCACTGGGACAAACCACACATGAGATGTTAGAGTTTGTCCTTCTCTTGATGTTTTCAAGTCAGAGCTAAATGCCTTTCTAAAAGATGTGCTTTCTAGAAAATAGCTAAACCCCAGTTCTTAGAATACGTGTAGGTGCCAGTGGATGAAAGGATGTGGCTCACATTAGGCAGGAGTTGCTACAGTAGGTGATCAGAGATGTTTCTTCTAACACTAACTTTTTTTTTTTTAAAAAAAAAAGACATTCTGCCATAATTCTTATTTTTCAACCCAAATCAGCTTTCAAGTATTCTTTGTATCCATTTGATCTGTTAGGTCTGTGAATGGAGGAACTCTGGGCAGTTTAGGAACTTCTTCACAAGCCTCTAAAAAGCACAGAACTCAAACATGGGGCTTCTGTTACTTGACTCATACCTCCTCTAGTTCTGGCATTGATATCTATTAAAACGATTTTTTTTTTTTTCCTTCTTTAACCCTGTAGTTGTGCTGTTGTGGTATCATTCTTTCCTTTTAAAGTGTGCTGTTGCATTGCATTCAGCCATTAGAGGTTTATTTTTGGTTTTGCTGAAGTTGAGTGACCTCAGCCCAAACACAAAATCTGCCACTTATGAGTCAAAGCTCCGATAGTGCCTACGAATCGTCTTGCAAGTCAAGCATCCCACAGCTTGGCTAACTGTGTGGTGTACAGATGGTTCTCCTGCTCTTTCTACCCAAACTTATGCTCGCTCTTGATCAATATTGATTTCAAAATTCTGTTTTCAAATCTGCCCCTCATTTTGCAAAATACATTTGTGAAGGGGCAGGATTTATTATAGAAGGTCATAAGCCACAGATGGCCTGGTCTCCCATCTGGTCTGCAGTGATATTTAGGCATTTTGTTTGTTCAAAAATTTTGAAAGGTAAACATGGTGTAAAACTATGGTTAAGTGAATAGGATATCTGAAAATAATCACCTTTAGCTGAAGGTGCCTGTTTTTCATCGTTCAGTGTGGGTTGTATCCATAAGATGTAAATCTTAGCAAGTAAAGAGACTATAATTGCACTACCATGCATGAGATAAAAACAGGCTGTGGGGAGGGTGGTGGTTTTTTTCTTTTCTCTCTTTTTTTTTTTTTTTTAAATCTGAGTACTTGTACACTATCACTGCAGTGTTATATGCTGTATTCGTATTTCTGGTACATCAGTGTAATATTGCAATAAAAGAATAAGGAATTCTTTAATCAGGAGAGGAAAAAACACTGGGGTTGAATAGAAAATAGAAAAAGCTTTTAAAACATCGGTATCTTAACTATTTCCAGAAATCTCTTCCAGAATGCTTAACGGCACACAGGGACTTGCAGTGCCAGCTGTTGTCCTGGTGTGAGCACCTGTGGAGGTGCAAAACACGGAGTGGAGCCCGGTTGTACTTCCCACTGCAGCTCGCTTTCTGCTTGTGCAGTGCGTAGGAGGCACTGGGGGCAGAAGGAAGTGGACAAGCTGCAGTAGCAGAGCTGTGCCAGTGTGCTGATTTCTCCTCGTTTGAAATCCTGTCTTTATTCCCTGACATTTCACCTTAGAAAAACATAGTGGAACATGATTATTGAGAACAAATCACTGATTAATAGGTTTAGAGGAATAGAGAGAAACTTATACAAGGAAATGGGGGGAAAAACATCTTTTCTCTTGTGTGCATTGATCAGCGAAGATCAACCAAATAAAAAGCAGTTTAAAACTCTTTTGTTTTCTATACAGATGTTTGAAGTATGCGAAAATTGCGTGTAGTATTGAATTACAGGGAGATTCAGATGGATGATAATAAATGAGAGGAATAGAATTAAAGATGAATTTTTCCTAAAGAAAGACGTGAAATCTTTCCAGTTGTGGGCTCTCTTGCTTTTCTCTGAAGTCCCTGGCTGAGTCTATGCATTAATTGTCTGTTTCTGTATGCTCTATAGCTGTGAGGAAGGCATAAAGGTTGTGGATAGAATAAATTGTTACCGTACTCTGAAAAACCTGCATTTGGGTCATCTTTAATTTTAGAGTAACCAGACTGTCCAAAAAGATGTATGAGAAGTAAATGCTTGTTAGAGCACTCTAATACTCTAAATATATGCTGAGATGAAAGCCTGAATATAATAAGGCATTCAGTTTTGGCAATAGGCTTTCCTGGTTCACGGTGATAAGGAATTATCCACAGTGTGAATTCATCCTTACAGTGATTAGAGTAAGAACACTGTATGGTATAAAGCTAAACTATTCTCATGCTGATTTAAGCACACAGATTATTCCCTTGGATCTATTCTGCCTACGGTAAGAGTCAGGAAAAGTTTAACAAATGCATTCAAAATTTGACTTTCTACAGCTGTTGAGAATGTTAGAGTTTGTAGCCCAATGATGATTTGCTGATATGGCATATTCCAGGTTTCATAGAATCATAGAATGGTTCAGGTTGGAAGGGACCTTAGAGATCATCTTGTTCCAAACCCCCTGCTACATGCAAGGACACTGCTCACTAGACCAGGTTGCCCAAAGCCCCATCCAGCCTGGCCTTGAATACTGCCAGGGAGGGGGCATCCACAGCTTCTCTGGGCAACCTGTTCCAGTGTTTAAATGTTTTGCATCTACCACAAAGACATGAAAAACAGCCCAAAGCACAGCAACCCTCTGTAATTCCTGTTTGCAGACAGAACTTGAATCAGTTGCTCCTTCTGTGTATATATATATATATATATTTTTTTTGGTGTTGATTTGTGTTAAGAAAGATTTTACTGAAAAGCAGTTTTATAGACTTCCTTTTTTTCCCCCCCTCATCTTTCCTCATCTTTCTTTCTGCTGTCCCTTCAGGACACCATACAATTCATGTCTAAAACTGGAATCTGTAAGCATTTGTGCCAAGCAGTGTCTGAGGTCAGAACCATTATGCCTATGGAAAGGTGTTGGTTGAGCCCTGTATTTATGAGGATTTATTATTATTATTTAATTTTAAAGAAAGCAGAACATTGAGTGAATCCCTTAAAACCTTGGCCACAAGATTCCTTAGGCTTTTGGGCATATCACATTTCAGGAAATAAGGCAGACTTCTCTTTTGTTAGAAATTGTTCTCATTTCCCTCATACAATACTTCTACATCTAGAAGTTCTCTTAACTGTAACATAGCCATGCTTCGTTTCCTTTCTAATTGCGGAGTCAACTCTCTTAGTGTTTTGGTAGGAAAGATCGTGCAGTCATTTCTTGAAGGAGAGTGTCCTGAAGGGTAGCCATCAGATCTTAAGGGCAGCAGGGAAACTAAGCAGATCCTGTGGAGGAGCTGGATTTCCCCCCCCCCCCTTTTTTTTTTTTCCCCAAATTGCATAAAAAAAACACAGTTCTTCACATCAAACCCCCAGGAAACTGCTTGTGTGGAGGCTGTTTGGGAAGGTACAAGGGGAAGGGGATTACCTGAGAGTTGAGGTTCAGCGGGATCTGTTGGGCAGTGATGGTCACTGATTAGAACAAGGGGGGAAAAAATGATATTCCAGTGCTTTTGCTTGTAGTGGGCTATTCTTGCCCAAGCCACTGTGGGTCTAGCAGCAACTGTTTTGTCAGGGAGAGGGGTTCTGTCCTTCAAGGTTAACACTTCATTCACTTGCTGGTCATGCAGTGCTACCCAGAACGCAGGCGCTGTCTCCTGCTTCCTTGTTTCTCCCTCCAGGTGGCTCTGCAGGAGCTGGAGTCAGTGAGTCAGGGCAGGGAAAAGGGAAGGACATCTCATGCTTTCAGATTTTTTGAGAAGTGGGAGGCAAAAAAAAAAAAGTTTCTGCAAAGCAATTTTCCACATCAAATATAGTCACTCTGTATTTAAGACTTATGCTGGCATCTCTCTTGCTCTAATCCAGCAATCATTGGTATGACAACATCAGTACTTCTGCTGTGTAACATCTACTACCTTGAACAGACTTAAGCTAGCCAGTTGTTCAGAGCATAAGAAATAAATCCTTTTAGCACGATAAAAGAAAATTTTTAACTTTTTTTTTAGTGTAGGCCTCAAAAAATTAAGAGGAAAAATATGACAAAAGCTCTGGTTTTGATGTTTTGAGTGTGCACATCAGTAGTACTACAAGCGAAGACCTTCTGACCTCAGTGGCAGTGTATGTGTGCATGGCTGCCATACTACCCATTTCTAAGCACAAACAAATACTGCTATTTATCTTTGATTTTTCTAAAGGGTGAGCTGGCCAGGAAAGATACTGGCTTGTATTTTACCAATTCTCGTGATGTTTTGTGGATTTGTGAATCAAAACAGGACAAATGGATGGCTGTCAGGAACAGGGACTGATGTTTAGTTAGAATTATTAATTAAAAGAAATAGTTTGCATACTTTTATTTTTTTTCAATTTGCTCTTTACTTGCAGTTGCTCTGTACCACTGAGTTAAGGCAGGAAGAAGTTTTGTCTTTTCAGGTTCGAGTTATAAAGGAATTGTGGAAGGGTACCTTGAAAAATAGGGACAGGAAGCAGTGTCTGCAAACGCCACCTACCTCTCTACCATTGACTTTAATCTAGAGTAACACTCTGCTTACGCTAAAATCTGGGCTTTATTTGTTGTTTATATTAAATACTGTAAAGGATGCAGTATATTCCAATTGAAATACATCGGTGGAATACTTTATTCCTTCCTTAGTCTTGTGAATTTTACTTATAGCTGGCTGGCTTCTCTCCGGGTGCAAAATACCATCTTTCTGACAGCAGGTAGAGTTAAATGGGAGCAGCCCTGCTAGGAGCTGTGTAGTTCATCAACAAAGATGAAAAAGTGCTTTCTTAAAAGGTATTTCTTACACTGTTTATGTTAAAAAGGTGAAGTAAGCTTTTGTCGATGAATGAAACAACTTTTTGCCTCTGAGTATTTTTTAACTTAAACTACCCATACAATGCCCACACAACATGAAATGGCTCACAGATTTAAAAGTGCATGTAGCAGTGCTTGATGTTATAGGAAAAGGGCACGTGGGATTTGGAGAATTTTTTTTTTTTTGTTTATTAAGTGATACATTTGGTGAAGTGATTGTGAATAAGCTGAGACTGTATGTGTTAAGTCTGACTGTCACATTTAACAAAAACCAATTATCTGCCATAGTAACCGTGGGAGAATTTGGAATATATTCAAACACAAATCAAAAATGATGCTGAGGTGTCTTCGCTCCTCAACATGGCTTTATTTATTTATTTTTAATCACAAAAAAGCCAGAGACTCAGAATCACAGGTAGTCTCACCTATACCTTTTCTTTACTGCAGCTATTTTTCAAAAACTGGTTATGCATTAGAAGGGATAGAGGATAGCTTTTGTGGTACTTCCAGCTTAAATCTGTTTGGTTTGAGATGCGCTCTTTGAAGAACTATGTGATCCTAGAGGCTGTGGTGATGACACTATTGCAAAGGAAAGTAGATGTATTTTGAATGTTTCAATTTTCATATGTATATTGAGGAAACCCTTGAAGGTTCTAGCTGGTGACTCTTAATGCCATTCTGTGGTAAGAAGAGCTTTCCCTGCAGAGTACCTCAGAGGGAATAGTATTGGTCTGGGAAGTAGCTTGATCAGGCTAGATGAGAATGAATTTATTTTGAACACTTGAACGCTGAATGTTGAATGTATGCTGAATTCATAGAATCATAGAATGGTTCAGGTTGGAAGGGACCTTAGAGATCATCTTGTTCCAGCCCCCCTGCCATGGGCAAGGGCACTTCCCACTAGATCCAGGTTGCCCAAAGCCCCATCCAGCCTGGCTTTGAATACTTCGAGGGAGGGGGCATCCACAACTTCTCTGGGCAACGTGTTCCAGTGTCTCACCACCCTCACAGTGAATTCTTAAATATGAGGGTTATCCCATTGGTGTAGTTGAGAGTGGATGCTTTGTTTTAGGTCAGGCTGTCCTACAGCACCTCGTGCTTAGAACACAGATGACCCAGGCAATGCCTCACTGCCAGTGTGCTGCTGAGCCCACATTCTCCAAATCTGGAGCTGAACTCTGCTAGTAAGCTCCCAAAGGGGATGCAACAATGCCTATGGTCTCTGTTTCCTACGGCATTGAATCAAACTCAGTATTTGTGCACTCTATAAATATCTCTGCATGTATCCATATATAACACCTTTTGTGTGTAGTCTTTTTGTACAGGTTTTCTAAAAATTGTCCAGAGAAAATAAGTCTCCGGGTGCTGTAGAGCCAAAAAATGCCAGGCTCTCCCGTGCTGGCTGAGTCACAAGCAGCACGCACAGCTCGCAGGTGCGCGGTGGCAAAGCAGCAGGCAGTGCTGGGTTGGGTTCACAGTCCTGAGTGCCAAGCTTCTTTCTTCTCCAGCACAGAATTTAAAAGGATCAGCCAGATACCAAGCTCTGTAACACCTCTTTCATTTTCCTGTGTATCCACTGGATAAGCATCTTTTGTAACTTTGTAGATTTTCTAAAAGGGAAAGAGGCCGACCTCGAACCTGTTCCCTTCCTCCTTGTGCTGCCAGCACAGCCAGTCTTCTGCTAGAATGTCTGCATGCAGCTCCCGAGTCGAGGCAAAGATTAGATCCAGCCTAGCTCTTGCCTTTTAATCTGCTGCCGGGCTGGGCTGGCGTCTGGTGACGCGCTGAGCTAAGCTGGCTGCAGCGAGTTAATAGAGGAGAGGAAAGGTGTCGAACCCCTGCAGAATGGCTCAAGGACTTGCAGCGTCTGACCTGCACCACGCTCCCGAATGCTGAAAAAAAGATGATAAAGCTGCCTCACAAGAAACTACAGAAATTTTTTCTTAGAAAGGTAAAATGCTTTTTTTTCCCTTCTGTTTTTGGCTTGTTGCTTTTCCTGCCTCAATTAGGTTGATGACAAAGTTCGACAATTACATTGTTTTTGTGCAGTCAGCCTTGTGTTTTCTTTGCCCTGAGATGCCTTGAGCTGTTCTCTCGATGCAGTATTTTCTTGGCTTGTGGTCTGGGACAACATGGAAATGATCAGAACTGTGCTTGGACAGAGTGCTGCGTGGGTTAGCTTGATTACAGTTGCAGCTTACAGGTTCTGCCACCCTGTTGTGCTGTGCTGCCTTGTAACCTTGTTGCTTGACTCAGTGGTACCCGACCTTCTGAATCTGCCCGGTTGAATTTTAGAGCTCTCTGCAAGTTCTATTTGCAGTATAAGAGAAATGCTGCTCGTTGACTGATGCTTATTTTTTGAGGAGGGGGCAGGGGTAAAGATACTGAAGGCAGATGTCTGTGTGTGTATATATATATTTTACATTTATTGCATATTGTTGCACTGTTATCAATATACCCTTGTAATTTAGTAAGTGCAATATGCTTTCAGATAAACCTGTGTTCAAAACTACCTGGGCTTTCATTTCAAACTACTTCCAGATCACACCTTGTTATTCAGTACTATACCTAGCTAGATACTGAGTGCTGTAGTGACTTGCTGTCTGAAATAGCATTTCTTAAATGTTTGAATTATATATGCAACCTGTTATGGCTACATAAAAGCACTATTTCATAGTTATGGAAATATATATACTTACTTGTGTCCCCCCCAGCCCCTGCTTCTCCTCTTCACTACTTGCATGAACAGTTTGCATTCTCAATGAATGAATGAATTCTCTAACAGTCTGCTCATGCAGTAGGGATTATCTCAATTTTAGTACGGGACTCTCAATTACAGTGAGCTGGGGTTCTATGCTTTCGCTACATAGTATAACTTCAAACGTATGGAATCTCGTACTGTTATCTATAATGTATCTATCTTCTCAATAAAATATTCAGTTGGACTGTATTCTAACTAAAACAATAAGCACAAGAGAAGAAAATAGTCCCGTTCTGGTGGTAGTGAGAATCTGGCATGTAGCTCACTGATTTTGGCACTTTGAAGGATACAGATAGTCAGCTGTACCGCTTATTTCGGAGTTGATTTCCAGCATTTAAACGTTGACATCATTCATGCAATTGAACTGTTCTTTTGGGATTTCCTATGGCAACTGAAAATTTTCCCTTTTGTGAGAGCGTATGTTTTTTACTGCTGGCAATTCCTGATCAAACGGTCATAATCCCACTGTGGTATAACCATAACTGTTGATATTCTGTTATGTTCTAGGGTACAGGACTGGAAGACCCCAGCTGATTAATGTGGGTAGAAATGCAAGAGAACAATTGATTAATGATGCTAAACTTCAGTATCATTGTTAAAAATCATACGTCGTTGCAGAAACAAGTGATTTAAAGTAATAAAGTGAAGGGGGGTGTAACAGAGAAGGAGGTGAACACAATTTAACATGTAAATAGCAGTAGGGTGTTGGTAGTCTTAGGAGCCGTGTAGCAACTTGCTCTGTTGTGACAAGAGGTCTATATGGTACCATACAACAGAAATGTTGACTCGGATTCACATACTTGCCTGTGGTGATGGTTCATGTTATCTTCCCTGGAGGTGGATGTGCAATTTTCAACAAAATACATTTTGATTTCTGGAATGAAATTGGTTAGGATGTCTGCAAGCCTTCTAAAAGTTGTATGCTGATTCAGTTTGTAGGGTTTTTTCTAAACGTTGGGAAAGGGAGGCACCTCAAAACAAGTAGCTAGATCCTGCCCTCTGCTATGAGTGCATACCTTTGACTCAAGTGAGTGCATCAGAGTATTAAGGCAGAAACTTGACTCATACTGAGTTGTGGTCTTGGGTTTTAAGTAAGGGGAATTGACAGGCTATGTGATCCCTGACTGCCTGATAGAATTGAAAGTTCTGTTTTCTGTCTTTGGTTTGTTTAGGGGATGTGGAGTAATCTCAAATAATTAGAAGACTTATATCAAATAATTAGGTAACTATACATTTAATTGATGCCTGGAAAGAATTAGTGTATGTTTGTCTTTCACCTGTGATTGTGGGTTGTTTGGTTGTTTTGTAACAGACGTTTTCAAACACGGGTCCTTTGGTTAGCTGTGGAGTTCAGCTGATGATTGTCTCCTTTACTTATCCGGCCCCTGTCACAGCTATATATTTTTGGAGATATATTTTTGGAGAAAGCTTTGAAAAGGACCTGTAGCTCCTTTCTTGTTTTTGTGAACAAAATGTACAACAGTCTGCCTGAATGCTTTCCTACCTGATAATCAGTCAGATGTCTGTGCTGTTGAGTAGCTAAAAGAATGTATTTGTAACTTGCATAGAAAAGGATACCCTGAATTGACAAATTCCTTAAAGTGCATAAGTAAACAGGCCTTAGGATGGTCCTGTATCTTCCTGGGAAAAGCATCTATTCAACAATGACAGCAGGCTTGACTACAACGAGATTCCTTCAGAGCTTCCTCTTCAGCAGCAGTTCAGATGTGGCTTGCATTACTAATTATACAGGCACCAGTAGCTCTTATACAAGTGATTGTGTTTATGTATACGCGGGGGTTTGCAGTTAAGCCTTTAGTGGCTGCGTGAGGAAACTTTCACAGTGTAAAGGAGTTTGCCCTGGAGAGTATGCCTCCCCTAAAAGTTAATATGGTGTGTTTCAAGCTCACAATGTTATTCAGTGGTTGCATCAGATGTGTTAAGTTTATAAGGTGTCAGGGCTGAATACATCTGCAAGATAATCTGTTTCTGAAATGTAGGTTTTTCTTCTGCTTCATTTTCCCTGTATTTATCATATAAAAGTCTTAACCTAGATTCTTTTCACCTAAGCAAATCCAAGATAATCCATGGCATCTGAGAACATAATCAACAAATTCAGAAGGCAGTTTTGTGGAACATGAGATGCATTGTCTGTTTCATTTATTTGTTTGTTCTAAATAACAACAACCTTGTTTACCAGCAAGAATTGCTTGGTACCAATGCATTGAAGAACCTTGTTTTCCACTCACTTTTGAAAGGACTGTCATGCTCTTCAAAGGACAGCTGTATAATGTATTTTCGAAGCACAAATGCTCTTCCATGTATATTTATTTGTGCAATTTAGTGTTTCTTCTGAGAGGTTTGTCCAAAACAAACGTGCAGGGGCAGAGAGGTGTTCCTACTATAGTGTAACACAGGCCATTACATCAGGACAGCAAATGAAACTTGGCACTCGCAGAAAATACAACATTGCATTAACTGCTTGATTTAAGGAATGGATATGAAAATTATTGCTTGTAGTAAACTATAATTCAGTAATTGAGTCAGTAGGAAAATAAAAAGCTAGTGGAAAACATTTTTATTTGAATGGCATTCTAGCAGAAAAATGGATTTTATTAAAAATGGGTTATTTAGGGTTTTGCTTTTTACGAGCAAGATGTGATCTCTGCTAATAGGAGAAAAGCACTTAAGCAAAACAAATTGACTTCAGCTGATGCCCCCTTTTATAGGGATCTTGTGCTGTTAACATCTGATATATGCGAATGCACATGTTTATAGCATTAAAAAAGGCTTATTTACTTTTTTCCAGTGTTGTGAAAAATTACTTGGTAATGACTGCAGTATTGGCAGATCGTTGCTCTGTTGTAGCTTGTGGTAAATGTCTCTGCCTTTTCTCCATCACCACCAACAAAGGTTTCCATCTTTGGGAAACATGACTGAGTCACTGGTAGAGAAAATAATAAAAGTATGTGTAGCTCCAAAGGAATCTGAGAGGACAGATCTAGCTTTTTCTGTGCGTTCACTCATATGCGAGTCATGCTCATGGGCAAGGTATTTGTAATCTTCATGATGTTTTTGATGTTCTTTTTTTTTTGTATGAAATATATTGCTTTATACGTGTCTAGAAGTTTCCTTTGTCATATGCATGCATGCTGTCTCTTGTAAGGCAGTCTGTGTTCTTAGGGATCTGGGCAGCTCCTTTCTTTGCACTTTGCAGCAGCAGCCAGCTGGCTCTTTGCAGGGCTCTGGTATAGGCAAGATGAGAAAAAAGAATGACTGATTTGCTATGTGCAGCAGTCTGCTTCAGTAGGCAATCGCCTGCTTTGTTTGCGCCTAGAGTTGACCCCAATGCTGTATTGTCTCCTAGTTATAAATTGGTGATAGGGAATGACTGCAATATTTTGAACATATAGTATTTGACTGCAAGTCCATAGATGTCTTTGAAAGGAACTTTGAAAATCGTACTTTAAGAGGTATTTAATTATTTATAATACTTTAGATCGTCCCAAATCTGGACCTAGTAATAGCTATGCGTGCCCATTTGAGCAAATGATTACATACAGAGAAATTGTTGTCAAACCCTTGAAGCAGATCTTTTCTGAGGAAAGAGAGTCGGAAGCAACTGGACCTGTTTCTGGTTGGGTTTAAAAGGAAAAATTGCATGCAGGAGCAGCTCAGGTCTCTCATTCTTTTCTGCACATTTGAAAAAGACATGTTCAGGAATTGCAAGCATGGCATTGGGAATGTCTCCTAGACTGGCAAGAATTGGGACTCTGTGAGGTTTTGACTCCCATACTGTGACTGGCAGAGGATGCCGCTGTTTGATTTGTTAGTAGTCTATTTTGAAAGATTGTAGGGAAAGCTTTCTAAAGCATCCAGGTCTCCTAAATTTCACAAAATGCTAAGAAGAAGATGTTTTCTCTGTAGCTGAAGTACTGTGCATAGTTCTCTCTGAGTGTCTACGTGGAATGAAATAGACTGTTCACAAAAGAGGGAATTTTCCTCCAGGTCAAGGCAAAAGCTTTTAAAAGCAAAGCAATAAAAATCCAAGCTCAGCTATGGCTATAATTGGACTATGTATGTTAATACTGACATTCAATTATGTAAAAACACTACACTGTTTTTGCGTATTGCAACCAAAAATTGTATCCCCATATAAAAGCAATGTTAAGGTTGAATGTTATAAAGTTTTGCACTTAAATACCTCGACAATTATTTTCAAAAAAAAGCAATATTGTGAGCTAATCTTTCAGGGTTGTATTCTGTTCTGCCTCCATGTAAGAAGAGTCCCTGCTTTCTGTACTGGTGTCAGAGTTGCAAAGGAGTGTTTTAGTTGAGAGAAATGGAGAAAGGTTTGTTTCTGAACTAAACAACATACACATCTTGATTCTCACTGTGCTGTTTAAAATAGCTGAACCAGTCAACCTTGTGAGTTTGCAGAAGAATTGAGCCCAGGGCAGACTTCTAACATGAAAGACTTCAATCTAAATAGACTTGATTTGGCAGAAACAGGAGCAACTGAAGCATAATTCTGTGAGGGGGATGCGTCAGCAAATTCCACAGAAGGTGACGCTAATGGAGATGGTATGGGAGCCACCATGCTGAAGGAGAATAAATTTGAGCTGTTTGGGGAGTTATACCTTCTTTTCTTTTCCCAACTTGAGTGTGTCTTGAGTAATGCTGCACCCAATTCTGTGAGCACAACTGAAAAATGCCTACATACACGCACACCTCTAGTATGTCGGTGCTTCCACTGCAGTCAGCGGGACAGATACTGTTATGCAAGGGTTGTGTAGTTGGATTGCAAGTAAGCCCGACTGAGAATGTATTGTATATGGTGAATCTGAGTCAATGCAGCCTGGGTGAAGTTCTTGGTATTTTATTTGCTGTACATGATATGGCAATCATTTCAAAGTTTAGGGACAATAGAGATGCATATGGGCAAGGCACTTGTGCCTATACTTGAGGGTAGTTAAAAATATGTTGCTCTTAAGCTGTCATGATGCTTTTAAAGAGAGGTTTGGATGGGATAGCAGCAGTTACATGCAATGGATTTATAGGTAATATGAAAATTCCCTGAATTTCTGATATGAATTAAGGAAGTAAAATAACAGCTGTACTTTTGTGTGTACAAAAGCTCAGTGGGGCTGAGTCATGGTTCTTTATTGACAGGCTTCCTTCCCAGACTTTGGAAACAAACAAGAAAAATAGCCTGGCAGTGATGCAGGAGGACCTGTGAAAGTGATGGCAAGTTCGCACCTCCATAGATGTACCTCTTGACCTTTCATAAAGAGTGCCCAGGTCAAGTGACTCATGGCCATGCCCTGTGCTCTGCTGCGTGCTCCCTGCTGAATCACCCTCCTAAACTACAATTTTTTCATACTTGCCCTCAAGGAACCACTTTTGACTGAGCATGGTGGTTTCATTGCCAAGTCTACTCCACCATTTTCTTCCACTACATCCAAAGGATGCAATTTGGAAAACAGGGCTCCTTTTGCCTCACCTAAATTACTATTCTGTTTCTGCTAAATCCTCAAGTTGTCCCCAGTCCCTTCATTCTTTTCTTGTTTTCAAGTGATTTCCCATTTCTTTTATCTGTATCCAGGATTCAGCACTGTAGGTAACAGCACAACACATGCTGTGCACCTTCTGCCACGGGCAAAAGTCATTCTTCCTGTAGGTAGCTGCTCTGGTAGCCTGAATGTGATTCAGGCCAAGTTCATATTTTCTTACAGTTTTTACCAGCGGGGTGAGTTGTTACCTTTTCAATTGAACTCATGTGGTCTTCCATTTCTTTAGTTGTATTCCCTTGAATGTGGGCATCAATTATCTGTGCAGTAGGTGTAACCCATATGATCTTCATGGTCTTGCAGTTTGTGTGCAGCTGCATTTTCTTGCTTTCTGTACTGTCTAGTAAGTATTAGCAGCGACATGTGCCAGCTTTTGTAGTTTTCCAGGGTGATGTAGTCATCTTTTCAGCAGCTACTGCTGACCTTCAGCAATTATTTCTAAAAGGTAGAAACATTTAAACTTTCTGTTTTGAAACTTTCAAGAAGTAAAAACGATGAGCTTGGCATGAATCTCTTCTCAATGACTTCTGGTGCTACTATATAAAGGAAGGTATGCAAAGAAGGTAGCTTCCTGTGCGTTTCCAGATACATGCAGGCTTAACTGTCTCTTGCTTTGCTTGAATTTTTCTCACTTGTTTTAAGTTTAATGTGGGCTACCAAATTGGGTGAGTTTTGGAGAAAATACATATCATGTTTTCTTGAGAAAAATAATAATACAAAAATACACTGCAGCTGTGTAGGCAAAGAGAAATCTTCCCTACTTCATACTAGTAGTTGTCTCAGCTCAGCACTGCATAATTTAACCTGAAAAAAGTAACTCTAAGCTATATCTTCGTTTTAAGCTCCCCAGTGGGCACATCTGTATTTCATCTCTGGCTGTGTGGTTTCCTGTACCAAGCAGAATAATTTTCCATCAAACACATTAGAGGTCATTACAGTATACTTCTAACCTAGTATAGAAGTAAGGATTTGGTACTTGCTAAGAATGTACTGTATAGCTCTAACTGCTTTATTTCTAAAATTAAAGATGGCTAAAAATGTCTTTAGAGATGAAGGGTGATAATATGACTGTTAGGACTATGGCAGATCTCTAGATATCTGAAGTATCCCAATAGATGTTCTATTGAAGCAATGGGTTTAGTGGATTCCTGAGGAAGTCTTGTGTCAGAGGAACAGCCTGAGAAGAGCAAGGCTCCCAGTTGTTGAGTGTAAAATGAAAACCTGCTCTGTGGAATATCGTAAGACTTATTTTATTAGCTCTAATCTAGGATATGCCCTTTCTCTGAATTTTCCTGATGGTAATTAAATGAGGTTTGTAATACAGACCGTTCCCAGATCAGGAAGTTAACCCTCTTTCATGTAGGCATCAGCTCATGTTCACCAAAATCATTGAGAAGTCTGTGGGCTGGAGTGCGGAGTAGGATTAGGGGACAGAAGGTTGCAAGTGTATAGTTTATTTTGGTTGGACTGAAATTAAGGAGTTTTTTGTGATCTTTAAAACTCGAAGATAAATATCAGCATTGAAGGGAGACAAATCTTTATACATATTTAGTAGTTTTCTCACAAGAAAATGAGTCTTAAAATTAATTGCTAGTGCTTTTCTATGTTAGAATACTAGAATCAAATAGGCATTTGAAACTTATAGAAATACAGTACATGGTTTCTAGGTTGAACTGTGGTTTGGTTTCCTTTTCCTTTAAATTTCCTGTTGAAGTCTATTTTGTTTGTCTTGGAGCTTCTAAGATTCAGATATTCCTCAGTTCTACTTTTGGAGTGTTAAACTGTAGCAGGAGCCTTGTGACTGGGAGTTTGATTTTTTTTTTTTTTTTTTTTCCTCCCCTTATTCAAGCCACAGAAATGGGAAGTGAATGTAGGCTTTCAAAATAAAGCTCATATGTGAGCCTACTCATTTGGTGTAGTTTTCAGATATTAGTTGCAAGGTGTTTGTACTGTATTTCTGTGGAAGGTTGCAGAAAGGAAATTATTTGTTTTGTTGTTTGGTGGTGGGGTTTTGTCTTTTTTTTTTTTTTTTTACATGATGTTAATAAGTTCTCGTTTCTTTTTATTCTCCTTTTCCTGTCCTGGTTTGCTAGATAATCAAAAAAATCTCCCCTTCTCTGAAGAATAAAAGAAAGCCTTATCTACTTTAATCTACTTTTATGTAGATTGAAGTGACCAAGGTACAGACGTTCTAGCTTTTACTTAATCTTTTTAATAAAAAGGAAAATGAATGCATACTTAAATTTCATCTCAGGGAGAATATCTCTGGAGGCCTTAGCAGCATACATTGTTAAGCTCTGAAAATCAAGGAGATCTTGCAGCCTCCCCAGTGAACAGCTACTTAACATGGGAGGGCATCTGCTGTGTCTTGCTTCTGGTAGGGAAGAAAGCAATCCTAGGACAAATCTAGCAGCTATTGTAATTGGAAGGAAAACTGACTAGAAATGTATAAAAATCACTCTTTTTTGATACTGCTTCAGGGAATAGCAGATCTTCAACAGAAGATAGAGAGTTCATGGATGTGCAGGGAAAAATGAGCTGTTCATTAAAGCATTAAAAAAAGTAGAAGTGCATATCAGTTTGAAGAGCTGTGGATTGCCATGGCCTTGCACCTATTTATTTCTGCTTTTGTAAGCACTACTGTGAGTAGGGAGAATTGTACACTGGGAATCAAACCTCTAGTGTTTGGCTGAATTGCCTTACAGTGTAGAATTGCAAACATGCTTATTTATTTGGGAGAACTAGCAGCTCAGGGGGAGCTGGGTGACTATCTAGTAATGAAAATGACTTCGCCTTCATGGATGAAGGAAATGTGCAACAGCAGTAGCAGGAGTGGAGGGGGGAGGTGGAGTGGGAAGAGGAAAAAAATTCCGTCACTAATTTTCCCTGAAAGTCCAAAGGTTTTCCAGCGTCTAAGATTTTGACAAAATTTACTTTTTTTTTTTTTTTTTTAAAAAGATGCAGAAGAAAATGGTGGTAAGGCTAAGAAAGTTGTTCTCTTTGGTCTTTTACCTTTCTTTTTGATGTTGGAATAGAATGTGCCTTTAGTGGCCTTCTGCCTTAATATTTATGCACTACCAATTTTACATTGAAAGAGCATTTTAAATAACCTTATTCTCCTTAAAAGTTGCATCTGAACGCTTCAAATTTATCATCTGACTGGAATGAAAAAAAGAAATCCAAGTGCAGAAAGCAAGCCACTTGATTGAAAGTGAGCCCTGCTTCCAGAAATTGTTAAGCAGCTGTGCTTGTTGCCTACTTGAGTAAATCCAGTCTAACAAACCTATGATTTCCCCTAGCTTCCAAACAGAGTACTTGCCACTGTTGTCCTCCTAATGCTGAACATCTTTTGATGGAGCAAGTGGTCAACTGTTGCAGATAATAGGTGGTTACTCTAGACAGGTGTGCATCTCAGTCCTCCTGTGTAAGTGCTCCACTAAAAAAGTGACATTTAGTAATGGGTTTTATCATTTCAGTGTGCAATGAGATACAGCTGGTGCTTGTCAGATCTACTGAAAACCTTAGAATCTAATATTTGGCATGTTGCAGTGGAATAGGTCACAATGTAGGATTGGGGGGCTAAAGAGTGACAATGTGGGATAGGGGGGCGAAGGAAAAGGGAACAAATCTTTATTAAGGTTATGTACTCAATTTTAAAGAAAGTAAGACTTTTCTAAAGTTTCCTTTTTTAAACTGTTTTGAGAGAGTTTGCCTGGGGAGCTGTTTCCTAAATTGAGTAACACCTGTCAGTGGACCTTGAACAAGAATTTGTAAAGCTTTTTCAGATTTTTCTCCTCTGTCTACCATGTACACCGTTCTGTTAGGAAGAAGTAGAAAGTGAAATATTTCCAATATCTAATGCACAATGTTCAAACCTTAGTTTTTATGATATTAGTAAAAATGTTGGATGATTATGAAATAGAATACCCTTCAGATACTAGGGAATTGAAACTGAGAAAACACGTCAAAGTTGTTGAATGTTAGCATTTTCAAAAATGTGTAGTAATCTTCATTTCTATGCTGTCAACATCTTCTTTTGGCTGGAAAACACAGATTCCATTTAGTAATGAAATCTGGACTTACCTGTTTTCTCCATCGTATTTGTAAGTCCATGATAGAAACTTCGTAAGAGCTACTCATGCAGTTTGGTGGCAGCCTGTCTTTACTGTTTTATCACCTCTCCCTTTAGACTTGAGTGCTTGTTTCTGCTTCTGAAGAGGGACATAGGCAGTCTCCAGATCTGAAATGGCATGCCAATACTGATATGCCAGAGAAGTCTCTTGTTTGCCTGTTAACGTATGATCCAAATGCTTACTCGCTATTAGCAGTCATGAATAGCAGTTACTCAGTATGCTGTGTGCATGCACATATGAAAGCTGCCCTGAAGCTCAATGCGTATCGATAGGAGAGAGACCAAAGCAGAATAGCAGATGTTTCCCACAAACGAGGTTAAATTAGTAACTAGCTTCATGGACCGCCAGCTTAAGGGAGCAAAATGCAAACAGTCTGCTGAATAAAAAAAAACATGCTGGAGTCCTGGTTTTGTCCAGGGTTCCTATGGCAGCATGGCGTACAGTGACCTGAGGCAGCTGGGTGAACTTGCCTCAAACCAGACTAATGTCTCGTTTGCACATATGTCATGGGAGCATGAGAGAGAGAAGCCTCCACACCCCATCCTTCTGGCAAGCAGCATCTCGTGCTGAAATAGAGTTTAAGGAAATTAATTTTGAGGATGCCAGAGAAAAGTAGAATAGTAAGAACAAAGCAGACCCTAACAGTCTGCTCAGGAAGACGTGGCAGTGGCAGAAGGTGAAAAGGAAGGTAGGAAGGAGCATTTCTACGTCGCTGAAAGGAGATTGATTGGGTGATGGCTGATCCTGTGGCCCTCTGATGGTGAGCTTCCCTTCTCAGAGGCAGATGCCCAGGCAGAATGCAAATGGAAGAGGGGAAAGTTAAAGCTTCTGCTCACTATTACTTTATAAGCCCACCCAATCTGCGTCACTGTAGAAGGATCTGTATACTTGCATTTTAATTAAGAAGTTTAGTCTGGAATCCTACAAAAGCCGATTTGAGAACCAGTATTTACAGACAGGTGACTTTTTTAATTTTCCTCTTGCATTTTCAGAGAGAAGCTTGTGGCGAGGGGGTGTGTGTGTGAAAAATCCCACTGCGTCATGTAACACGAAATTAAGCCATGTCATAGATGTGGAAAAAATGCATGTAACATTTACAGTGTTCAAGGTGCTGTTAGACTGAGACTAGCATAATTTGTTGTACTGCATAATTTTGGGAATGTGGAGTTCATTTTCTCTGAACTGTGTTATAGCAACTTAACATATGATAAGATGGAATAACTGATTCTGGCTGTTTGTGTCATTTGGAGAGTCTTTTCAGATTTGCACCTTTATTCACAAATGAAAGAACATCTGAAGGTTATATACCTTTTGCAGCTGACTGAAATTCAAACTGAAAGTGACCCATAGCTGTAGGCAGATAGTGGAGGTCAGCAATGGGATAATGTTTCACATTAAGTGAATTGAACAGAATGATGAGTACATAAACATATAAAATCCCTTAATTCCTTTTAAAGCCCCACTAATCTATGTGATTGTAGATAATCCTTTGAAACAGCACCAAAACTGGTATGTAGAGGGTAACCATAAGCACGATGCTTAGCCTTGTAGCATTACTTGAACTCCAGTGGTACCCTTCAGAAGCTGTATTTCACATTGTTTATTTTTCATTGACTGAAGTTTGAGAGTCTTGAAACGTAGAAGTGCCCCCATCAATCTCTTCATTCCTGTCCTCTGCCTTAGGTTTCCTCAAGAAACTGCTAAACTGAACAGTGCAATAAATACAAGCATGCTTTTCTGAATCATCTAAAGACACATTATTTAGGTCATGTTTAGTCAAGAATGAAAATAGAAAACAGGAAGATTTCTAGCTTGCTGGAAAGAAGCAAATTAACACCTGCATGTTAATCATCTCTTTATAAGCAGTGTGCTGGGGCCGTGTTTACTCAATATCCTTTACCAAAACTACTAGAAAATAAAGATTAACAATGCTCTGTCTTCTCAAAAGACTATTTGTCCTACTGTGGCCTAGTCTCATTCCCTTCCTTTCCTGTTTCCCTCTGCCACTTCAAGACACGTAAACAAAAAATTCTGAACTCTCAGCTTAGAGTGAGGAATTAAAACATCTCAGTTGCAACTACAGAAGTTGGTCTGTCTTGTCACATGCACGCTTCGTTCTTCCTTTACTGATCTCTGCATCTAACATTAAGCAATTTCTGATTTCACAAAAGATGGATATGTGTACTTCAGTGCTATCTTGAAGCTGTGACACTGGAAAATGAAGGAGGATTAGATACAGGGCAAGTGATACAGGTGAAATCTCACATGCTTCAGTAGGAATACAACTTAATTGAAACCAGCTTTATTTACTGGTTAGCTTCATAAGCTTTTATTTACTCTTTGCAGCCCTGGTTTCTGTGCAAATAGCTCCTTAAGCTTTAGCAGCATTACAACTACAACTTGTTCAGACAGATGGTGTGATGTTAAATCCACCTGACTGTCTCATCAACAGTGAGAGTAGGCATGAATGGTTTTAGCTGGTAGGGGGGGAGTGGGGAGGAGGGGAAGGCACCATTAACACTAAAACAAATTAACGCAGCATTGTTCCCAACAGCCCTGACAAGTAATAACAGGTACTTCTGAAAGTCTTGCCTATATATTTTTTTTGAAATTACATGATTCTTTCACTTTTAACTGCTGTTCTTGTGGTCTCATTTTGAACTTTTGGTTACGTGAGTTTATATATGACACTAGATTAAAATATAATTGTATTTAAGTATAGATAAATAAAACCTTTTTATTCAATTGGAGGGAACAGAGATCTTAAGATAATTAGAGTAATATGTCTTTCTGACAAAGAGACAAAGCAGAGCTGCAATTGAAAAAAAAGGGCATTATTCATATATATATATATATATATAAAGAATGACTTGGAATGGCTCATGCAGGTTGCTGAACCACCTCACACAAGGACTTCTTCTCCCAACGACTAATCTGATGGAAACGATTAGAATAGAAATTGTTCAGATATGTCTTGGCTATTGATCACTGCACTCTCAACACAAAAGTCTTAGTCTACATTTTGTGCAGTCTAAGAATTTGTTTGCTTTTTAATGTGGAATTAGTGATTTATGATCCTTTTTCTATTACTGATCACTGTTGCCTTTTACAGTATGTGGAAGCATTTTAAGCAGTTTTGATCCAAGCGAAAATCAGCCCACCAACTTGTACACATCTGCAGGATATAATATCAAATGCAGAGAAGCTTTTATGCCTTTATTGTTTTATTATTTCAAACATGAAGAATGAATGTACTTCTTGCATCTAAATGTGTGTCGGTTATTTCTATCAATGGTTGCTCTCAAAACTGCATTTCCTTATGAGACAACCCATTTTTTTTCTTGCTCACGAAGCACGCAAGTTTTATCTTTTTTTGAGCCAAGCCATTTTTGGGGACCTGTCATTGTATGACAAAGTGTGAAAAGAAAAAGTTTGAAAGCAAGTGACATGATATGGGAGAGACAGTAGAAAGTACTTAGCTTTTATGTTCTGCTTTCTTAATGAATAAACGTCATAATTTTTATGGGAAAGGTCACATTGCCTTCTTTGGATCATTTAATACCTTAATTGGAAGCAAGGGGGATGTCTTTAAAAATTGAATGATGGAACACAGTGCCATTTGAAAAACAGAGGAGTGCCCAGAGATACTGTTGCAGGATCGGAGGCCCAGAAAAAGAAAAATTATAATCAGCTGTTCTGAATTTAGAAATCCATGTTCTAAGTAACAGTGGCTAGTAAAGTAGGAGAACTGTAATGTCTCCAAATATACGATTACAACTTTTACAATCTACTCGAAAGATTACTCTTTTTTCCGCTTACCTCATACATCTGCAAAGTGACGCTTATTGTGCACCTCAGCACTGTTAGTTCTGGTGCACCTACGTAGTTTCTGTGATTCTCCCATAATCTACTTCACACTTTATTTAATTTATTGGAATGTTAGCTCCCTCCGCTGCTCTCCGTTGGTATGCTTTTATTCTCTTCTCTCTCGCTTGTACAGTATCAGCATTTTCAACCATACGTTATTAACCCCTCTGACCTTGGGTTTGTGATATATAGAGAAGATGTTAGGGATTTGAGGCATTAATGATCGGAGCTGATGAGAAGCTTTCCAAGCACATTGCTGAGCTGGTGTTAAAGGTTAATGCAACTGTTTGATCTATTTAACAATGACCAATAATATTAAGTATTTGCTGAGTAATTTTCCAGGAATGTAATCAGCTATTACAGGTAGTAGATGAAATAAGTGCAAGAAGGCTTAATTCATGCTAGCTTTTTAAAAGGGTGGAAATGCAAGATGATCGTGTAGATATTGCGCTATTTAACAACTCTTAGTTTCAAACTTAATATTGGGCAGCATCATTAAAGACCCTATCTAGTTAATATTTTTGGACATTTTCTCTGAAAGATAATAATAGTTTTGTACAGCTAGGTCTCTTTGTGAAAGAAATTGTATTTAGATTTTTTCAGTACTGGATTTCTGGATTTATTCTCCTTGTTACGCTGTTCAAGACAGCTGTCAAAGGAAAGCAGTGATTTTAGCATGATCCAAAGGACCTGTTGTTTGTTCAAACACTTGCGTTCCCTTTGGGGATTGAAACATGTTTTGTGTATGGCTGAAGAGACTACGTTTTAGCTTAGTCTGAAGGAATATGGTATATACGCACTGAAATCGCTAGGTGATCCCAACCAACATACATTAGTGGGGATGATGAGAGGATTTGATTCATAATCCCATTATTGCTCTTAAATAAAACACTACTGTAGGCATAGCGATGTGGGCAGATGAATTGGTGTTTTCTAACCTTCGGGAGTGAATGTGATGATGTAATTAGTGGATTCTACTTTCCTTAGCAGTAAAATACTTGTTTCTGTTTTCTGCTGGCTACCGTGGTCAGAATTGTCTGCACCCCTATAAAAGGTATACTCTGGCCTCCTTTTTGAGCAGCTAATTTGTATTGTGCATGATCAAGCCAGTGGGTTGATGTACAGCGTTCATGAATCAAATCAATGCGCATCATTATATGCATTTTGGTATAATGTTTTTCAGTTACTTGACCTGAGTAGTTCAGGAGGTGGCTGAACGCTCTGCAATTTTCCACTTGAGAAATGGCAGTGCAGCAGCTGGAACGAAAGTGTTCGCATACACGCAATCTTGAGCTTGCGTAAATCAAGAGATTGACACTGATGTATTGCAGCTGGGGATCTAGGCCACCAGAGAGATAATGTACAATGAATAAAATTTGATTGAAGTGTGCTATGAGATTCATTTCTGTGAAAGATATTTATGGAAAAATACGTAATACAACAACGGCATAGATCTGGAGGTATTGCGTATGTAGACTGTTTTCTAAACTGAGTTAGTAACCAGTTAATGGAAAGTTTAACTTGTAGGGGAGAAGAAAGTAATGATGATGTCCAAAGAAGTAATATAGCATGGCTTTGCATAAAATCAAAATAAAACCTTGTCAGCTTATATTCTCCTGGTATGGTAACATCTTCACTTGTATTTAATTAGTACCTATAACGCTATTTAGATAACTTGCCATATATCTAGTAAATAGCTTGTTTTACTGATATATGTCTCTTACTGATCTGTGATTAAAAATGAATCTTGAATTGCTAGCTGTTGGCAGGCTTTAGCCAGGACTTAATTTGGGTGCCAAACACTAAATCCTCTAAGAAATCCTCAGCTTGCTGCTGGAAAAAAACCCACACATTTGCTGATGTTTCATTATTTTTCAATGTAAAAGAAACTATTCTCTGTTGATATGTTCTTTATTGATTTATTATTTTTATTCATTTCTGATGCAGTTTTGTAGACTGCTGAGTTCTATTTCCAAGCTTCATGGACCTGGTCTCACTTCCTGTAGCAAAGTCAAGCCCTGCAAGGTGATGAAAGGCATCCCAGCGGAAGTGTTTCTCTTGTCAGTTTTATAGGACTGAGTACCAGCTGAGAGCTTCACGCTGTTCTCCCCTTTTTTTTCATTCCTGGTTTTCTTCATCTGCAGAAAGAGCTCTTACTTGTGTAAATGCTGTACTACTTGTCTTCAAGTGACAAATGCTGTGCAGCATGGTGTTTTGCTGTGGGGAGATTGACAGCCTCCTTGTCTCACTTTCGTATTTGTTTTCCATGCTCTTCTTCCAAGAGTTCATCAATCTCTGTCTGCAGAGTACACAGTGGGGCTTTCACTTTTGTGTCCTTCCTTATTTAGAATGTACCTAGAATAAGGCAGTGGCTCTTCTTTTTTTACCTATTTTGAATTTTTTTTTTCCTCAGGGAGCTACCTCTGAAAAGTTTCAGTCAAGCAGAGTGCTGAGTAAACACTAAGGAATATGACATTTGGCTAACAGATATTTCAGCTGAGAAGAGCAGCAGGTTTCAAGTCCCAACAGTAGAGAGATTCTAGGAAAGAGGTAAATATTTCTTGCATCTCAGATTAGTACTATTGAAACACGCATACATGATAAGGAAGGTCCACACACTTATTTAAAATATTCAGCAGAATCTATCAATTACCTAAGAGCCCTTTTTCCAACATGTTTTCTAGTTGTGGTTGTAGCTACACTGAAGATATTCTTGGGAGGTGGGGGAAACAATCCATCTATATGCAGAGACTTGTTCTGCTATGATTTATTCTTTGACTTTGTACATTTCAGCCTGATACCTTGTGCTAACTGAGTTTTCAAATATGTATGAGCAGCCGAAATATAAATTATGAATTTCTATTCTGCCTCATTCCTTTGAAAGGTTCTGTATCAAGTCACTTAACCATTCAGCTGCCAAGAGAATCAGCTTTTCACTGAGTGAACAAGTTCTTTAAGCTCGTTACAGAGAAGTGCTGAGATGACATCAATTCCTTTGGGGAAGGACTAGTTGATTTGAACTAGTTTTCTTGTATTCCAATGCAGTAGACTCAGAATGTAGTAGACTTCCAAAAAGGAGGCAGTGTTTAATAACTTTTACTCTGTGTTTTCTAATCATTTTGATTAGCAAATAAAAATTGCCATTCCATCATCCCAGAATGATTTTTTTGGTAGAGCTGCTGAAAAAGGAGTTTATGTCGGAACTGGATTACGTTCTTCCTTCATTAATAGGTGAAAGATGGAACGTGGTCAATAGGAAGAATAGGGAAAACAGTCAGATTTCATTTATTTCCCCTCCCCAGAAACTTTCTCTCATTTGAAAGTCACGGTTTTCCCTGTAAGAGCATTTCTTCAATAATTTTCTTTAACGTGGTGGTGAACTGCAGGGATACTGTGGATTTTTTTGGTTTGTTTCTTTTAAAATAGTTCAAGGGATAGATGTCTTAAGTTTCTACCAAGGTGCATGATGTAACAATGTTTTCAAGGTAGTAACATGATCTCAAATATAATTGAGGTTCTTTGGACCTCAGCATTTCATTATTAGTTTTGTTATCTTTATTCTTTGATTACACTACATAGCTTTTATTACTCCTTCATAAACAAACCAGGGCTTTTCTCTCACTTTTAAATTTGTAACTATTCTGCAGAATTTCGTTTTGTCTACAGATTTTATTAACCACGAGCTTTCACCTCATCCTTATTTTCTGCGAGCCAAAACAATGGTGTTTTTCTCATGTAGGTTGCCTATATGACATGGTTTATAATTAATGTACATTTATTGAACACAGATCATCAAATGTGTAGGAGGGGATCTTAAGAAGAGGATGGGGGATTGTAATTTTAACCTGGTAGAATTACTTTTTGGGTTTTTTTTTTTTTTGAACGATTTCATGGATTACTTTGACTAAAAAGTACTCTACCTCAAATTTTTTTGGGGAGAATATTGTTGAATAAAGCTAATATCTTATTCTTTCAAGGCTGTTTGGGCATTGCTATTTGAATTTCTGCAGTGAGCTATTTAGTAGTTGAAGCACGTAAAAAGGAGCATCCTGAATACCTGTATTTTTCATAGCTGTATTCTAATGCTTTTTTTTTCAGAAAGAAGGTACATAAATAATACAGTAATTTGTATATTGTCAGAGGGATTTTGATTCAGTAGTATCCACTGAATCAAATTCATGAGAATGTTCTTAGGATACCTAAAGGACACATCGATTTCAGAGGGCACGAGCTGAGAAACAGCCTTGTCAGCTCCATGGTGCTGTAGGGAGTTTGAATGCATACTGTGCATAGCAAGTTGTATTCATGCAACTGTCTTCATCCAGAGAAGAAAGTGACAATTCCTCAAATACAGGTAGAGGAATACAAGTAGAGGAGATGACAGTCAAGGTTCTGCTCTCTTTTGCAGCTCTTGGAGCTGTTAACCTCTGTGTATGTCAGCATGTTCCATTCAGGCTGTGTTTTGAATGCGCGTGACCAGGGTAAGAGACTGTATGAACAAGGCTGAAGAGCATACCTGTGTTTCTCCTGTGTGGATCACAGTGCATGGGATGAGCAGAGGCTTACCTGATGGTCTCAGTCAATACAGGGCTTTTACTCTACCACATACTGTTAAGTATTCAAGAAAGAAGCCTGTGTTTTCCTAGACTTGATGACCTGATGTTGTGGTTTGACCCAGCAGATAGCTAAATCCCTCGCAGTTGTTAGCTTACCCTCCTATATGAACTATCTGAAGTACTGTCTTGACTACACTTGGAATCTAAGTCTTTATTATGGATGTCACTGTCCAGCTTTCAGAGAGATTTGACAAACTTCCCAATCAAATGCGGGCCATCGTTTGTTTTCATGTCCTCTTAGAAGCACAGAGAAGTTTGGACACTATACTGCTGATAGTACTGTGGAAAAGCAGATAGAAAAGTGGAAGAGAATGAAACACTGTTAATAAAAAGAAAAAAGGGATATTCTTATTCCTTGTTTCCAGACAATCTTTGGTTATTTTCTTTTCTTTTTTTTTGAGTTTTATTTCCAGGTTAGTACCCGGTTTAGCTGAATTATTATTCCTAGTGAGAATTCTTCCACTATTCTTCCTAGTGAGATTTTTTGGGACATTTTCTGTCTATAATGTCATAACTGAGTCTTCACTATCAAAATTATGACAAATACCCACTACAATAATTTTATATTAGTTCTTGTACCTTACAAGCTGAGGCATGTCTGTGGCTACTCTTAAGGATAATGAGGCATCTTTTCTCTTTAAAAGTTGTAATGTAGTTATTTATTTTGGTATAATGTATATTTCTCACTTGCTAGCAATCTTTATTTTAAATTGATGAAACGTAAATCTGATAGTGTTGATTTCTAGATTTATTTTCCTGTTGATGATGTGTTTTTAAACGATGAGTAGCAGTAGCACTACACATATTGTGACAAATGGTATCTTGTGAATGAGAGATTTTTTTCAAAGGTACAGACACAGCAACTGCCAAACACCTACTATAGTTTGTGACCTGATTGACAGCTCTTAAACACTGTTTATTGAGTCTCATTTGTGTTCTTTGCAGCCTCCCTCTTCACATGCCTTTTAATTTTGATGTCAACACGCATACCTGGAGTTCACGGATTCCAGGTTTCGGTGACTTGTCCACTAGGATGTGCATATGTTTTATGAGATGGGATGATCTGAAAGACCCAAAACTCAACGTACCCAAGGATATCTACTATAGTGATGCTGAGATAATTTTAGTGATACCATTGGCAGATTAATGTATCCTACCCCTTTTGCTGATTCAGACAACTGATTAACCACTTGTTAAGCTGAGAGGTTCTGCTGAGACAGGGAGGGGAACGTGAACACCTTTGCATGCTTGTGCTGTTTCCTCTTGTACAACAAGCATCTCTGAGGCTAATACTGCCCTAGTTGGTCTGACACAGGATGTCCTTTTGCTTGTGTCTCCTTTGTGTTTCACAATCACATGAGGCTCTCCTGTCTAACTGGGATAGTTTAAATATAAGCCTGAGGGAGACATAATTCAAGCAGCCTATAACTCAAGCAGCCTTTTTAGCTTTTCATTAAGGTCGCTGCTGTTGCAATTTTTAAGTTTATTGCTGCTAGGCATTACCTCTGTTTTAATGTGTACTGTAGTGATCTGATGTTTCAGATCTGATTCTACCCTGAGTGCCTTATTTCTGAAGGGTAGAAAAGTTCCTTTTTTTAATTGTTCTTCCTCAGTTTGATGTGGCTTCATTCTGATTCAAAATGGCATGAGATTTCTGCTATTCTGGTAGAAATACTTCCACACAAGATATAATTGCATCCACTATTTTCAAAAGTAACCATTATGCAGTTTTTTCTTTTTTAACAGTACTATTTTTGCAGCAACATCTGGGTTTGAAACCATGGCTATCACTGTATTTCCCATTCTTCCAGGAGGGTGCATCTTTATTCTGTTAGCTGTTGTAAAATCGTATCTCTTATGGATTCCATTTTATTATTATCCACTGTAAGATAACTAAAAATTAATCCCTTCTTGCTACTATGGTAATCCTTTCATTTGCTCTGTAATGGTTCTTCAGAGTAGTATGGATATGCATATTAAGATTGGCAGTATTTGAATCAGAAGTAATTGACATTTATGCTGTATGTTGATGGATGTGTTAATTCAGGCAAGCTAGTTTTAAAAATTTCTGCTTCAGGTTAGTGCATAAGGAAAGAAAAAGTATGGTTTTAATCACCTGTTCTCCATGTCTATTTTGAATGTATGGTGTTGGCCAATAGGTTATTCCATAGCAGAGACTTTACAGGTGGTTTGTTTTGTTTTGCATCACCACCTGGATTGTTTAGGTGAAGTCAAGAAATCAATCAACACATGCACATAGTTTTCCTCAGAGAAGAAAATCTTTCTGCTGTATTACTGCTGTGATTTCATTTGACATTTGAGAGTACAAGTCCAATACTCCCACTTCACTCTGCAAAAATCAAATATGTCTTAGTAAAATTACCAGGAGTGCTGAGGTGCTGTCCTCTCAGAAATTCATGCCAGAGATTAAATACTAATGGGTAAGAGTTTGCTTTGCATGATAGTTTAAGATGTTTAGGTTAGCTAACAGGTGGGTTGTGCCAAGGATTGGGACATTCATCTTTTTACTTCTGGGTACAGGTGGTCAGATTTTCATTTAAAATGTCAAGATCCACTCTCAGCAGTAGGAACTGGTTTTGCTGGAAGAGGCCTCTTGGCTGTGTGCTCCCTGCACCCAGCGAATTGCTTGAGGCATCACTGCAATGTCCAAGACCAACTCTGCAGCACCCTGTGGGCAGCCTGTCCTCAGCCCCTACACCCACCTCCCATTGTGAAGGCAGTGCTCCATCCTCCTGGAGATCATTAAAACTGTGGTGAAGCATGGCAATGCTTGATTTGTTTGGCTCCCTGAGAAATAAAAATAAAAAAGTGAACTTCTGCAGGATCACAAGCAGCTGATTGGCATTGCAATTAATGTATTGCCAACTGCGTGGCTATATGCACTGAGAGCAGGATCTCTGCAACGTGAGCAGTTGAGAGTGGGATGGGATCACTGGAAGTTCCCAATACCCATATCCAAACAGGTGGCTAAGCATCTAGTGTTGATTAGGCATCTTGTAGGTAAACACACCAGTGGAGACTGCTTGCTTGTGAAATGGGAAGAGGTGCAATTTATTCAATACAGATTTGAAGGGTGGTCATACAAGAATTTAGCATAGAAATACCCCTCAAAGCAATAGCATCATGCTGTAAATATTTAAATGCACTGATTACAACCTTAGGTGCACATTCTGTGCAAGAAGCAATTGAAATGAGTGAAGAAGAATGGTTCATAAATTTTATGAATAAATGGAAATTAGACTGCCTGCCTATCTGAGACTGTCAGATTTCCCTGAGCAATTCCTGGACAAGGTCCAAAAATTTTTGATCAAACTAGAGTGTATTTCTTTAGGAAGAGGGCAGGTCTGAACTTTATAGACTTGAAAGGATAGAAAAATGTGTGTGTACAAGGGTATGCAATCTCCAAATTAGATGCATCTTCATCTTACAGCTAACAAGCGCATCATTTGATTCATTGCATTTCATCTTTTAATCTTTTTCTAGCTTTCTTAGGTCCTTTCTGTCGTTGATTTGAGGGGCACTGACTTGTTCAAAAGTTACCTTTTAATTCATAGTTCCACTGTTTTGCATCACCAGATCTGTCATTGCAGGTTTGAGCTTTATTGCTGGCATAGCTTGCCTCTGGAATCTACCGCAGTTCCTGTGGATGACTCTAGGCTGCCTGAATCGTTGTGACTTGGACCTGCTCATGACCCAACACTTTTACTTCAGAGCAACTTTTCTGCTCCCACTAAACTGTCTCACTTCCAGAAGAGTTATATTTGTCACTTAAGAGATCTGCATGCTTATACGTCAGCCACTTGCATAGTGTTTAAGTGCCTTTCAGATACTGATTAAACCTCACTACTATAATGAAGAACACAGTTGTGGCCTTACTCCTTCCTCTGCTATTTTTTCCAGTGAAGGAGAAGAAGGTCAATTGGTTAAAATTTTGAAGAATGGAAAAAGTCTGTTGCTCACCTACTTTTTCTGACATTTCATCTAAATCATTTTTTTTGCTGGATCACGCTGCAGCAGCAGTAAGAATGAGGATGAAGATACAGTCATAGTCAAAAGGAAGCTCTTTGATCTGTAATTTCAAGGGCCTGAGAGGTGAGAGGACCATTTCAGGAGGGGTCTGATGTCTTCTGTGAGTTCATGGAACTATTATGTCATTAGCGTTTTGGGCTTTCTTAGGAAGTGAATTTCATTTTATTTTTACTGTTCTTGGTCTATTGAGTAGCCACGAGAGAGATGGCAGCTGTCTCATTCCTCACTGCCCTGGTTGGGTGCCTCCTGTAACCTCTTCCATTTTGAAAGTCCGCAAATTTTAGTAGTTGCCAGAATGTCTGCGTGGATTGATTTTTGTTGGATCAGCAGCCAGAAGCTTTACAAAATTGATTTCAATCTTCCAGTTTATCTGCCTGAAATCATTCAGTTTATTAAAATTGTGTTCCTGTCAGGTAAGTGTTTGACGGTGGTGATGTTAATGAGCGATGTTTACTTATTAGTGCTGGAACGGTTGTTCCAGCTGGAACTCATGCCATTCAGATTCTAGACAAATTGAAGGAAATAAGATTTACATTTCTGATTCAGAAACTCTGAGGAATTTAGCTCCTTTGTCTCAGTGTTTGTTGTTCATTGTCATCATTTCTAGCATTGTCTCAAAAATCTCAGCTGCTACAAGTGTGCTAATCATTTGAAATGTTGCTTTGTTCTGTCTTTTTAAAGAAAAATGCCTACTTGCTCGTCTTGAAGAAGCCTTGAAAGTGCAATTCAGGTGCTTTTCACAACATGAAAAGCTGGAAGGTAAATAAAAAGAGGTTAGCATTAATCAGTTCCAGAAGACCTCATTTTTGAGCGAGCTCCACGGTTTCTGGGAGCCAAGCCTCTGCTGCTTGCGCTTCTGTGCTGAGATGCTGAGCTACCCAAGGGCATGCTGGGACACCTGTAGGCCACCAGCAGGCCACTACTGCGTGGCTGGGCTGGGCTGGCCCTGGTATGCTGCTGCCTGAGCCCACTGCATCCTCTGTGGGTGCCCAGCAGAGCTGCAGCAGCTCAGCACAGTCAAACAAGCCACCAGTTGTTCTTCCACTGTGATTGTGAAAGACATTTATCGAAGATGTAAATCACGGAATGTGGTCAATGAGTACAGTAACATGCTTCATCTATTCCTCAACAGATGTGCTTAAGCAGCACCACAATACTGAGAGACTCTTAATAATAAAATTCTTACAAATGGGTGAGAAATCCTAACAGGTGGTTGTCTTGTTGCTGATGAGTCTGCTACAGACCCCTGGTGTTCCATTGCAAGTTGGGAGGTTTTGTCTGAGTAGGAGCTGAATGTTAGGAGAGGTGCTTCCACGGCAGCAACTTCTCTGATCTGCTCAGTGGTGTGCAGTTGGTATTCTTACAAATAGGGTCACTGTGATGATCACAAGATCTCTGGCACAGCAGAGTGCTGGTCTAAGGCTGGGGATTTCTAGATGCTGCTGGCAATCTACTTTGTTCCAAAGCTATTGACAATGAATCCGTATTTTGCAACAGTTGAACGAACATCTGTCTTTCCTTTTGGGAGAGGTGATGTTTAATCTTTTAAAATATTATTTTGCTCATTTCTGTGCATTGCTGAACAAAATCTCATGTAAGAAAACAGGTAGAACACTTTCTCTAGTCCCTTGTTTGTCTTATCAGAGAAAAATATACTTCATAGCTTTCACTATTCTAAGATGTATCTGACTAATAGATTTGTAGACTTTTTATTTTTAAAGCATTGAGTTGCAATATAGTGTTTGACCACTGCATGTCTCTGAAAACCATGTAAAGTTCCAGGAGCAGTGTGTATGTCACCAGTGAAGAGGAGAAAAGCCGTAGCACTGTGTCAGATGCCCCATCTGTCTCTGGTGATGGTGACTCAGTAGATTATCCCAGATTATACTTCCTGTGACTTTTGTACTCTGATAATCAGCACCTTTTCTCAAAGTTATTCTGCTTCTTCTGACTTTACATATTCAGAGTGTAGGCCTGTAGCAAACTCTTGTGCTGTATGTCCTGCCTGGTTGTCCCTCATTTGCAGTTTGTACTTACGGGAGTGTCTAGGATACAATCAGGCTTTCTGGATAAATTCATTAGCAGTTTGCTCCTGTGTCTAATAACTTTCTCAAAAACTTTGTTTGTTTGTTTGCCTTACTGTATCTGTACCAGAGTTGGGCTCTGGCTTCTGCTCTTCTTTTTCTTGAAGTGTTCTCCTCAGCTCAGGTAAAATCTTTATGTAGGATCTAGTGTTTCCTATAGCCATCACACATCCCTAAAGGGCTCATACTATTGAGTTTATCAAAAACAGAAAATGTGTTTCTTAGGATGTTCTCTAGCTGTTGTTTCATACTTCCCTTAACTTCTGTGACTTCTCCAGTGTTCTAAAAATGTGGACACAAGGCCTCGATCAGCCCCACTTGCAGAGGGGGCTACATTCATGCTACAGAGCAGCAGCAGGAGAGAGAAAATGAGTTTCCAGGTTTGCCATCCAAATTTCCTTCTAGTGAGTCGTGCCACTTTCTTATGCAGCAGTGACTATTTGTGGTCTTTGTTGTCCAGTGTCCCCTATCCACCTGGTATTTTATATATGGATCTGGGCTGTTTGCTGTCGTAAGGCTTCAGATAGTTTTTGAGAAGACACATATCCACTTCAGAGGGGTACTGAGATATTTTAGACAATGTTTTCATAGTTCTCTGAGATCTTAGGAGAAAGGCTCCTATATATTTATTTCCAGCAATAACAGATCAGAAATAGTAGGTTTTTGTTATTTGGACTTTGGACACAACTGAGCAGTTGTGTGTGGATTATTTCATTGCTTGAAGAGCCAACAATGAAGTAATGAATGGAAGGGAAAAAATTATACCAAGCAAAAATCTAAATAAAATTGTTATGTAAATGGTGACAAAAATGCATGACTCACTGTGCTTAAAACAGTTGACATTTATTATTCAATTTTAAAACAACAATTTCTACTGGAATTATTTAACAAATTTTCAACTCCTTCTTGTTGAAAAACAACAACTCCTCTAGATTTTGGCTGATTTCAGTGAAAAATGCTGGCTCATCAGATCCCACATTTTCCCAAGAAATTCTTGACAGGGTAGTTTTCCTGCAGTCAAAGTGAGCAGATGTTTCTGGCGGGTGTGTGTGATGAAGCAGGGGCTCCTGGTGATGCCCAAAGCACGACCTGGGCAGGGAAGCAGCAGCTGTGGGTTTGCAAGGCTCAGCCTGTTGGGGTGGGGAGAGATGTGCAGGTATTGTGGGGGGGCAGAGCCAGTGTGGCAACATCTTTATAAAAGCTGGAGGAAAAATGCTGTAGTAATGTAAGGTGCGTGTCTGTGGAGCAGACTTCATCTGTTTGTCCCCTATGTGCAGAACAGGCTTGTTAGCTGCCCTTGTAGAATGTGCCAGTGCCATGTGTTATGGATTTGAGTCATCTAGCAAATTCTGGGGGACAAGTTTATGCTGCCTACTAATATATCACTTCTGTGTGCAGGCTGTTTGTCTTGCATTGCCGCTGATGGATGTCGCTGAAAAGCACTGTCCATGCCATGCACATTGTAATGATTTCTAAGGACAGAGCCTGACCATACATCACAGCAAAGGAACTGCAGTTTATATCCTACCCTATTTTTCTTGTGTGCAATTGTTTGTATAAAAGGTCTGAATGGCTGGTTGCAACAGTGACAAGTGGTAATACTGCTTGCAAAATGTTCAGAAATAGAGATTTTCTTTCTAAAATATGTCTGGGCTTGACCCCACCCCATGGGTAGCAGTGGTAGAGTTTCCATTGCAATGTAAGTGGAAAATACATAGAAGTGATCATGTGTAGGTGTGTAGGGGAGGGTACTTGGGCAGGTATGGCTTGGGTAGGATTCTCTGTCACTGCAGTTCATTCAAGGCTTTCATTTTGCCAGTCCAGCTAGGTTGCAAATATTACATTGTAAGCTAGCTACTAATGTGGTTTTGATACCTGTTCACAGTGCTTGACATACAGAATTTGCCCTAGGGTGCAAGCATTTATCATCAAATAAAAGAACAATATTTCTCTGTAAATGTTGATTTTCTCTATTTGCCCTTTATACTGACAGCAAGATGGCAACAACTCCTTTGCCTCTTGGTTCTGCAACAAAATCTGAAGTAGGTGTTTCCTGTGCAAAGAACATGCTCCAGGGAAGCATGTAATTAAAATGAATTAACCCACCAAAATGTTGTTTGGGCTCTGGCAATGCCTGGAGGCTTCAGTCAGGGCTGTGGAAATGTTGGGCACGAACCAACAATGGAGGAAGAACCTGGAGCCTAGGAGTTAACCAGTGATCTAGCACCTGATGGTTATAGTGGGGACTTCTTCGACAGACTCAAGCTGCGTGAAGAGCTCTGCTGACCCCTAAAGGATGGCAGGTGACAAGTTAGTAACCTGGAGCTGGAGAACTATGCAACCTTTTTGAGGTTGTCACCTACGAACACAACTTGGTGTTTTCTTGGTAAAATGTTTGTGCACTCACTGTTGGTAAAGAGCATGTTTTTGAGAACATGTCCCCTGCAGTAGTGTACTGCCCCACTGCAGAGCACCACAGCCCTATGGGTGCTGTGTCAGCTTTAGAAAACACTCCCTCATCAGGTTTGGAAGAGGCAAAATTCCTAGCTAAAGAATCGTTGAATGGTTAAGGTCGGAAAGGACCTTAGAGATCATCTTGTTCCAACCCCCTGCCATGGGCAAGGACACCTCCCATGAGACCATGTTGTCCAAAGCCCCATCCAGCCTGGCCTTGAACACTTCCAGGGAGGGGGCATCAAAGACTTTTCTGGGCAACCTGTTCCAGTGTCTCACCACCCTCATAGTGAAGAATTTCTTCCTTATATCTAGTCTAAATCTACCCTCTTCCAGTTTATAGCCATGAATGAAAAGTGACAAAACATAAAACAGAGCAATGGAGTCAAATTTCTATGCTCCTTTGTTTTAATGAGCCTCTTTAAATAACCAGCTGCTAAGGTCTATGTACCTCTTTCTGATGTCTCTGCGAACTTATGAAGGCGAATGTGCAGGGGGAACCTCTCTGCTTGCTCTGTCTGGGTGAAATTTTAAGTGTAGAGAGGCTGCTTGTGCTACCTGTTGCTGCTGAGCTGGCAGGAGTTTCAGCAGTTAGGTAATTTCTTATTTTTGGATGATTTACACAACAGCTGTTACTTATCTACCACTCATTACGCAGGAGAGTTCAGGTAGAATATGTTGTTTAAAGCCACTGCCAAAATAAAGATTGTACGGAGTATTTAGTGCTCAGCGTTGTGTGAGTAATACCACGGAACTCAGGATGTGTAGAGAAATGCTCCCTGTAGCTCCTGTGATCCTTAAAAAATTGTTTGCACATCTCTAGTAAGACATATTTTCATGCATTTTAAATTTGGTAATTTATGGAGCAAATCATAACTCTGACACAATTTAAGATTGTAATGAGCTTAATTTTGACTCCTTCACTTTCACAGTCTTTGCAATAAGCAGCTCATTGCCCAAAAGTGTATGCGTGAGCTTGCCAAGTAAGAGATGCGTTTCTGTATTCCGAGGAAAGCATTTCAGATGCGACATCAGGGGGAACAAAATACTTAATTCACAGTTAAGCTTCTAGCTGTGAACTTTGTGATAAGTTTCAAAGTTATCAAAATGTATTAATTCATGAAGAATTAAGAGAATAGTTTCAGTTTTGATAGTTATTTGAAGTATTTCCCTCTTTCTTTCTGAACATTTCCAAAATATTTTTATTTGCAAAAAACAACTTCATAAAATGGCTTCTTAGTTGGCCACGATGATCATAGAATTAGGCTATATGTGTGCTGTATTTTACATGCTTCTGTACCCTGTTATTCTAGCAGTGGTATGCCTCCCCCCCACTTTTAGAACTAAGCAGGGGGATGTCACCCTTGTTTTACAGAGAAGTGAGGCTCAGGCAAATGGTGGCCTCCCAGTGCTACACAGTGCCTGGGAGGGAGCTGAACCTGGGCTTCTCAGAGCAGGAGCTGGTGCCTTTCCTCCTGCCATGGCAGAGAACGAGGTTCCTCAGCACATTTCATGCATCCTGCCGGGAGATGAGAGATGTACTGGAATCCCCATCTATTTATATCCATTTACAAGAGGCAGAGAACAACAGAGTTCAGTCTGTCCTAGTGGTGTGTGAGTTTATAAAATCTTAGGAAAGTTGGCTTTTGGTGACCTTTCTGTGCTGTGCAGAGCTGCATCTTTTATGGGCAGATTGGGGCAGTTGGGTGGTATATGCGTATCTTCTTTTTCCTCCTTTCTTCCTTAAGAATATTTGAAACAAACTTCTTTATAACAAGGAGGGACGATTTAGAGTATGGAGCCTGCCAAGTTGTAGAAATCTGTAGTTTTTACTTAAAGCATGATTTTGCCTGAGCAGCAAACACAAAAAGACTTGCAGATACTCTATTTAAACATATGGGGGGAAAAAAGAGAAAATTGGATTTTGGCACCAGTGCAGTGAGATCCATAGTGCCTCAGATCTTTATCTTTGTCTTAACAAAATGTAAGATTTTGCTTTCATTCACACTAATGTGAATCATGACCCTATTGAAAGCTGTTGATTTACTCCAGATTTGCACTTGTGTGACTGAGAGCAGAAGTTTTGTTGGTTTTGCCCAAGAGCAAGGATGGACATACCCAGGTAATTGTGTGGTTGTACTTAAGCAAGTGTATTAGTTTCCGTATCAAATTTTTCCTAGTAAAAGCTGGGAGGAGGGTGGCTCTTTGAGACACATGAGGATTTGCATGTGATGACATGAGGATCCCATGTGAGCTGGGGTGCGAGGGTGGCTCCGTTGTGCAGCAGGCACTCAAGCTGGTGATGCAGCTGTCTAGGTTTTGGTCCTGCTCTCTCTTTGTGCTGTCTGTTGCTTTTCCCCTTACTTTATGCTGAGATTCTCCCTTGCACTGGGGGATATGACCACAGGTGTGTGAGGACTGGCTGCCTACCGGGTGCTGGAGCAGGTGAGAAGAGACCTGTGCACAAGGGGCTGAGTAAGGCTGCTTGTTCTGGTCCCTTCATTGTGGGCGCTTGCAAGTTCATAGAAGTGGAGACTGGGGCACTTGTGCAGTCAGGCTTAATTCTGGATTTATCCCTGTGTATATAAATAAAGACAGTTATTTACTGAGGGAAGTGGAGAGACTTCTGGCAATATGTTCCTATTATGTTTTCATAATAGCTCTTCTTGGCACATTCCTGGCTGTAGTCACCCGAGAATTTTTGAATGGCTTATGCGTATGGATTTACTTAAGCGCCAGAGCACTCATGTAACACTTTGAGAACAGAGTGAGAAATGCAGCTACGCTGCATTACTGCTTGTAGTAGCCTGTAGATCTTGAAAACTGCAGTTCTCATGTCCCAGAGGATAGTGCAGTTAAGAGAGCATAGGTAGCCTGCGTACAGAGTTACGGGAAAAGAACAAAGCTTTCTTTATTTCTTTCCTCCCTCTCCAGCTGTGACTGGGCTGCTGGGAGGATTCCTTCCCCTGCTCATGTGGTCAGTTTCATAGCCACCTGTGGCACTCAGGTCCTTTGTAGTCCTCAAGAACTAAGTTAGCATCCTCCTGTGATAGTGGTTAAATTGTGCAGGTGAAGTGAAAGAGTACTGCATCAGTTTTGCTATTGGATGAAATTTGTGTATACAGTCAACCGTACAATAATCTCTTTTCAGGATCTATGGGATGTTTTTCCTTTTCTATTTAGATGAATTTGGTTAGCTTATCAGAATGACTGAGGTGCTTCCAGAGAGTCTCCTACAGTAGCATATTGTGCTAATTCCTACTGAAAACTTTGTCTTAATGTAAAATGCTTTGAAGAATCACAGGCAGACTACTTCTGGAAATCTTCCAGGGCAATCAGTTCTGCCTCCTCATTCACACTTACACCTCAGTAACAGATGAGTGTTCTCTCTTCAAACTTTTACCTGATGAAGCCTCTTAACCAAGAAAGTAATATGCTCTCTTGCTGATTATATCTAATAAATATAGTACGAGAGAGATACTGAAATTAGTAAGAAAGTAATTATCTGAACAACTTTTCAATTTTCCTGCCAGTCCCCAACATTAGCTGTGGCTTGCTGTCTCAACTTCCTTACAAATCTATTAACGTACTCTACATATCTATACGCTAACCTTTAAATGCTATAAAAGAACTTGTTCTATGGTTTATCATTAATTAATAAATAGTATTGATAAAGTATTGATGCATTAAGCATATGTTTATATACAAAACTAGTTAATGGTTTTCCTCCTAGTTACGTACCAATATGCTTATTTATTCAAGCTTTTACTATTCCTGAGTTTAAACCCCTTAAATTAACCTTTTTAATAATTATAATGCTTGAGCACGAATTTGATAGCAGAAGACAACAAGATTTAGAAAAAATGTTTTTTTTCAAACCCGTAGAGGTTTTCATTTCCTTCAGTATATTTCTGCTTATAACTTTGACATATCTTTGACACATCTGTTCCTCTTGCCTTTGAGGCACTTTCTCAAGATATACAACAAACATGGAATGCCAAGGTTAGATGTTGCAGCCAGCTGAAGGCGAGAGAAGCATTCTGGATGAATAGATGCCGTCCTGCTCTTTAGCTCAGTCGAGTGCTAATGGGAGAGGATGCATCCCTGCCCAATAAATCCTTACCTGTAATTGGGGGGAGGAGGAGGAGGAGGGATCAGTGTAGTATCTCACTTTTCACAATAGGAATTCTAGTAAAATTGTAGCTGAAGCTAAAAATCACTGAGTGGCTTGGGAAGGGTAACTCGATTCTCATTTATCAGGACAAGTTTGTGTCTCTGTTCTCAAGTAGAAGAGAGAGTGGAAGAAGCCACAAAATGAAATATCTTATGAGAAAAGCTCAGTCATTTGAGCAACCTTATAAGGCAATTTGAAGGTGGGTTGTTGAATTCATAACAGAGCATAAGAGGAGAGGTTGCTAGATTTGCACTCATGAAACTGGTACCTAAGTTTTAATTTCTTTAAGTCTTTCTAGTAAAAGCAACGTAAAACAGACTCCCACAGATCTGGTATTTGTCACGCGAATTTATGCTTTCTTTTAAAATGAACCTGAGATGTAATAGAACCTGTATTTTAAGTGTGATGTTGGTCTTCTGCTTTTATTCCCTGTTCTTTTGCATATTGGTATTAATCCCAGTGATAATTATGCTTTGTGTGATTTCTCTGAAGATACAAAGAGCCTTAAAAGCCACAATTAAGCTATGTCGTGTCCTTATTGAATTAGGCAAGTGTCCTCTCAGCCTTCTCAGTGATCAGTATATTTAGTCAAAGCAAACGATGGATTTTTTTTTGGATTTTATGATCTGGGAACCTTAATAATTAAATCAAAGCAGTAGCTACTGTTCTAGGAATTAATTCAGAGGATCCTCAAAGACACACAGTAAAAATACTTCCTATGGGTTATTTTTCAACATAGTATATTTGATTCCTTTAAAAAAGTATTAATTGTATTGGCTTCATCTTGAGGTTGACTCCCTTGAAGTGAACAGCAGCTGTGGTGAGGAAAGCTCGTTTGGTGTCTCAGAGTTGTTTTCAGCTGCCCAACCACAGAGACAGCCAGAATTTGTGTGCCCCACCTGAGTTACAGCCAGTGCAACACATCTGGAGACTGCCAATTTTTTGTGAATATTTAGTAAATCCCTCACATCAGGGAGAAGGGATTGTTCTCTCCTTGTTGAGAATTCAGAAAAAGAGGGTAGGAACAGAGCTTTCATCCTTTTGAATAGCTTCTCCATTGAACCCTCCCTCTACCCTGTGCATGCTTTCAAAATGCAGAGTTGATTCTGTGCAGAGGGGATTCATTTCAAGTGAACTCAGAAATAAAAATAAAAAATGAAAACAAAACAAACCCATCAAATTTAAGACGTTGGCAAATGTAGTTTAATAAATCAAATAAACAGACACTGTGAGGAAGTCATTTTAACATTGTAAGTTGCCAAAACATTCAAAAGGTTTAGGGATAAGACAATAAGATGGCCAACTTCTGATTCTGAATACTTGTGACTAGGTGGCTTGACACTGCATCCAATTACACAGCATAACCATTTTTTTTGTTCCCAGGATTGCCTCATTAATTCAGTTAACTAGTGTATGTATGCTGTTTGCTTTTATCCTCTTTCAGTGTAAGGTTTAAGGATTCAACTTAGTACACATTACTGTTATCTGCTCTGAAGGCCGTGTTGGCAATTTCCTTCCTTTCATACAGTGTGCATTAGTAGAATCCCAGGGTGCTATAGCAAAAACACTGTTGGGTTGTTTTGCAAAAACTGGGTTGTACAGCAAAAACTGGGGCTGTTTTGCAGCTTGAAGATGGGGAAACTGTGATATAGATATGAAAACGAAAGGATCTTGGAGAATTTTTCAGAAATGAACGGAACTGTTTTAATTGAAACTTCCCTACAAAAATCCTGCAGTGAAAGTGTGACCATTTGGAGGGAAATTTCACTTGCTCATCTCTGCTGAAGTTAAAAGTAGCTGAAAATAAGGCTACATAAAGGAAGCATTCTTAACATTAAACAGTGCTGTAGCCCTTCCTGTAGCAGCAGCAGACCTGGTTGTTGATACTTGAACATACAGCATATATCATTCAGCATTTTTCTAGCAATTTTCTCCATATATTTTGTATGAGAAAGAGGCTAGATTAACATAGGAATTGCATTTAAGAAAAAAATTATTTTTAACGATGCAGGGGTATTGGAGTTATCATACGTGTTGACTGATGTAACACACAGCAAAGGGGAGATATTTTCAGGCCCTCTCCAGCAGAATGTCTTTACATTGTGAGCCTGGTGAGTGAATGATGTGTTACACTGTACTCAGCTTCTAACATGGAGATGGGACATTCATTGATTATATGGTGATACTATACTGTTTGCAATATCTGCTGTTGTTTTTTCTTTTGTCTTGGATTATATCAGATCTGATGCTTTTTATGCTTTTTCAGTTTTGAAAAGTGAGGATACAAAAATCTATTGATTCTGTTGGCTGAGTTAAACCTCTGATACACGCAAAAGCTGGAGTAGTCCTCACAGCTACATTGAAACCTTGGACTTCCCTGGTGTGTTAAGCTCATGTGAGATGAGTATAGTCAAGGATCTGAGCAGATAACACTTGGTCTATGATCTTGACACTTAGACAAACCTCTCACAAGAAAAGCAAGAAGTGGTACTGAATAAGGTATCCTATTGTTGTCCCTTGTCCCCAAATCCTTCTGGATACAGCTGGAAGTATTAGTGGCAAGGGATTTTACACAGCCAAGCTCAAGATCAAATGCTTCAATTCTTGGTGCAGGAGTAGGGGCTGTTTGCAGCAATCCCTTGGACGAGTCACTAGAAGTGCAGGTCTCTTTCTCCTGTTGTACAAAGACTTTACAGTGATTTGTTTTGCTGGGATCTGCAGGAAGAAGGTTTAAGCCATTTGAATTAGTCCACACAGCGTGCCCAAGTAAATTTGTGATGGCTGTGGTAGAGCAGCAAGTTGAACTTGGGCTTTCCGAGAAATAAGCTGGAGTCCTATCAATAGGAGCAGCCTGGTTTTCCTCAGGCTTATCTGGGGAGCTGGAGAAGGCTTCCTTCTAGGTGTTTGTTTTTGATTGTCAGTTGTGGAGAAATACTAAAAAGTAACTTGTACTCTCAATAACAGAGGGTTTTGTTTTTTAAACATTCAGTGTCTGGTTGGAATATGTTGCTTCTGACTCACTGGCACAATTAGGAAAAATCCTTTATCAGAAAGTATTTGTGCCTCTTTCCTGAGCAGCTGAATAAACTGCTTTCTTGAGGCAAACATTGTTATTCTGTACAAGGAAATCTTTATCACAATTTAGTCTAGGTCTAAAAGATTTCTTGCCTTCCTTTCTTCTTCCTCTCACCCTGTCTGCTCCTATTCAATCTCTTACTAAAATATTTCAACATAACAAAGGAGGAGAGAAATTGTCCCTTGGAGCTGATGCACATGAGAGCAAAGGCAAATTTGTGCTGTCAATGTGTATCAGACCATTTGGCAAATCATTGATCGAAAGGAGGAGGAGTTTCAGGCTGCTTGAAGCTCTGGTGTCTACTCAGGACCTATTTTTCTTCTATTAAGAGCAGATGGTACTACTTAGTGGTTGTTCTTCCTTTTTTGGTACAAGTGTTTGTTACTTGTTTCTTCATGCGGCCTTCCTGTGGATTTGACGAGAAAGCAGAAAAGAATACGAGAGAAAGCATCATTTAGCAGCAGTTGCTACAAAGAAGACAGAGGATAGCTAGAAAGGCTGGGGTGAGCAGCAGGGTGACTTAAGTTTCGCAGACCTTCCTGCATTGTACGTTCCAAGTACACCACTGAGCCTGCACCTAGCCAGCTTATTTGTTTCCACCACTTATTCTGACAACCAAAGCTTCCTTCCACCACACATCCTTGTTCTATAGATGTGGACAGAGCAAGCAGCCTCCTAGATTTGGTGCTGTCTTTTGCTCACAGTGAACTTCAGTTTCACCAATTTTGCTCCCCTGGGTTGGAGATGAGGCTCAGTCTTCACAGTTGGAAATGAGTATCAGCTTGCTTTCCTGGAACAGCTGGAGCTTCATTCAATAGGATGTCTCAGATCTCTCCAGAGATCTGTATGCCTGAGAGCTCTATCTTCTCAATTAAACCATAGCCCCTCTCTTTTTCAATTTCCTGTGACTGCTGAAATGTGATTTTTTCTTGTACTTGTTACCATTTCTTTAGGCTTTTCCATTTTCCATTCTTTGTAGTTATCTGTATTCCTAGTGGAATTTGACCATGTTAACAACTTGTGCAGGTGTCTGGATAAAGATTTTCCAGGGCTGGAACGATAGTTGTTTTCATATCATTTCCTATGCTCCAGTTCCTTCAATGACTGAAGTTGCAATGGAGAGGAAAGGAGGGGAGAAGAAAGTGGACTGGAATAGCATGGAAGGTGGGGAAGATTCCCATATCTGTTTTCTCAATTAGTGCCAAAGTTATCCCTGTGATCTCCTGGATCTCCTCTGCTAAGAAAAGGGAGAATGGAAAATTGTCACCACAAGAGGCTCCAGGCCAAGAATTGCGCTTAGCCAAAATCCTTTCTGAAAGGGAGATAATTTTTTCTCATGTTTTGGTATCACATTGAAGCAATCTTCAATAGTACACTGTGGGTTTGTGTTCTTTTCATTGTTCTTGTTAGGCTTTTTCCTGTCCTACAGAGAATGAAGATGTATTGCTCCTATTTTGGTGTTGTCTTATCAATTGGTCTTTATTCATTTTGTGAATTTTGACTAGATTAGGTTGCTTTTCTGAGCACACTGTAATTCTTTAAACAAAAGAAATTGACCTAGCGTAGTGTTGTCATTCATCATCCACCCCAAACCAAGCTCTCCAGGGTGGACAGCGTCTGCTCATTTTGTTCATAAGTCAATCTCAAACCTTTCCCTTTCCTTACTTGCTCACTTGTCTATGTTGTCATGCCAGGGAGTGGATGTTTTTGCTAGCAGACTGTCTCAGGTTTTTTTCCCTCCGAAATCTTCACAACTCGTTCCCCTCAAGTTTCCCCCCAAAGTTTTTGCAAAGGTTCTGCTGATGCTCAGGTAAAGCCGTTTGTCTTGTGGTGCTTCAGAGGGATGTTGAAGTATGTACGAGCATGTAGCTGCTGTGGTGGGGAATTGGTTTATTTGGCATAGATTTGCTCTGTCATTTACAACAGAGGAGCAGCAACAGAAATGGGAACTAGCCTGTGACTGCTAAGAGGACCTGGGAGGAAGGAGGAATGAGAACTGCTCATCACAGTTTAATTACTGCAGGAAACCAAATAATGTTTTTTCTTACTCTGGAATAAATATGAACACATCTCCAGCTGAGGAATGAGTAACTACTCAGACAAATAATAGATAAAAACAATTCAAAATATTTTTTCCTTCTTAAGAATTCTGTAATCTGAGTCTGTCTTGTCCAGAATTGTTTGCCACTAAGGGACAAGTAGTGCAGGACAGAACTTGAGAGAGTTTCCTGTGACAGATATTATAAGAAAAAGGAAGTGGAGAAAAAGATAAATAATACCAATAATAAAACAGCATAACATTCTATGATATAAGAGTTTTAATTATTTTAATAATTTTAGAGAAGTGGTAGAAGAATGGCAAAGCTTTGAGCTGTTGAAATGATCAGAAAAAAGAGTTTCTGAATTAATATAATGTCTACTAGAGTCAGCAAAGTCATGACCACACCAGATATCTCAAAACTTCATGGTCTTCCCTGAGTCAGGGAAATGTTCCTTATTATTAAGTTTACAGAATTTCAGTAAAGGTAAGATGTTGATAATCTGTACAAATCAAATCCATGTTACTTGATTTCTATTGCTTTTATGTCTTCATTTAGTTGAGGCAGAATGCAAATAGTAGATTTATTGTGGTTTGAGCCGGCAGGCCTGGAAACACCACACAGCCTTTTGCTCATCCCTCTTCCCCTCCTTCCAGCTGGGATGGGGGAGAGAATTGGAAAAAAAGAGGGTAGAACTCGTGGGTTGAGATAAAACTACTTAGTAACAGAAAAGGAAAACAGAATAAGATAACAGTAATGATAATTATATGCAAAACAAGTGATTGTACAAAGCAATCGCTCACTGACCACGACTGATGCGTAGCCAATCCCCAAGCAAACGGGCCCTCCCAGCTCACTTCCCTTCCTTACATTACATGATTTTATATGGTATGGAATATCCCTTTGATCAGTTTGGGTCAGCTGCCCCATTCTTGTCCCCTCCCAGCTCCCTGTGCCCCCCCAGCCCCTTCACTGGCAGAGAGACCCAAGGTGCTGAGAGAACTGAAAAATGTCCTTGGCTCTGTTCAATGCTGCCAGATGTTATCAACTTTGTTTTTCTTCTAGAACCAAAACATAGCTTTGTGCCAGACATTGAGAGAAACTTTCAGTTAGAAACTAAGACAATTGAGAAGGTAAGTGAAAGTGAAAACAGGTTCCAGCCAGGTAGATCAGTCTTGGGGTGGGAATATACTACACTGAACTGCCCACACAGTGCTGCCAACGTACATGAGTCACAAGTACTGATGCCACTTCCATTTATAGATTCCTTAGGAACGGAGGCAGATACACGTCTTTGAGTGGTAAATTTTTAAAAAGGTTTGGACTGGAAGTGTTGTTCTGATTTAGTCAATTCCGTGGAGCTCAAGGTGTCCAGAGTAATTTTGCTCTGAGAAATTACTGAAGTAATTGCTGAAAACAGCTCCTGACTTTTGGGGAGATTCCAAACCTTTGATTGCATTTGTCCCTAGAACATTCAAACCATGATATCTTCATATAAAACATTAAAAATGAAACATTTTGCTTCAGAAGAATATCAGTATCTTTCAAGTACAAACTTCTTGAAACGAAATATTTAATCATTATTTTTCTAGGGGAAATTTCCAAAATATTAAGAGCACATTGAAACTGTTTCACATTCTGAAAATTTCTAGGCTAAAAGATTGCTCAGTTATATTATCTGTAAGGCATAAATAAACTCGTCATGGATTGAAAGACTAGGATAGTTTGAACAACTTTTTTTGCATGCATGTCTGCAAAAATGTGTATTGAGAAGTTGTGTTTAACTGAAAAGTTTAATGAACTTGAACAGGCTGAGTATACCATGTAGTGTTCGTGTATTCATCTAATATTCTTAATATGTATATGCTTGCTTAGATATAACTATAGCAAGTTAATTTACATCAACGCACCATAAGTATGTATTGAGAAACCAAGATTCTGAAGAAGCATTCCAGACTTCTTTTCTGATATCAAGTAGGAAGATTGGTCTTCATGTCCTATCTAATCTAAGCCCTGATTTGGCTTTTGGTACATTATATTTAAACTGGAATAACATTCAATGCTAGATGTATCCTACAATAACATATTGATAAAATAACCACACTATCAATTTAATACACAATTACAAACTTCTACTTCTTGCAGCATGTTTACAAGTGTAGGCTGTAAAGAATTATATGCCAAGGGAGAGAAAGCTTTTTAGGAAGATTTGTTTAAAAATGTTTTAGTTGTGTACAGGCTATTAACTTGCTTTTAAAAAATGTAACAAGCATTGAGTTACTGAGAGGTATAGGAAAAAGTGAAGTAGCTGCCAACTCTTAATTAAACCTTTCATATTGTCTCTTAACTGTAAACTTCCATACTACGAAGAAATGCACCTTTCTCATTGTTAAGCATATTTAGTTATTGATGCACTTAATCATTATAATATGACTTTCAGTTTAGAAAAGGAAGGAGGAAAACCACAGAAGAAAACTCCTAAGTCTGTGCACTTCTGGGAGATGCAATTCTGTTACATTTTCTCTTTGAGTCTACTGGCACTGTGGAATGGTTATTAGGAACTACAAAACATCCACTGCAGACAAGGTCTGTGCGCCTGAAAGAATTAGCAGGCTCTCCATTGGGATATTGATCGTTTCCGTTGTTTCCTTTTAAAATAATTTATTCCATGCTATAAAATAATTGCGTGTGTAACATAATTGCATATTACTGTTAATGCATATATACCTGTGTGTATATGTACATTATTATAGTTAACATCTGTCTGGGACAGTTGCTCAACATCAGAAGTTATCAATTCTCAACCCAAGATTCACCAGGTTTCAGGTGTCTGGAGGGGAGCAGCTTCCTTAGCAGCGTGTGTGCACGATGTCACATATTTAAGTCCTATGAATGTAGTTCAGGTTGGGAGCTTGAAGTTGTTACTGACATCCTATATGAATGCCTCAACCTTGAGGCAATTTGGGGTGTTATGATTTCAGTCTCTCTTGTGAAAATAGTTTTGCTTTATGTAAGTAATTAAAACACTAATTGAATCTGGATCTTTTGCAACTTAAGACGAGCCCCATAACCGGTGGGCTTAGAAGAACAGCCTTGTTAGCCCTGCGGATGTGTAATTAGTTATACAAGATGAGGTTACTCCAGTAGAATAATTGAGAGCAGCTCACCTGAGAATATCTAAGAGCCAGGTATTTAGTGCACTCACTCACCTAGGTTATAGGAGATCCTGCTATGACTTAGCCTGTGCTGGGATTTGATTTATGGTATCTCAAATCTCCAGTGAGGCTGTGACTATTAGATGTGTATTGGTTCAGAGAAAGCTTGTCTGGATTTGCATAAGAATTTTGGAGTGGCTTGGGGTTTCTTTGCAAGAAGATGATAAAAATTGATCCTTAAAATTTTTAAAATTTTTAGTAGTAAAAGAAAGGAGTTTCCCCTTGTATAAAGGATAATTGTGCAAGAAAATCAAGAACTTAAGGAAAAAAATGCATTTACAAGTATATTATTGATTCCTGAAACCATACATTTGTTAATATTATGGTTTACCATAACGTATAATAAAAGTCACCCATGTTGTTGATAGGAAAAGCAGACAAGGGGAAACACAATATTTACATTGGCTTATATTTGTGTCTTGATTGCTACAATTGTTTATACATCTTTCTTTCTCCTGACAACAGGTTTATGGAAAAGCCTTAGCACTTGTTTATAATAGATTCTGCCTACTTAACAGCAGTTCCTTTAGGAAAACAACACTCAGATAACTAGGAAATGTTTCAGTCCATCTACTGTTCATAGGATATGACAAGCTTCCTCCTTGCACGATGCCTGGTTCTTGTGTGCCTGCTGGTGCTCTCGGCAGCCAGGTCCCAGACAGCTCTGATATGGGCTGCCCCCTGCCAGAGTTCATGCACCAGGCCTAGGACATGAGGAATATTGGCAAGACATGCTGGGACAGATTGTGCTGCCCAATTTCTTGACCGTATCTGTTCCTCAAAGTGAATGGAGAATTTCCATCTGAGCACACCAAGGAACAATCTGAACTCCAAATGTTATTAATCCCTTACAGAATTTTGAGCAGAACAGAGAATCTTTGTCACCTGTAAAGGTATGCTGTTTGCATATGACTGACAAATCGGTGTCATGTCTTGAGAAACAAGAAGGTAAGTGAGCCTCTACTCATTGCTGGTTTTGGCATCAACTTGAACCCTCAAATCTTTCTCCACAGGCTGCTCTCATGGAGTTCTTCGAGTCTGTACGCATATCTGGGATTGCCCTGACTCATGTGCAGCACCTTGCACTTGGCCTTGTTGAACCTCATAAGATTTACATGGGCCCACTTTTCAAGCCTGTCCCAGGTCCCTTTGCATGGCATCCCTTCCTTCTATTGAGTCAACTGCACCACTCAGCTTAGTGTTATCAGCAAACTTGTTGAGGGTGCGCTTGATCTCACTGTCAGGTAGCTGATAAAGATGTTGAAGAGCACCAGTCTCAAAACAATTCTGGTTCATAGTTTGCAGGAGGTGATGAGGCCAAATTACATTTGTCATGATATACTGCATATTGATTCTGCAAATCAGAACAGTTGCTGTTCTTAACTGTGAACTCTGGCTCCAAAGCCTCTATTTTTTAATAAAAATACCCTTGTACTGTTGTGTTCCAGTGAATTGTCTTAAAATACTCTTCCTCTTATCGAAACAATACTGTGATGCTGTACCAGAATTGACTGGAGGAGCTCTCCTAAGACAACACAAAGCAGTTAATCCATTCTTGCTCTGGCAGCCCATTTTTTATTCCTTTGGACTCTTTTTTTCCTCATCGGACGTCAATGAGGAAGGCTTGTTTGACTTAACTGGTCCATCTGATGCTTAGTCATTGGAAATCATAGAAACACTAGGTTGGAAAAGACCTAAAAGATCATCTAGTCCAACCATCCTCCTATCACCATCCCTACCCACTAAGCTACTAAATCATATCCCTTAGCACCTCGTCTAGATGCTTCTTGAACAGTGCCAGGGACGGTGACTCCACCACCTCCCTAGGCAGGCCATTCCAGTGCCTGACCACTCTTTCAGAGGAAAAAGTTTTTCCTCATATCCAATCTAAATCTTCCCTGGTGCAACTTGTGGCCATTCCCTCTTGTCTTGTCAGTAGTTTAGTAGAAATGCTGAAGTGAAGCCTAGGTCACTGCCATGGCTAGGTTGGTTTTCAGTGACAAGGTGGCTGATTTTGTCATTTTCATTCTAGCTCCAAGCTATCTGGTGCCGTGTGTCTGTGTACTTCTTTGAGATATTTTGAAGTTTCAGATGGGAGTTGTTTCTACTCCTGCACCTATGGGCTAGTCAGGGAACCAGTTTCTCTAGTGTCATGGTCCCATACTCTTTGTCAATTAACCAGAGATCTGACTAAATACGCTACTGTTCTAGTTCTCCTTCTTGCTTTCATGCAGTCTTCATTTAATAACTTTGATATTGATGGCATTCTTAAAATGTGCTAACCATGTCTACCACTTCCTCTTATTAAGCTTTAATGTTTTTATGTTTGTGTACTCAATCGTATGTTACCCAACGCTGTATTTCTGTCCAAAGGATTCTGAGTGTCTCCAATGAGGTCTTTGAAATTAGTTTTTCTTTTTTTTTTCAAATGTTGTTGTGGAGCTCTGACTCTCTTCCAGACAAGCAGAGACCTAATATCACAAGAGAAAAATTTGTATTTAATGTCAATTTTGATTCATATCTCTATTTTTTATCCTCTTCCACAAACTTCTACAAGTTTATAAAAGCCATTGCTTGAATTCTAGGATATCTTAGTCGTTATCGTCTATTCCATTTCCTAAGAAGGTTAAATGATACAAATATTTTTGATGTTCCCTCATCTAGTCTCGGATTCATTTGGGATAATCAATAACCTTGTTTTTTTTTTTTGTCTCCTCTGCCAATGAAGTGACCGTGTTCTGCTGTGTCTGCTAATAACTGGTCCATTTCTTCCACTTGCAAAGTGAAATGAAAATAATTCGAATATACTGTATCTTTTGTCCACAAAACTTCTTAGTTTGCTCACTGTAGATAATTTTGTTGCACTTTGTCATGGCCCATATTAACAATAACGAGAGTGTTATGCATTCTTGTCTTACTCTAGTTATCATTACTAACCACTGGACTTCCTGACAGCATGACTGCTTTCAAAAGTTTTTTGGAAATCTCTAACATTTTTCATGAAAGGTGCTTGTCACTTCACATTAGCTCTATAAAATGAGAGCAGCCACTTGATACTGATGGTTTAAAATCTGTTTGGTGCTTCATGCGCTGGAAACCTACTTGCTTCTTGACAGGTTGCAGAAGGAAATTGCTCTTGATTTTTCCCTGATGTTAAGAACAACAATTTTTTGCTAGATGTAGAGGCTGACAATGCTACCATCATCTGAAATACTTGTTCTGAATCTTTTTTCGATTGCATCGATGTCTTTTGTACATTCTGTAATCTCTTGAAAAGCATGAGAAGGTGAATAAGGGACTATTTGTCGCTTATTTAAGAAATGCTTTCTCACTTTCCATTTCTGTGTTTACTCACTTTTGTTGTTTCTGACACTTTGAACCTTTTAAATCACTGGCAGTCTGTCAGAGGGTCTTTACCATGTAATCTTGTCCATCTTTTAGACCTGTCTAAGACAACGTAGGTGTGTCTTGAACTTTGCTTTTTCTCTGTTCTTGTTCTTTACTAAGAACCTTTCTGCTTGGTTTGACAGAGCCTCTAATACTGCTTTAAAAAGTCTGTTAGCTGTTCAGTTGCTCTGTACAGATAGGAAGGCTCCCTCTTTTACTCATATTTTCAGTTTCCAGATTCTTTATGTCAAAGTTTATCCTCTGATCTCTTTTAGACTCATTTTGGCCTATCAACCTATGTCAGTAGACTTCTATCCCTTGTTTTTCTCCTAGCTTCTTATCATCTAGTCTTTTGCTCTCTTTTTTCACTGCTATCGGAAGACTGTTTTTTCCCTTTTTCATTTAATTCTGTTTGGAAAAGCATTTCTGCTCTCTAACTGTGCTTTCTCTGGTGTCTTTTCTGCAGAATAATTGTAGTTATCACAAGATTCCCAAGTCTTTAAGTTGAAAAGTGCTCTTTTTATGTTTCAGGCTTTCAGTTATCAACTGTTATCTTGAAGCCCTTTTTGAGATTCTTATCTTTAATTTTCACTTTAGCCATATAAAAGTTGTTATATTCCATGTTTTCTTGTTTGTGTGTTTGTAAGCTTTTGCAGAGGAATTGCAAAAATTACTTTAAAAGGAGACACAAAGTTCAACATTAGAGTATTACTTTCTATTTTCCTGCAAGTAGAAGATGTGGGACAAAGTTGGTTTTCGTTGTGAAAACCACATGACCAATTGAAAAGCAGCTTGGACTCTATACCACCTCAGAGGTACCAGCTCTGCCATCGTGTGATGCATAGACGGCAAGTAATATGCAAATCTAAGACGATGCGGGGGAGAGGTGGGGGAAGGATGTTGAATCATGAGAAGGGCAAGTTATAGCAATAGAAGAGAAAGGTGGAATAAAGAAACTAAAATGTTAAAGAGTATTGTAAAATGTTGACATCACAAGGTAAGATTTTTAGTTTAGCCAGAGGTTATTGCTCTAAGTTTTGATAGATTAAAAAAAGAAGGGGGGGATGGAGTAGAAACTGTCCTGTATCTTGTAGAAAACTGTCTAGGTATCGAGTAGACAGAAGAGATGTAGAGTTTGATACTTGCATTATTTGTACCTCTGTTTAAACTTTCTCATTAAAAAAATTTTGATCTGTATATGCACTACCCTGCCCATGAAAAAAACTGAGCATATTTTGGGACCACAGAAGTCTTACAGCTATGATAGTTTATTCTTAGAACTCTTGTATATGATTTCCTTTCAATCTGATTTATGATTCCCTTCTTTCTAAAGACAAGTGAGATTGCAGACTTCTTTCATTCTTGTAGTTTTTACAAATCTTCAGGTAAAGGTGTTATGCGGCGTATGTTGATCTGATGTGAAAGTTGTAGCTTTCCTTTAATTTTTGTTCCCTCAGGAACTTCATAATGTTTTTCAGTGTAGATATATTTTCTGATTTATTTCTCCTTGTATGGTGATCTGTAGCTTCACTATCTAGAGATTAAAAACCGTGAGGTTTTTTTTTGTTCTTGTTGTTTGTCTCCTGGTTTGTTTTTCTCCAGTACTTTCAACTGGCAACAGAAATGTTTGGCAAAACTTTGACTGTGAATATATGTGCTGTTTTCAGAGTCTATTCTTCAAGGTCTGATACAGACTGGAAGTATGTTGCTCTAAATGAGAGCTTGCATGAGCTCGCACAGCATGTATCTCTGTGTGCGTTCATTTTTGTTGGGGTGGGCAAACTAGCAAGGCAAGATTTACTTCAAAAGGCAGGAATGACTGGGAATGACCTGGCTGTGTGGAATATCATGGTAATGGTTCCTGGGCATGCAAGCAGGTTTTTTTTGCAAGCAACATCAATATTCTTTGTACATCACAGTATACACCTCATGTAAGGCACTCTCAAATAAGAGTGCTGTGTAGGTGTATCAGCAGATGGATTTCAGCAAGAGCTATTTCTAAGTGTCAGACAAACTTTTGCTCATTATCTCAGTGTAATGATTAGATAGAACAATGCTTTCCAAAGGCTTAAAAGGACAGACAGGACCATTCGACCATCTAGTAAGACTTTCTGCTAATCTGAAAACATTTTACATGTATATGTACAGAACAAAGTATTTCCAAAAATAATTCTCACACTACCGTACTGCTGTAATAACTCAATGAGCTACACTGCCTGGGATAAATAGCAGTGCAGGTGAAGGAAGTATTAAGCTTCATGTGGTGGCAGGTTAGCATATCTCAAGTACTTTATAGAGTCAGTTCCTTAAATATTCCACTGGCAAGTGTTGGGAAACAAACTTTTTTTTGATGGCATTCTGCAAAGACATATTTCATCCCATGTACGTGTATGTTTGTATAAATGGTTGTGTGAGAGTGTGTTCATATTGAAGCTCTTGTATGTCATTAAAAATAATAATAATAAAAAAAAATCAGTGCTCCACTTTTTCTGGCAACATTACCAGTGATTTAAGATAACTAATATCACTTTAAGGTGACTGACTTCTGCATTCCCTTAATGCTCAGTATCCAATTTCTTTGCTGTGGATTTGCAAGGGTAGATATACCCATTTTGGTCACTGGTCAAGTCCAGAGCATTCTTGTGTTCCAACGCTCAAGGAAGTCGGTGGAAGAATGCTTTGTTCACATGGCTTAGTAGCCATGTAAAACCCAACAAATTACTGGAGGAAAGCAGGGATCAAAGTGAGTGCCATTTATACTATTGTAGAATTTCATGGTGCGCCTATGTCGTGAATACAACACGCATCTCTGCTCCTCCTGCATTTCAGGAAAGAATGTTACAGAAGTGAGAACAGTATGAAGGAAAGCATTTAGTAATCAAAGATGTGGAAGAGCTTCTGTATGAGAAATAACAAAATGATAGAGAATTCTTCAGCCTGAGGAGGAGACAGCTGAGGGGGACTGTGATAGAAGCCTACAGCATCACAGCTTGGAGAAGGAGAGCAGTGACTAGCTGACATCTCTCCTAATGCAAGAGCAAAGGGGGTACCCAACAAAGGTAGTGAGGGCCTTTCTTACAGCCGTGATGTGAGCTCTGCTTTGTGGTCTGCCTAAGCCAGCTTGTGGCACTCCTTGCTGCTGGGTGCTGTCGATGCTAATGGTGTCTATAGATTCAAATAAGATTGACAAAGAACAAAAATTCAAAAGTGGCTATTGAGTGTAAAGAAAACTTCTGGCTCAAGGAGTCCCTGACCCACAGCTCAGTGCCAGGAGGTAGTGCTTGAAGCATAGCCTAGGTAAGAAGCTTAGCAAAAGAAAAAAAAACAACTAAGTTTACACATCAAGGAAGGAAAGGGAACATTTTTCTAGTTCACACATTCTGGCCTGTCAATTTTTCCGTAGTTCTGTGATATTTAGTCAAGTTTTTGGCACATACCGTACCTGCTACTGAAAGCCCTGCATAGGAGTAAATGATCTGCACAGCTGTCTATGTTGCTCTTTCTAGAGGCTAATGGCATATTCCTTGTGCCAATTAATACCTGAAGCAACTGTCTGCATCCAGTTAATGTTAACACTAAAAATCAGCTGGTAATGATTAAGGCAACGGATTTAGTATTCTGCAGCATTTCTCTGAATACACCTGTGATCTTACAGCATTTAAGTGCTGTAAAAAGGTACTTTGGTCATAGGTAATCACCATTTTCTAGTGCAGCCATGATTATGAATCTCAGCTCACTGTGGACCCTCTAGCACAAGTTTTACAAGGTTGTCTTTGGAGTTGCTCCTGATTTGCAGGAGGCCAAATATCTTCATGCCCAAAATATTTACTTTGGTTTATGTAGAAAGTTCACAAAGCTTTTCTGTGGAAATCTTTCCCCATCTTACTCATCTGCAACCAATCTCCAAACTGTAAACACTCTACAACTTCTGCGGTTTAATAGTGTTCCCTTTTTCTTTTTTTTTCTTTTGCTTTCCTTTTTTTCCTGTACTGCTGTCAGTTTCTACAGGGTGTTTTTAAGTCTCATCAGTCAGAACATATTTGGGGTTTAAAAAAAAACAAAACAAAAAACACTTAACATAGATGCTGGAGGTCCTTGTGCTGGTCTTGATTCTTTCCCTAGTCTATGCTTAACCAGAGACTCACTGAATTGCTGCTGAATCCCCTATTTTTCTCATGCAAGTATTATCTTACCATCTCTGACTGATTTGTTTCTGCAAATGTAGAAATGCAATGGCTTGGTATTTTGGCCAACTTTCAGTCTGGGTAATTACTCTCTCGTCTACACAAATATAGCTCTTTTATGTCAATAGATGACCATATTCTTCCTGTTGCATTTCAAAACATTCTACCTTCTATTTTATTGTTCAGTTGTTGCCTTGTATTGCCTAAAATTACCTTCATTTTGAATTGTGTGGCAATCCATTACTCTGTTTTCTCTCTTGACGCACAGTGCACATTGAAACCTTCAGGGAGGAAATACACTTGTATGTCACTATTAATAGCTCAATTACTATTATGAAATGGAAAAGATGGACATATCTTCAGGTTAAAATCAAGGTGATACAGCAGAGGACAAACATCAAGGACGACAACATTTTTACATGAAAATGCAAGATTATAAATTCACCATTGAAGTCCAATTTTTTCAGGATGTCTTACATACAGTAAAAGAGTTGCACAAAACTTAATCTGTGATCTTTTATTTGCTTTTTTTGATGTTATTCTACTCTCATCCTTCTAGTCCTGGCTCTGAGGGGAAGAGTAGCTTCCACAGAGATTTTTGCTAATTGGCAATTAGTTGATTTCCAGTTTCAGAAAGTCGTACATTTGCTTTAGTTTTCACAATTGCAAGAATGAGAAAGGCCCTTTGCTTTCAAAACCACTATCGTTGTTCTTCAATAAATTTTTGTCTGCTTTCGGTGTGGATCCATTTCCTACCGGATCCATTTCCTACCAGGTAATGTTTATCAGGCCAATTCTGCAATCTGCTATATTCAAGGCCATTGTCTGTTGAGTGGAATTGAGTGATATCTCTGACGTTGTTACAATTGCAGCATTTTCAGCAGATTTTATTTTTATAGCAAAACATCTTCCAACATCACAGTGTATAAATACATAAATGTAAGGTTTAATAACAGATAATGTGAAAACAGTTTTTACTTTTTCCATATTTTTTCCTTTCCACTCTAAGTTAAGGTGTACTTCCATTTCCATAGAATGTCTTGGGTTGGAAGGGACCTTAAAAGTCATCTAGCTCCAACCCTCCTGCTGTGGGCAGGATTGCCACTCAGTAGATCAGGCTGGCCAGGGCCACATCCCTCCTGGCCTTGAACACCTCCAGGGATGGGGCATTCACAGCTATGCTGGGCAACCTGTTCCAGTGCCTCACCGCAGTGAGTAAAAAATCTCCTCCTAATATCTGATCTTTCAGTTTAAATCCATTTCCCCTTGTCCTATCACTATTAGACCCTGTAATAAGTCTGTTTCCTTCCTGTTCATAAGCTCCCTTAAGTATTGGAAGGCCACAATGAGGTCTCTCTGCACGCTGAACAAGACCAACACCCTCAACTTTCCTTCATAGTATAGGTGCTCCAGCCCTCTGATTGTCTTTGTGGCCCTCCTCTGGACCCACTCCAACAGCTTCATGTCTTCCTTGTGCTGGGGGCCCCAGACCTGGATGCAGTGCTCCAGATGGGGCCTCACGAGGGCAGAGTAGAGGGGAACAATCACCTCTCTCCCTTCTGGTCGTACCTCTTTAGATGCATCCCAGGATACAGCTGACCTTCAGGGCTGCAAGTGCACACTGCTTCTCTTCCACCAGAACTCCTAAGTCCTTTTCTGCAGGGCTGCTCTCAAGTTCTTCTCCCAGTCTGTATGTATATCTGAGATTGCCCCGACCAAAGTGCAACACTTCGCACTTGGCCTTGTTGAACCTCATTAGGCTCTTGTGGGCCCACTTCTCAAGCCTGTCTGAGGTCCCTTTGCATGGCATCCCTTCCTTCTATTGAGTCAACTGCACCACTCAGCTTAGTATCATCATCAAACTTGCTGAAGGTGCACTTGATCCTGCAGTCTAGGTCATTGATAAAGATGTTGAAGAACACTGGTCCCAAGATGGACCCCTGGGGGACACCTCTTGTCACCAGCCTCCACCTGAACATAGAGTGGTTGACTACAACCCTCTGGCTGTGACCATCCAACTAATTCCTTATTCAGTAAGTAGTCCACCCTCTAAATCCATGTTTCTCCAATTCAGAGATGAGAACGTGATGTGGGTTCACATCAAAGTTCTTGCAGAATTCCAGGTAGGTGGCATCATTCCTTTGTCTGATGGTGCTGTCACTCCATCATAAAAAGCCATCAGATTGGTCAGGCACAGTCGGCCTTTAGTGAAGTCATACTGGCTGTCATGGATCACCTCTTCATCTTGTATATGCCTTAACATGTCTTTCAGGAGGATTTGCATCCACAGTCTTCTCAAGCATGNTAGTCCACCCTCTAAATCCATGTTTCTCCAATTCAGAGATGAGAACGTGATGTGGGTTCACATCAAAGTTCTTGCAGAATTCCAGGTAGGTGGCATCATTCCTTTGTCTGATGGTGCTGTCACTCCATCATAAAAAGCCATCAGATTGGTCAGGCACAGTCGGCCTTTAGTGAAGTCATACTGGCTGTCATGGATCACCTCTTCATCTTGTATATGCCTTAACATGTCTTTCAGGAGGATTTGCATCCACAGTCTTCTCAAGCATGGATATGAGGTTCACTGGCCTGTAGTTCCCTGGATCTTCCTTTCTCCCTTTCTTAAAAATGGGAGTGGTGTTTCCCTTTTTCTAATCACTAGGTACTTCACCTGACTTGTACACATTCAGTCTTGTCAAGTGGTCTTGAACGTGCTGTTTCCTTACAGTGAGAAGGGTTTTGCTCCCCCAAACCCTGCTTAGAGGGCTGTCCAAAGCTATTGTACTTCTCTACTTTGCTTTCCTCTGACATTGGCAGATATGGCATTTCTCTTCTGCCATTTGTTCTGGTGTTCTGTTGATCCCTTCATGCTCCTTATGTGCTGATGGACTGGCCCTCTTGTTTTCGTGGTGTATATGAGGAATGAACTTTTATTCCAAGTAGCTGCAGCTGATATTGATCTCTTTTGTCGGCCTATTGCGTTTTGTTTGCAAAGACCTTTGAATTGTTTTCTTCCACAAATCTGGAGCTTTTTAAAATGTGTGCCAGTTACTCCATCTCGAGAGATGCTCTTTGAAGTCTAGGTAGGATGGATCAATGTTTACTTGTGAATATTTCACATTCACTTAAAATACTTGGCAGTGGTAGTAACTGTACCTTCATTGCTGCAAAATAAGATACTGAGGAAATACTCATGAATCGTTACAGTCAGCATGATTTCATGATTCAGAGCAAGAAGCATGGAAAGTACATGGTAAGTATCCAATGTCTGACAGGCAAAGCGAATAAACAAAATTCTCTTGTGCTGTGCAGCATTTGTACTGACGCTGCATTCAGTACTGATGAGATGCCTTGAGTAAGTCACCATCAATGTGACCTCCAGGCTTCAGCACCTCGTGTTGGTATCATGCTGACCGCTGAGCCTGGGAGCTTATTCTTCAGGCTGCTCCCAACAGGCCCCAAGAGCATCAGTGCTGAACCTTAACCAGCTGGTTTGCTGCGTGTAGAACTGGGACTGCTCTGTCTGCCCCCGAGGTTCGTTGCTTCTGTATAGTTCCCCTAAGGAATTGCTGACTGCGTAGAACAAAAGAGTAAGGCAGTCATTCACATTACTTTGTGCAGGTTAATTTATTTGAAATGAATGTTGGGTAGTACCTTCTGGGCACATTTTACATGACTTGCTAGTAGTTTACAGTCACTGCCTTGAGGCTCTGCTCCTGACCTCGTTTGAGCGAGGATGTGTGACTCAAGGAATGTGTTGGCTGCCATCTGTCCTGGCTAGTGTGCTCTTTCAGACACGTTCCCTGAGGCTAAAGAAAAGAATAAAGCAGCTGGGAAGATTTTACCCATTTGAAAAACATTTGCCTTTTGTTTAGGTGTGACTTGTTCTTTTAGCCACTAATTTATTGTGCAAAAACAGCCTAATGTCTATGGCTAAAGTTCAAGGGAATTTGTACATTGCATGCAGACTTGTTTGAAATAAATGTGCCTTGGTTCTAAGTTCCAGATTTTGGTAATTCTCTGTTAAGAAAGAATTGCCTCATCTGACTTGTTTCAAGTTACATGAATGTTAGGATAGCCATACAGTTTTATCACTAGGCTCTTGAAGCAAGCCATCTGTTAGCGCAATTTACATCAGAAAGTGACTTCCACTCTGAATTGGCCATATAATATGAGAACGATGTGGTTGCTTCACCAAGCTTTATATTGTGTTTCAGTGTTTGTCAGTAGCTCGTGGAAGCTTTATCACCCGTAACTGCGTGTGCCTATTACTTATCAGAACGTAGTTCATAGTTCCCAGCGCTTTCCACTGCATTTCTTCCCTTTTGCTCACCCACGATAAACTCAATTGTACTTAGCCTGTAGAAAATTTGAAGGCAAAAATGACAGTAACGCATATATTGGATTGAGTGTAAACTGAACTCCTTGGCTTTCACAGGGAGACAAATAGTTATGTCACAGTAATTCACCAGCTTTTATTCACCACAGACAGTTACAGTCTGAGGTACCACACTACTTCTAATTTCTTAAAATGGGGCCAAATATACAAATCTGTGTGATACCAGTTTGTGGATACTGACATTTTATGACAAGTGCAATTCTGTCTGTAAGGCTAATTTGGGCTGGTTCGTTTCTTTTTCTCTGGGAGTGAAATATTTATTTCCTTCCAGTATTAATCCACAGCTGAGACACCATTTGGTGCTAACAGGGCCAGTTAACTTAAAAAGCATTTCATTTTATTCTTTTTTAGATAATTTCCCTCTTTCCATAAGGTAAGCCTGTTTTAGCATTTTTGAAAAGGGAGTTTCATGAGCCTTAGGTTGCTGCAGACCTGATCCATCCCCCCATTCCTTCTTTTCTGCTGAGTACCACTTTACACAGTGAATAACCTGTGTTTCAGTGGAATTTAGTGTGGTGAAAGCTGTTGTGCAATATGAATTAAGGGCAATGCTTCAGGTGCTTGAGTTAAATCATGAGCTGTCTCCAGGGCCTGCTCTGCTGATCTTGTTGCAGTGGGCACCCATGTGCCAGGGAGGACTGTTGATGTTTCAGGGTGCTTACCCAGGTGGCTTTTTTTTTTTTTTTTTAACCGTTTAGCATCTTCTAGCTAGTTTTTTCTCACATAGCAAGTGTTTCATTTGCTTCCATGTATTATGTATTACAGAATCTAAGGCAGCACAGGAAAAATGTTTTGCAAGGAAAAAGCTGAACTGTTCCCTGTATTGAACTGAAATTTAATGAGTATATTCATAAGATTAAGTATTCTGAAATACGTTTATAGGTTTCACAAAAAGTTTTCAACTTGCAAACAATATGAATAAAGAGGGATGACCTCCCCAACACCTTTTTATTCTAATTTTTCCTCTTCCTGAATACTGGAAACAGTGGAATGAGAGAATTAAATACAGGAAAAGAGATGAACAAATACTGCAACCCATGAATATTTATGTTGACTCAGAGATGCAGGCTTAGCCTCCTTTAAGATATCATTTTGGAAACAGTGTAAGGTAGATGGTTCAGGAAATGACAATGGCTACTTCATGGATTTCCATCAATGTTAAATGCTGCCCTGCACTAAAAACCAATTGCATAACAACTGGAAATGAAAAATGCCTTCTATCGCAGTAATTTGTAGCTTTGTCAAAGCAGATTTTTTCTGAATGTTTAAATAATTCAAGAAGGTGTAGTCTGATATAAAATATTTCAAGCCCATGTTATTAACATGATTCTAAAAGATTTTCCCAGAGTCCTATTGTCCAAAAGTTTATTCTGGTATGCAGCCTAAACATTCCTGTATAATTTTATCCTACTGCCTGTAGTTCTGATGCATGTGACCCTCTCTGACATTTCCCTTATTACCATCCCAATCAGATTCTTTGCTTTCATACATTTTAATTAATTTCTCTTTTAGCTATTTCTTAGCTCTCTGTATAAGTAAACAGAAAAGGAAATGCAAGCAATTTTATTTTAACTTGATCCTGTGTGCTACTCTTTGCTCTTGAACTGGCAGCTCATCGTTCCCCTGGCCCAGAGGGAACGTCTGTGCAGTGCATTTCCCTGGGGACTGCTGCACTGTGCCAAATGCTGTGGCCGTTTTGGTGGTTAAAGACAGTCTGAGGAAGGTCAGAAATGTGGAAGTTTGGAGCATCTTCTTGAGAATTTAACTCAGAGCAGCAACAGTTTGTGGTTTGGTTTTTTGAGAAAATGTATTAAACGAAGTACTATTGCTTATTGAGACTTGGATAATTTTTTTTTGAACAATTCTGTGAGCACAAGCATAGAATAATAACAATTAGAAAAAAATGCACTACAGTCTTCCCATACCAAACCTATTCCAGAGACTACTAGTTATTCATGTGGTCCCTTCTCCATGTAAAACTTTGTTGCTTATTTTGCTTCTGAGAAACTGTGGAAATGATGATCAGGAGATAACGTAATGTAAGGAACCAGCTACCCATGATAGGATTCTAATCACAGAAAGCTCTGTTTCTTAAAAATAAAAAAATAAGTATTTACACATACATACTGGATGTCTATCAAGTAAATGTGTGTGTACGTCTAGGTACCTAGCATTTTGTTTAAGGAAAACAGTAACAACAGAATGATTTCTGTGTTGTTAACAGATTAAATTCCTTCTGCAGCTTGTGTGATAGCTGTGACTTTGCACACCAGGAGCAGCAATCTGCTGCTCCTGCTAATCCTTTCAGCCCCTCCCAAGCATTTCTTTAGGCTATACAGCCTGAGTTCATCAATGTTAACATGGAACCAAATAAATATTTTTCAAAGAGCATTACAAATGTTGTTTATAATAAAAGTCCTGTAATTCCTAACTTACTGTGTGCTGAATGTGTGAGCAGATGGAAGGCCTTCCACATGAGCTGTGCTTGGAGAACACCATCTGCTTGGCCAGGCCACCTCTCTGTGCCTCTCCCACCAGCCAGGCTCTGAAAGATGGCTCAAAAGTGCTCAGCTTTTTTCTCCCTTTTGTGGGTGCTCTTCAAATTGTTGTATTTGTCTTCCTCTACTGCACCTCTGGAACTGAATTTCTCTTGCTGCATCTCTACAGAGATGTAAACCATGCGGTTTTCTGAATTGTCATGCTAGTGTATTTTATGTAAGCTGAAAATTTTTTGCTTTCCTAGTCAGGAATGTTTTTCCTACTCAGGAAAATTTTTTGCTTTCTTAGTCAGGAATGTTCTTCTAATCGTTTGCTTTTCTTACCTGAGGAAGTGAAGAGTTGATAGCAGTAAAAACTCAAGTATAAATGCAAATAATTTGCTATTTTATTCCTAATGTATAAAAATTTAATTAAACTGGCATGTTGCCTTATCCCACTGGTGGTGTAAGGTAACGCATAAATGGACACTCGCATAGAAGAATGCTGTTTTAAAGAAAAATAGAGATGCATGAGATTTCTGTCTTAGGCTACCAAGTGAGACTTGATCATCAGTTCAATGTTCCAACAAGTCCATTAAACAGTATAAATATTCAAACACATCAGCAAATGGAATCACACAATTGCAGTCATATCGTTGCATGTTTTTGCTTCCTCCCTCCACAGCCAAATGGTGTGGCAGTAAAACCGTGACACGCAGTTTCTTGCAAATGGCATTGTGGGATGCATGTTCATTAATCTACTGAGACTGTGACCCAGATCCCTGTTCCTCCTGTGCTGATCAGGTGACATCTGGTGTAATCAGGTGAACTCAGCTCCTGGTGATATCACAGGTTTGCCTGTGCTCAAAGGAGGTAGTTAAGATGAGAAAAAAAAAAAGCATCAGTTTGGAAAGGCAGATCAGCAGGAGACCATCCAGCTGCGGTCATCTTATGAGAACATAGAATCCTTTTTGAAAGGGAAGACTGCTCAATGTGCAGCACTTTGTGGGTTTTGTTTGGGCTCTTTTTTTTTTTTTT
>WBMW01003636.1:161149-191409 GCA_013396635.1 Penelope pileata | reverse complement strand
GTTTTTGTTTGGGCTTTTTTTTTTTTTTTTTTTTTTTCAGATCGAACTTAAAGAAAAGTTACCTCAATGATTTTAGAAAGCCAATGAGAAAACTGATTCCTGCTATTGTGCATACGTGGGTGTCCATTAGCACCAGCCTCCTTCATAGAAGGGACGTCTATCTGTCCTCAGTACCACCAGGTGGGATATATATGGGTTTGAAAGTGGCTTCTGCTGTAGCTATCTGGACCAGAGACTGCATCCTTATTTATAAATAGGTTTTGTGTATGTACACCAGGTTTAGAGGGATGATAGTGAAATGTGCGTAGGTTTCAGCATAGTGTGCATCCAGATTACTAGATATGCAAGACACACTTTGCATTGTTGCAAAGCAAGTGTTTCAGAAGGTATTTCATTTAATCTTTTATCAGTCTGAGAAGATAATCACTGTTCAGTGGCAAAAATTTCAAAGATGCACTTGTCAAAGTCACCTTTAGCTCTTTGGAACCACATTTTTAAACTTAGGTCTTAATTATTCTCCAAATGCTGATGCTTTCATAAATAATGTATATTCAGTAGCGTTTACTGTATTTGTGCCTGTCTTCATTTTCAGCTTCATGAATAAAGTAGCTGGTAAAGAGGTTCTGTTTTCACAATGCAGGCACAACTTTTGGTAATAAGTATAAAACCACAGCACACTGTATTTTCTTGTAGGCTCCATAAATTGTTCTGGGATTCTGAAAGTCAATTGTAATGCATTGGCTCAGCCAGCTCTCATTACTCTCAGCCAGGTCCACTGCTTCCATTAGTGCTTGTCCTAATGCATGCTGTGCAGTCATTTGCTGGTAGCTATGGATAAGGTGATTGTTGTGAGCCACTACATGACCCAGATGGAAAATTCTTCTTCCACTTCCCGAGCAGCAAATCTTAGTTTTGACTGATACAATGTGTATCATTGTCACTCCCAACCTGAGCTCTCTAGACTGACTCCTTATATTCTTTAATTTGACTCACTGCCAGAGGAAGCAAACGCATGTCATAATGCGCTATATGGAAGTTAATTGAAACTCCTGAGATAAAGGACTTTGAAATGCTTTTCCATTTTCCAGTATGTACTTAACAGGACTTAAGAGCTATTTCCTTTGCTGTTTGATTTCTTCGAAGAAGAGATTGGAGTCCTTGAGGCAAATTTAGGTTCAAGCTATTATTTTCATCCTTTTAGAAACAATAAGGGAAGGACAGGCCTAAATTGACAAATTGAAGCTTGTCCTAGAATTTCCTCTTGCTCTGAAGAGGAGCTGATTTGACTGTGACTCTGAGTTACAGATTTCAAATGCTGTCTGTTAGCATCATACTTTTTCCATTTTGACTAGCTGAAAAGAATTTAGCATAGGTCCTGGCTGCATATTTCATTCCCTCTTATATAGTGCATACTACATTTTGATATAGATCTTGGTTACATACTACGCAGTCCACTCTTGCTTTTTATAGTCTTTGGTCCTTGACCTGCTCCGTACAGAGTGTAGATGTTCCTGATGCAACTTTGTTCTGAGAGTGCTTGGCCACCTGGTCAGTGCTGGGGCTGTATGGGGTTTGATAAGTTTAACCCCATACAGCAAGAAGAAGCAACCCAAATATGTACTGTCAAAAGCATTGATTCTCTGGGACCCATTACATGCTGTAGCTGGGCTTATTTGGAGAGGGGCTGTGGAGTCCCAAAGAGCACAACTTTGCTGTCCCGTAGAATGTTCCTGGAGCTCTGCCTGGTACATAATATGTACTGTCTGGGCAATGGTCTTCTGGAGATTTCTTGTACAAGTTATTGGGTCATGTGTATATTGCCTGACCCAGATGAGTTTTGGGAACATCAGCTTCTTTTAAGTATAAACTTCTATGTAGTAAAATGAGAAGGGTGCTATCCTCTTTAAGTTGTCTTAAAGAGAAAAACAACAGAGAGCAAACTGAACCAGTTCTTGCAGTTTCAGGCTTTACTTCCTGTTTTGTAGGAAGGCTCGCTGCTGTTATCCTCAAGAGGTCACAAGCGGAACAGCTCCAACCAGTGCTGACATTTGGGCAATTTCCACCTGTCGCCAGCTCTTCAGTTCTAGGCAACACCATCTTCCTCCTCCTTCTCATTGAGCATCTCTGCATTTTGCCACTGTCAGTTTAATTGACTGCTTCATTTCTCCCCTTTTCTGTCAAAATATCCAAACTGCTATACTTCTCATTAGCTGACTACAGCTAAAGGAGCATGACTGAGTTGGGGTACAAATGACAAATCTGAAGCTAGCATGTCTTATTTCATGTGTTGACGGATGTTAATGAGCTCCTTGTTCTCCTGGCCATGTCATCTATGACTCATTAAATGACAGTGTTCGGAAAAACAAACATGTCTAAGGAGTATGAACAATTTCCTGCCATGAGGTGAGATTTGTAAGCACAGTTGAGAGGAAATCACCTGTGGATGAAATTTTGTTTTGACCTGATGTGGTACTGAATTATAGCATGCAGGCACATCTTCAGGGAGAGGAGGGGAGGGTCCTGCCCGGTGCTGAGGGCTAGGGACAGAGCTGTGTGCTCTCCGATGAGACTGAGGTGATTTTGATGCTGTGGTAACAGCAGAACTGCAATCTACACTGTGGTAATGGAAGAACTATGGTCTGAGCTTTCTTTCCCTCTCTCTGTTTCATGTGCCCTGGAGCTGACTGCTTCCAGAGCACTTGCTGGAGTTGAGCATCACTGCAAGTGAGGCTTGGACACAGCAGCTGGAGGACCTGTCAGCAGCCTGCTCAGCTGCTGTCCCTGCAAAAGCAGGGAGGTGACTCCTACGGCTGGGTACCACTGCAGGGAAAGGCTGGGTTCTGCCCTTTGCATCTTATCATCTGCACTGAACAAACTAAACGCAGGCATCACCCACCCAGCTCTTGTTTCCCAGTTGCTATGAACCTTGTGCCAAAAGCCTTGGTGATGCCAAAGCTTTCTGTGCTTTGCCTTAGCTCAAAGGTCAGTGTCTGACCTCAATCTAATTAATTGTTGTACAGCTGGTAAAAGTATTGTTCTCTTTTTTGTGGTTTTGTTTTGCTTGTGAGCCTGTTTGAATACAAAGTAGGTTATTAACAGCTCTTATTAGCACCATTTGTGAATATATCATTTAGGATGAAGATGATAAATTATGCATTCCCTACACAAATTATAATAAAACTGATTTCCTTGTTTTAAGAGGTTTCGTTACTATGAAACAATGTCATACTGATTTGAATAAAACCTATTAATATGCAAAATGCCAAATAAGTTCTACTTGTTTTATATTGCTTTTACTTGGGTAGATACTGGACTAGCCCAAAGTGCCTCCGGTTGTTTAGTTGTGGGGATTTAATTTCATATAGTTCTTTTCAAGGTCAAAATATTTCTATCATCTTAGGTTTGGAAAAAAAAAGAAAGATATATAAAACAAGCAAGAAAACAAATACATAAATCTTTTGCACTGTTTTAGTAATGCTTTCAGTATTTACTAGTATTCCTCAGCTGAATAGGGGATATTTCCAAACTTGTGTGTTCAAAATCAAAATGCAGCCTTTACTGTAAGCCTGCTTTAGATTTGAATCTATGGATCTGTAGTGCCCAGACATCTCTTCACTCTTTCAGATACCCACAATTAATCAGTAACTTATGTTTCGGCTCTGAATTTTTTATGCTCCCTTTTCCTATGATGTGATGCAATTTTGGAGAAACACATTATGCAGCCTTTATCGCTCCTCAGAGAATCCACCGCTGGATTTCAGAATAGAGAAGATATTAAAATTAAGAAATCTTTCAAAGACAAATTCTCTTTTAAAGTCATAACCCCTTGCTTTTGATATTAAGCAGTTGTTGTAGTTCAAAATAGTGTGTATTCACACACATACATGCAGAAGTGTCTGGGATAAAGATGCTGCATGGCATTTCCGAAGGCACAGATGGCTGCTAAGCCGTTCGGTCTTTCTTGGCCCAGAACAAAACCAAATGTTCAGTCACAGCTGTGGAAATTAATAACGTAGTGGGAAAATTTTCAAATATCATAAATTCAGGTCAGTTTTCATTTCCAAGAGTCAAAGTAGAAAAGATAAACCTCTTCATCTTTGTAAGCGCTGGGACTGAAGTTATTTGCGCAGTGGCCCCTTTCCTTCCTTCTGGTGATACGGAGGAGCTGCAAATTGGTGCAACAGTTTTATCCATTTCTAGGCCTCTTTCTGCTAACAGGCCAGGCCAAGGGGGGGCTGTAGTTAAATGGTAATGATTCTATTACTTGTAATTTTCTGCTCTATATTATTTTTATGAGGAGAGACGTCAGATGAGAATGTAAATTTGCTCAGCTGGAGGTGATGTCATCTATTATCCCACCTTGAAAACAATACGGCCATTACTTGTAAAGCAGTTTTGGCTAGGGAAGAGGCTAAATTCAGGGAGTGCTAAAAAGCACTCTGTAATGGATGTGGAAAGTGAGTTTTAAGCAGTAACTTACAGACCAGCTTCGCTGAATATCATGTAACTCATTGCCTTTCACGTGCATTTCTTCAGCATTAAATTGGAGTGCAAGGGGAATAAGTGTAATTCAGGATCATCTCCTTAATCTGCGAGCAGAGAAGCGCATAAATCTGTGAGATGTGACGACAGGGGACTGAGTACTAACTCTATATTGATTCTGAATGTCTCTGTAGTGTAGCATCAGCTGTCATTCCAGATCATGTGTATGTAATTCTGCTATGACATCTGTATACTGTTTTAGAGAATTAGAGATAAGTTACAGCGTTATGGGACTCAGTCCTGCAAAGATCTGTTTGGAACATCTTTGCTACCTTTTGTAAGTGTTATTAGACCATCTGTGTCATTATGCAGGAACAAAATTCATATTTGCTAGCCTCCATAGTAAATCATTGCAGGCTTTATTTCCAAAAAAGCACAAAGTATTATATTCTGGTACCATGTGTAAATGTGTTCACAGTCTTTACTTTGTTTTAATAATTTTTTTTAATGGAAATTTAAAGTTTCATACCACAACAGAGAGCTGTGACACAAACTTTACTTAGAGCAGCCCTGAAGCTGTGTATCCATTCACTTAATTCCTCCTCTCACTGCAACCCTTTCTAAATCTTCTCCATTCTCCTGTCCCCTCCCCTAGATTTCTGAACCAAGTTAGGAAAATAAAATCAATAATGGAAATTAAAAAAACAAACAAACAAAAAAACCTACAATGTTTTATCAGTGGCTAATACAAAATTTACCTTCCTGAATGTTTCTTCAGCAGAAAGTCCAACTGCCTGAGCTTTCGAAAAGCTGTGGCTCTGAGGGTCGGTCAGCTTGACCTCCTGAATGTGTGCTAATCCTAGCTGCGATTAGCAGCCTAAACAAATGAGACTGATAAATATTTGAAGATAGTTGAATTGCTTATAATTACTCTGTTGATGAAAAGTACGTAAGTCATGGAGGAGGCTTGAGATGCTATTTGCTTTCTATAATCTGTTTTTGATTTTTTTTTTTTGTAGAAGTATTTAAAACTAGAAGTTTAGAGCCTTTGCATAGAGCCATGTTAGCTGCTTTCAGCAGGATTCTTCTCCTTCTGAGCACAAACATATATTGCCCTGCACCCTGTGCCAGATCTTCTGCTTTGGCATCTTCCTGAGGGTGAGGCTCAGAAAAGTGCTTCTGCTGTGCAAGAAGATTCCCTGAGAAATGCTGCAAGCCCCTGTCCTGTTTCTGAGCTGGGAATGTATTAATGCCTTCCCTCACAGTCATTTGAGAAGGCCAAGTCCAGTGGTTAACATATGTTTCTGGTTTGTAGGGGACAGGGAGAAATGCTCCAAACAGGAATTGGCATTCCAGTGGAGGGAATTTTTAGAAGAGACTGCTGTTGGCACAAAATTAGAGCATTGCTTTGACTGAAATCCTGATTTAATGTGAGAACAATGAAAACCTGACAGAAGTCCTATTGCTTTTACTTAAATTCTGGATGTAGTAGACCATTTTAGACTGCAGGGGAAAGTAGTGTATTTTGCATAGCTTTCTGTGTAGTTGCTATAACGTGAAACAAGCGTAAATGCGTTGATGATTCAGAACCCAAATGAGCAATGTGGCTGCTCCCCTTGCTGGTGTGCTGATTCATGCTCAGCTGAATGACCCTCCCCTGCACGCACTTGCTGATTTTGAGTGGACTGCTCACAAAGTTGTCTATTGAGCATAACTGCACCTGCTTGGCAGTGTCCTCTTAGTGCAGAATAGGGAGTTAATTCTCCTCTTGCATAGTTTTGCCCCACAGATTTCAGTAGTGCTCTGATTTCTTTATGGTGCCCATTAGTATTAGTGGAAAATGAGAGAAGGAGCAGCAGCACTTCAGAATTTCTTTGGAAAAGTGATGACGATATGCTAACACTTAGTAGTATCACTCAAATAGCAAGTGCAGTGGGAATACACTGATATAATTAAGTTTTTCAGACCAGGTGTGTTAAACGAAAGAACACCAAAGCATCTACATGTGAATGAGTAAATCTTCTTTTAATTATGTGCTTACCAGTTACCTAGGCTGAAATTAAGACGTATTATTTCTTTACTTTGGATTTCATTTCGTTCCCTCCTTTCTCAGTATTGTTTAATTTGGACATGTCATCTTTACACATCCAGCTGTTGCTTTTGGACCACGTGTGATTACACACACTCAGAGACTGCTGCGTCTGTGTCACTGGGCAGAAATTCCCGGGAAAGGAGGGGTCTTCTATGTCTTTACAGAAACCTGAGACTTCTCTGGCGACAATAATGAAAGATATGATAAAGAATGAAGGCCCAGCTGCAATCCAGCTTTCCCTTTAGAAAAGTATAATTATGTACAGGGTAAAGGAGGTACTGAGAGGACTTAAGAAAATTTCTGCTTAGAAGCACAGAAAGTAATGAGTTGTTGTAGATGTGTATCATGTTGTCTTTTGTTTTATGATGGCTGTGGGAAGACTCATTACAAAGCACGTGAGCAAGCACGTGAGCAGAATCCTGCCCGTACCTGGGAAACATTAGGGAATGGATGCTGTGGATAAAACTAGGGTAGGCTTTCTCAAAGGAAATGTTAAACAAAATGCTAATCAAAATAAGCTTTAATTTTAAATGTTACAATTCCAGTTCATTCTCTGAGTGTGAGAGTTGCTGTGCATAACTTGCAGTAAACAAAACAAAAGCCTTTGGCCTTTTTCAAACCTCCTACCCTGCTGAATGTTCAACATTCAGAGCCTGGGTTTCCCTGGAAATTTGCTGAGAACCATCACTGGCTGCACTGGGGTACACGAGGCTGGTGTGCAGGCTAGAGCGCTGCTGCAGGTTCTCAGACATGCACTGAGGGATGGGGATCAGGTGCAGGTATGTGCTGTATGAAAAAGTAGTTATATGGTGGAAAGACAAGAAAAAATAAAAGGCCTCCAAAAATAAATTGTGTAGGAATGTTTTTCAAATTACCATCTCTTTAATATGTCCTGAAAAAAACATCTGAGGTGACAAAAGTAGTGCTGTAGAAAATCCCGAGTACCATATTAGATAATAAAAGTATTTATGTTTAAGAGATTTGTGAAGAAAATGTAAGAATTTGAAACTTCAGATCTACTTCAGTTAAGAGCTTTATAGACTTATAATAGGAGGATACTTACTGGTACTTGTTTTCTAACATGCAAGCTTATTGCATCTAAAGCAAATTGAGTGCTTTTGGAGGAAGGTTTGTGATGAAACTGGATTGTCAGTTGCATTTTCTATTGAAAACTTCACTTTGGAAGCACATACTGAAAAATTGCTTTATAAAATACTGTACATAAAGACAGCGATTTGTGGAGCTTGGGGTGTTTTTTGCCACAAGAACTTTTCACTGAAAAAGGAAAGACCTGAGTTGAAAGTGTAACATGAGTTTTCCATGGTAAATGAAAAATATGGTGAATATTTTGGTGTTGAGGTTCTGGTGTCTTTCTCATGGGTTCTTGATGAAAACTGGATACAGGTTACATTCTGACAAACATACTTTATTTATCTTGGACCTCTCTGAATTATACTAATTTAGCTCTAAACTTAAAGAGAGATTTTCTTTAATTGGAGATCCAGTAAAGCTCATCTCAGTGGATGACACAGAGGTGGGAAAAAAAAAAAAGCATTTGAATCCACAATCAATGCCATGCTGGTGAGTGAAAAAAAGGTAAGCTTATTGTTTAGATGTACAGTGAAGCCAGTTATGAAAGGCATGTTTTTGGAGCATGTTGTTATTTAATAATCTGTTACTTGTTCTCTATGTTTGAAATAATCAATGGTTCTTATTTCATTGCTTGTGCTTTTTTGCAGTGCCTTTGTTTAGCTTCCTTCTGTGTTTTGCAAGATGTTTTAGTTCTTCAAATTGAAATGCAGTCATTATTGATTTTTTGCACTTTTGTTTTTGTATTAGTCAAGCACATAATATGTGCTTAATGTCGATAGAGAGAACATGCATCTTCTCTGAAGAGCTGACTAAAAAAAGGTCTTGATCCTGAGAACACTGAATTATGCAGGTACTTTTTTGGAGATGAATAATCCCTTCCCAATCAGTAAAAAACAAATAATAATAATAATAAAACAGGAAAAAAACCCAAGAAATTGCTTGCATATATTTCCCTTTATTGAATTAAATGGTAACACGCGTGTCTGTAGTGAGAAGTAAAAAAGCTAACAATTTGCATTTGTGCTACGTGTACTCTCGCCTCTTGCCACTTAATGTAATTAGACATGGAATTTTGCAGGTGATTACAGTTTGTTTATTTGCATACTCTAGCTACTGGATGTGGAGACTGAGAGGGATTTGTTCTTTTATTTTCATGTTTTCCAATTATAGCATTACTATTTTCCTTATGATTCACAATATAGAATCCTGCAAATCTACTTGTTGGTGAGAAGTCTTAGGGAATTTTGTGGTGGCACTTTCATAAATTTTAATGCCATTGTTGGGTGCAGGTCATCCTACCTCCTGTCTCTTGAAAAAGAGGAGAGGAGGCATTGCATCATTGTCTGCATCAGTTAGTAAATAAACAACATCTCTTCAAGTGTCTTGAATGCAATAATTAATGTCACTTCATGAGTTTTAAAACCTGGCAACCTTGGGTTTCAGAAATGTTTTGGAATTCTCCTAGGTTCACAGGTAGAAGATCTCACCATTGATCCTAATGTGCGTGCATGTACAAATGTGTGTTCAGCTTTACTTCAGACTTCTGCATCATGTAAGCATAGGTCAGCCTCAGAGACTAGAGCAGTTGAGCTCCCTCATGTGCACGCTGTACAGAGGTGCATGTACGCATTTACCACGAGAAATCTCAGGCAGAAATAGGGGGACCCAACATGCCTGCTGTAAGGCTGCTCTGGGATGTAAAAAGCATAAAGCCAAAGGCAGTTCAAGGTATGGAGTCTCAGTGCCAGGTAATACAAACATGAAGTCCCATTTGACATTGCAGCTAAGCCTATCCTGTGGTGAGTGGTCCTGTTCTTGTGTGCTCTCATTGTCTCTCATTGTTCAGGTCCTGAAGATCATCCAGCCCCTTGGGGGTGACTTTGGGAGCTAAACCAGCAGAAAGCTGGTGTGTATAGAGTTCCTCTTGTGCAGGCTTAACTCCATGGACAAATCCTCTGTGGGCTTCCTGGTGCAAATAATTGTGCCAGCAAAAGGCAAGAGAAAGGAAGAGGAAAGTTGACAGCACGAGAACCTTCCTCCTGAAAGAGTTGTTACAATGTCAGACTGTACCACTGTAATGATCCTGACCCAAAGCAGTGGATGCCCATTGAGGGAATTAGATGATGTTACATCATGAGGCATGCAGTTGGGAGGGGATGACCCTGTATTTCAGATGGACTGAGTTCTGTTCAAATTCTTTCACAGACTGGCTGAGAGACCTTGAGCAAAAAATTTTCCCCCTCATTGCCTGTTGCTGCATATAAAGCAGCAATAGTATTGCCTTCCCATTTACTGCTGTTACTCAGATTAAGATTTCCACTGGTAGAGAATATTACAAAAGCAAAACCATAAAGTGCAGAGCTCCAAAAATGGAGAATTATTACAATGCATGCTAATTTTCTGTACTTCAGTGTTGCTTGGACTAACAGGCTTAAAAAAAAAAAAAGAGCTTTCTTTCTAATTAAAGTTAAAGCTTCATTACTAAGTAGATAAGAGTTCAGTATGAAAATACTATTGCTATTCAGAACTACCAGAATATTTTGCAAGTCATTTATGAATCATCTCTAATTAACAAGGTGCTCTATTACAGATCTGTCTGAACAATGACAGGCTATTTTTTGCAACCCTCTAAGCTAAAATCAATTAGCTTTACATTATCTCAATTATTTTTAATATTCTGGAGAAGCTGTGTGGTTTTTGCCTGCCAAAGAACTCCAAAAAGCAAAGTTGCCATTGGAAAATAGAGACATGGACTTTGCCTCCAAACTCCCCGGGAAGGATATGCAGATTCCCCGAACTATCTGGAAGCCAGAACCAAAACTGCATGGAGTTTCTCTGTAATCTGTCTGTATGAGCTTTAGACCCAGTGTTCATTTTTAGCCAAGATGTCATTAAGAAATATGCTACGTTTCAGACACAAGTAAAAGCAATGACAAAGGCTAGATCATCTACATTTAACAAAGATTGCAATGTGCCAGCGAGTGTAAGACATTCAATGTGTCTTCATGACCTCCCTGAAGGAGAAGCTACTCAATCTGATCATAGGCAAGGGAGAAAGGGAAAATGATTATTTGTTTTCCACACCTTGAAATTGTAAATAGCTACTATTATTAGCATGGGCTAATAATAGCTAGTTATCCACATAGCCAGTGCATATTAGTTCAGTAGCCAAGTGTCTCAGAGCTGTTGAAGAATTCAAACCCACCTAGATGTGAATTCAACAGTCAGTGAATCTATGAAAATAATCTTTTGTGTGCCTGCCGATTCAGACATAACAAAGTGAAAAGCGTATTTATGAAAGTGTTTGTGAGGAATGTGTTTCCCACTGATGATGAAGGGTCTGACCTGGTTAGGCAATGGCCCATTGCTCATTGAGGGGTAGCTACAGTCTCCATGTGACCCATTTTGTAGCTGCCAGCATCGGGTATGTTGATGTATGTTCATGTATTTTCTGACCTTTATTTTCTAAATCTTCATGGTATGGTTCACAAGTGCTTATTCCTTCTTCCAGGGACATGTGAATTTTGCAGGCAACTTTGCTTCCTTTTCCATCCTCGTGTCTCTCAAATGGAGCGTTTTTTGCTGGTATCTTCCCATGGCTACGGAAGATAAAAGGCTGGGAGATGAAGCTGTTGTTTTGTTTCTTTTTTTTTTTTTTTTTCTGCTGGAAAGGTGGAGCCTGGTGATTAGCAGAAGTTATTAGCATTACTTCCTTGAGATTTGAGAGATTAATTGCCAGTAGTTTAGAATATGTATTTGGGGTTATGAAGGTAACTAGAACAACGCTAATGTGGTGCCATAATTAAACAAAAGTATGTTTACAAACAAATAAAATTAAATAGGAGTATTCTTTACATTATATATTCTGCTGTTAAACATGTCGATCCATGTCATTTTACCAATGGGAGGCCTAGTATGTGCTTTAAATGGGAACAGAGGAACTGTGTGTAACTCAGTGGCTGTGTCTGCTCCATGCACACCAACAGCTGAAAAGGTAGGATGTTTGGGAAAGGGCTGTATAAGAATGCAGAAATCACGTGCACCCATAGTATGTGAGTTGCCTAATATCCCATGTATGTTATTGGAAAATATAATCACAGAGCAGATAATAAAAGACCTAGAAAGAGTATTGCAAATGTCTGGAGATAAGCCCGAATTTAGTTAGATAATCTTGCCATTGCCAATCTCTTATCTTGAACACTAGTGCATTCAAAAATCACAGCACAGTAAACAACTCATACTTTGTCATTTGTACAGTCACACAACTAGGAAAATGTTCGTTAACAGGCGCTAAATTCAGATCTAATCAAAGGAAGTACAGTGAGCTTTTGCTGTTGGATGAAGCTAGCAGCATGCACCCTTTCTTTTGAAAGCTACTAAGTGAAGGATAACTTATTTCAAAAGTATTTTCAAGTTGTACAAGCCAAAACAAAAGTAATCCTGCGTTAACCCTCAGGAGTACAACCAAGTTTCAATACATGTCGTCATCGCTGGTGGCTATTATGCAAGTGACTCTGTGAATTGTAGCTTGTTTTCTTTTTCTGAAGCATTAATTATTGGTTAATGAATTATATGGCTTACTAAGTTGTAAAGAACGTTAATTTGATCAGTACAATAAATTCTATGTAGCCTTAAAGACTACTTTAAATAGCGCAGGGTGTGTTTCCACAACTCTTTTGCTTATCACAAATGCATAAATGTTACCAACAATAAATTCTGGTTCAGAGGCAATTGCTTTATGTCTGTTTTGTTGCAGCAATGTTATATAAGCATTGAGAAAGTAACGCTACTATTGTTGGTAGTTGCAGTAGCGTATATTTGAATTCTGATGCTGAGGTATGAGGAGATGAGGTTTTGAGCTGCTTCATCAAATTGTTTGATTCTTGCAAAAGTGTAAAACAAATTCAAAGAAAAGTGATTACTACCAGTAGTTAACTAGTTTTGAAAAATAAATGGGCTTATATACTTGTAAATGAGGAATGCTAAAGTAATTTAAAGCTAAATGTTCCAGCATCAATTTTGATGACAGTACTTGCAGTGAAAATATTTTACTTTGTAATTTCGATTTTAAATGATTTAAACTTTAGAGGATTGTGTATATTAAACCAATTCTCATTAAAATATAAATAATGACATTTAGTTCTTTCATGATGCTAGTCACAACGTAGAATGTGCCTTCCTGATAATTACAAGTTTGTGAAAATGTAGGTATTTTTAATTTAAAAATAACTGTAGATTATTCTTGCTTCTTATTAATGAATGCACCTTATCTTACACTACCTACTTTGGGAAGACCTAAGTGAACAGGGTTACTGAAAAACTGGGAAGGGGTAACCAGATGGTCAGATCCTAGAACACATTTTTCACAAGTGGAGAGAGATGGCAATTCACTCTTCTCTAAAGAATATGCTAAGAGGGGTGATATAAGAGCAGTCTACTTCTTCATGAAGGGTAGTCAGAAGATGATGGTGGCAAACTTTTCTTGGTAGCAGCAGGCAAAACAGTTGTGGTCAGTGGCCATAGATGCCACCAAGGGAGGCTTAGACTGGAGATCAAGAAAAACTTGACCTACCTGGTAGAGCAGCAGTGTAAGACTGTGTAGTCTTCATCTGTGGATGTTCAAAACAGCTAGAAAAAGTCATAAATGACCTGATTAAGTGCTGATAATGGTCCTGCTGTCAGCAAGAGGCTGGGCTAGGGACCTGCAGGTATCCATTTACACTCACATTAACATGATTTCTAACATTATTTCATTGTGCAGTGATGAAATAATTTGAAATATTGTTTGGTAAGAAAGAATGCAACTCATTTAAGAAACATTCTAACAGTTTTTTGAAGCTTCACAGGAAATTTTGAGAGCATCTTTTTGTTTGTACCCGGTTATGCATATATTTAGAAAATTCTAGGATTTAACTATCTCCAAATCAGAGCTTTTTGCTGAGCCACAGACTTTAAAACTTGAAAGATTTAGAAGTGATTTAAGTAGAGTACGTTTATCTAAGAAATACTAGATGATAGTATTTATCCTGTGATTGCTTAGTTTCCTTCTTTTTCAAATAAAAAGCCTAAATAAGTATCCAAATAACGCTCAAATCAAGGTTAAGTTAGAATTCAGATTATGCATTAGTGTTGTTGAGGAGAAGAATTCTCACAATAATGTTGAAGTTGTCATGAAAACAAGCACTAGTGAGTTCCAAGTTAATAGTATGCTTAAAAGAAATGCATATTTTTCAGAGGAAGAAACTGTTAGGACAAAACTACTACGGTTCACTTTGACCACTTATGATTCCAAGAGGCAGAAAAATATGAAAAAGCACTTTTTTTTGAAAGCAATCTCTTAATGCTCCATAAAATTCAAGACGAGATAGAAGAATTCAGATGTACAGAAAAGGTCAGAACTCTTAGTTGGTGTGGTAATAGAACTAATGACTTCAGTGTGGGATTATAAAGTTGGCTTCTGTCCTGAGGGAGCCATGAAGGACAAAAAGGGAAATGGCTTATCTACTGCAATGCTTGCTTTCTGAAATTTTTTAAGAGTCCTACATTTCTTCTTCTTCTTTTAAATTGATTTCCTCCTTGTCCCTTGGAAATCCTTCCCTTTTTAACCGGATCTCTGGAGGAAGAAAGGGAAGGCTGTCTTCTCTGAAATACTGAGCACAAAAAAAACCTCTGTGCATCCATCACTTGATGCTGGTCTAATGCTGTATGGCTAGGGCGAGTGGCTGCACAACTCCACAGAACAAGAACTAGTGTTTTCAAGCAACCTCATTTTTCTTAATGTGCTTTCAAAATTGGCACCATAACAAACATTTCATTGCCCTCCACTACTTCTTACCTCCCTTGTGTCTGAGAATGTAGGTTATTGTTCGGAACTCCCTGATAAATTGAGAGAGAAGCATGTGAAAGGTCTGCAGACAAAAAGGTTGATGAGTGTCTCATTTGTTTTTATTATGTCAGTCTTTTTTCAAAAAATTTCTCCCATTCTCCTATCTCTGTTTTCTAACTACTGGATGGCATTTCTGCTTATCTGTTGCAGGAGCATTAAAAAAGCAGATGTGCGTTTCACACTGTGTAATTAAAGTACCCTGAGAAATAAGCATGCCTTTGTCCCATATCAGGTAAACACATGAACTAACTCATAGTACGAAATGGCTTTTTAGAGTTGCAAAAAGTCGTTGGTTTCCAGTTTGCACCTCCCAGCTGGCATGAGGTGAAGGAAGGAGCGTTAGATCCAGTCATGAGATAGCTGCATGCCATTAACACAGCAAATAATTCACAACACTGCTTTGGTTATAGTGGTATTTCTAGTTCGAAAGTATGTTAAAGATTTTGCCAAAATCCAAAAATCTTTATTTTAAAATGATGCTATTAGAAGTTATATTTTGGTGGTTTTAAATAGCTTTCAGGCTTTATTGTATATGGCATGGAATCTTCAGTCTCCCCACCCATCCCCCACAACCCTAAGAGGGGAAGATAACAGATACTACCAAGAAGAACATGTAGGCATCAGAAAGGCATTCCTGTCAGAGGTCCTGAAGGAGTGATCTGATACAGTTCAGATTTTACATTTCCAGAAATAGTATCTAAACCTAAGTTAAGGAAAAGCAGGTGGACTTTACTGATAGCACAAAATTAGGATGTGCCAACAATGCAAAGAATTGCATTATTGTATAGGAAAAGTGGTTGATGTTCATTTCTGTAGTATTGAAAGAAGAAAGCAAGTTAGTAAACTACTGGGCCAAACAGTACTGAAGGAAGAAATTTTTCTCACTCCAGCTACCTAAAATCAAACATCTAATGAAAGATGATTGTGTAAGCTCCTTTTGCAATCAATGTAAAGACATTCCAGAAGATAAATAATCCTATCCATACTGCGCATCTCAGAGGATGACCAGAAGGGATCACAGAGGTGTCTGTTTCTCTCCTGGGAGTACACAACAGATGTAGAAAGCTCAGTGTACCACTGAGGAAGACTGGCTTTACTACTCAGTTACACAGCAACAGTGAATCATCAATCTGAAACGGCCAGGGAAAAATTGAGGAACACCCTGAACTATGTTTTGTGATGAAAAACTTCTATTTAATGTTACTACTGGGGCTTTGATAAATTATCTTCTACTCACAGCATCTAAAAGGAAGATTGATGTAGTGGAACAAGTCTAAGATAGAGCTGTCTGTTGGGACACAGACATGGAGAGATGTTTGAGTGAGGAGAGGCTGAAAGAGTCCATTCTCATATAGCAGAGACAAATCAAGACTGAGAGAGGATATGAAAAATTGAATTTGCTTATAGGTAGGAAAAATAAATATATAAGTTAAAGGTGCTGGCATAGAAGCAAATGATTTTAAATTGGCTATAGTGTATTTGTACTAGGCACTACAGCAAGGATTTTAACTATTAGAGGAAGATGAGTTTCTAGACTTCCTCCCAAGGGAAGCAGCAAGCACTGGAAACTTAAATTAGCGGCATGATGACTTTATGATGGCATTAAACCAAGTTTATGACAGTTTGAGGAATTATACATTGACTGCTTGAGGCTATATCCATGTTCCACTCAGTAGTGGCTCTCAAATTCACGGAGCCATTTGCATCAAACACATCTGAACTATAGAGCTCAGGTCTATCATTCCATTTCCATTCACTTTGTCTTTAAGGACAGCATTCATCCTGCCTGTAGGGATGAGGTCTGCTTGTGTAACCCCATGCCTGTTCTACCTCTGATTTTCCTCAGGAGAACCAGCTGGCTTGCTTCTCTATTGAGCTTGTGTGCAACCAGATAGATACATGGAGTATGAGAGTGAGTAATTAGAACATATATATAAACTTAGGCCCTGGCTGTTTCACAGTACATTTTACCTGAATGGCAAAGGTGCAAGCCCAAGCAAATCTGAAGCTCTCTGTCCCTAACAGTCTCATGACATTCTCTAGTTTTAGTAGCAGTTTCTGAAGAGATGATGTAGGACTAGCAACAATTAAGTTAAAATCACCAATGTCTCATACTTGTAGCACCTAATGTACCCAAGTTCTGCATATACCAGAACAAATACTACGGTTGCAGAGATTTGTGAGAGGTGTGTATTTGTGTGTGCACTTACAGAGATGTAGCAGAATGTGAAATAGCCCGACAAGAAAAGTAAAAATATCAGCACCTCTGAGTCAATCACACAGCCGCATAACCTCCTGACTTTGTGCAGCATAGCTCTGGGTTACTCTTTCTCACCCACATGAATCTTTTTTCCTTTCAAACAGGGCTGAGAATCATTTTATAGATTCAACTTTTTGAAGTATATAATGGCAATTCATGATTCCAGTTCTTGTATGTTTTCAGTCAATTGACTTCTGCTGTTTTTGTAGAAGAGAAATAATTTAGCATTTTAAAATGCTCTGTCTATGCCAGAGCTATTCTATTACTTTCATTATCATCTAAAAGGTAGTTTGACGTGGGCTGTTCAGTGACTCCAAGTCTACTGGGCCAGGCAACAACAGCATGCTGTTTCCATATCTGAGAAGCTGGTAGTTTATGTTGGCGTAACCCATCCCAACCAAAGAAGGAAGAGCCATTCACAAGCACATGTTCCTGCCCCCACCACAGGAACAAATACTGGGCTGGCACCAACATTTGTGTAGCCACACAGTAAATCAGATCAGGGAACTGAACTGGTTTAAAATTAAAATTCTGGGGTGGGTTTTTGCTCAGTTTTAACTTGGACCTCTTCTCCAGCTTGGTTCATTCTGTGGCTGTGTGAGTAATTGTACCAGTAAAGGGGAAGAAGGAAATGGTGGCCTGGAGATGGCAGAGTGAGGCCACATGTGGTGGGTTTGTGCCAGGACTAGCAATATCACTGCTTAAAGCCAAGATCTTTGTCTAAAATGCAACAAACCTCTGTGCAGCCTTCAAACTCATTAACGGCCCTATGAGAAGCAAGTGGCTTTAGCTTCATTCCTTCTTCCCATGAAGAATTCAATTCCAGTTTTCCAGCATCTCTTACATCTGGAAGAAGGAAAAAAAACATGTTGCAAATGTTAAGAACATAGTAAAATCACAATGATAAGTCAATCAGTTTAGAGTCCCTGACATGTTTAGCTGCTGTTTTTCTGCAGCTTCTGTGGATGTTATCTTAACTATTCATGTGCCACAGGCGATACTAGAGAAGAAACTGTTTAGAAGCTAAACACTGAAGGCTCTCAGTGAATCATAGGTGGGTGGTGTTCGTGCTTATGAGATTAAATAACATTTGAATGTCGTTTGGACACCTGTTTTAAAACAAACAAACAAAAAAGGCAAATCATACTGGTCTCTTTCATTAAGAGCACCACAATAGTCAGAAAAGCAGTGATGGAAATATTTTGTATTAAATAATATAACTTTGGTAACAGTTTGTAGGCCTAGATTTTGGTAACAGTTTGTAGGCCTAGATCCACCTCGCTGAGAGCAGTTATTCTCTCCCAGCATGCTAATGTGTCTAAGCCCTCCTCATCTTGTCGGTCCTAACTGTTATTCCCTGTGCTTTCAAGGGATGCCTAGTATTTGTAAGAAGTAGTTTGGATCTTTGTAATAGATTCATTCCTTTCTTTAAGGAAGAAATTGCTAACACTGATACTATGTTAAATGTTGTTTATAGCAAGCCAAAATGTGGCAGTTCATACCAACGTCAAGCTCCCTTCAAACTCAGTTAAACTGTTTTTTCTAAGTCAGCTAGAGTTCCAGCAACTTCTTTTTCTTTTTGGTATGTTTCATGGAATTTACTACATGACTGATGCCATTATAATGTTTTTTTCTGGACTTTTCTCCTATCTGAATTTGTGAAGATATGTTTAGATTGACTGAGATGGCTGGTGTCACAGGATCTATGGAGCAGGCCCTTTGCATTTCAGCAGTCGTCTAACTTCATGCTAACAGGCAGCCTTTTCCCTTAGTGCAGAGTCCCAGCTTGGGGTTTTCTGCCCAGTGCCCTGGCCTCAGGCCTTGGAGGGCACCAACAGGACGTCATAGACATCATGGTGCTGGGCAGCCTAGTGGGGACCCCACAGGTGGTTCCTGTAGGATTTTTCTTCAGTTCAAAGAAATTTTGACCATCAGATTACTGGTGAAGTAATTAATTTAAGATTTATGTTTTAAAGCATGTTTTCTATAGTTTGAATGCACAGTGACATGCTGCGTTTAGGTAAACAGTTTCACTTGGAAAGATTTTTAAAACATCTTGGTCGCAAATATACATTGTACCACACAGGGTACTGAGAAGAACACTGGAAGTTCTGCAGGATTTTAACCAGTATATCTGAGTGCACTTGAACCTTGTATCAAATGGTATGGCTTGCATAATGGTGGAATTGATTGTACATTTTTATCTCTACTCGAAGAAAAACAGACAAAACAAACTGCCAATTTGGCATTGCACACATGGAAAATAGATTCTTGTTTCATATGTTTGTGTTATACAGAGTCAGTGTTGCTTATTTCTATCTATACCTCATTGAATTATAGGGTTATGTCAGGATTTTAAAGGATGTTCTAAATTCACTGAGATATGCCTGAGGCTTTAGTAACTTAACATGATAAGTTTTGGCTTCTTTGCCCATTAGTTTATCATCAGAATAATCAGACATCTGGATATTTCATATTCTGTATATATTCTTTTGCAACAAATTCCACACAGTTGTCAGATGAGTAGGAAGACACATACAAGATGTTGAAATTTCTTCCAGATTTGTTGAAGCATCAGTTAAGAATGCTCATCTCCACCGTGGGCAGGAACAGTTATGCAAAAAGAGCATGTACTTCTTGCTACCTGGTGGCTTAGATGGGAGGTGTGGCACAACAGTTAAGAGAAGGCGACTCTTTATTTATCTGAATTCATATAAGGCTACAGGAAAAGATCATCTAATATACTGAACGTATCCAAATCATACCAGCCTCCGGCATTGTAGCAGCAATCAGTGCTAACCCAGAGGAGGAGAAAGACAAACAGCCTGCCTTTCTTGTCTTTACCTAAGATGTTTTCACTGAACCACAACACCTGTCTCTGGACCCACAGAGTCCTTGTGTTAAGGGTAAGTTCTGTTGTTTGTCCTTGTGCGTTTTGTCAGCTATTGGATGAAGGCCACTTTATTTTGATCCCAAGTGAACTGTCTCTGCATATGCCACTCCAGTTGTGCACTGCTGTGAGGTTACAAGTGTATAGCCCAGGGCATGTGGATGATTTCAAAGTAGCACTAAAAATTTTTATTGCTTCATTGGATGTCATCAAATCTTAGAGTAGACTAACGTAGTCATTTTGCTAGTCCTGTTCCCACATCCTTCTCTGTTTGCAGTGTTATGAAATCCTGATATAAATGTTTTAGCTTTACTAAATAAAGTGGATGGAAGCTGAGTTTAGTACTCATTTTAGTTTGTTAGTGGTAAAGCAGGAAATTGGGCCATGCACTAGGTGAATTAAGAAATCGATATATGGTATTGTAAATATCAGACAGAATCTAACAAATTTTTTGAGGATTGAAATGATTTTCATTTTGCATGATTTTTTCAGTTTCACATGTCCTTTGTAGCTGTATCAGAGGAAGAAAGAGGAGGTGTATCATAACACTTCAGACCTTTTTTTCTCATCCTGTTTCTTCTGTAATCTTAAGTACTGTTATTACAGTAATTTAAGGTAGGCCTTCAAAATTGATCCAAGAATAGATAAAAGAAGTCCAACAGGAAGGAAGCCAATGCTCAAGATTTCAAGGCTACTGATAATTGATTTATGAATCTCATTTTTGTGGTGTCTAAAATAGGGTAGGTGTTCACACAACCTTGTGTTGACTTTTGGTGGACATTAGGTGTCAGATATTTTGAAAATATCCAAGATGTCATTTGTCCTACTAGTTTTAATGCTTACCAATTTCTTTGTGTCATCAGTTTATTCTTTTTTGTCATTACTCACAGTTTATCTGTTTTTGTAAGCAAAGCTAGCTAGTATGTGCCAGCTTAGACTGAAATTTTGGCTGTGAGCGCGTAATAGTGGTCATTTGTTTTTACTCTGAAAGTGCTCTCATCGAGTGGCAGAGTACTCCATTTTATAAAAGGAGATTTGAAGCAGAGGTGTGACTAAATGGCAGTGCAGGTGCATGGATTTAGGAACCTGAGCTTACACACGCATTTGTCAAAGTCAAGAACTGGACCAGAGTGCAGTCTGGCTCCTTTCTTGTTAAAAATTCATGGATTTCCTTCACAAGGAATATAACATGCCAGTAGGACATGGTAAGAGAATACCAATGCAATCCACACTCTCCTTCTCATAGAGAATCAAGGTGTGACAGGATTTTGTATACGGACTGCAGCTAGATGTAGCCGAAGATAGCAAGGTTCTTTTTCAAGGTTATACAAGACAGTCTCAGATATGGAAGGATATTAATCCAGGTCAGTCAGCTTAACTAAGTACAATGCTTTTTATCTACCTCATTTGCCTTTCTACCTCAGCGTGTAGTTTTGTCATCTAATAGAAGGCGAAAGTTCTACCTAATATTCGTTCATTCTCTTTTCTGAGTGGAAGTTCCTAAGCCCCATTCCGCATTCTCTCTCTTTCAGGGATTCAAGCGCAAACAGTGGTTTGGCTTTTCTGCTTAGTGCAGTGTCAGTGTCTTTTGATGGTTATTAAATGTAAAAATTGGGGTTTCAGTAAATGTTCCATGTGTTTTCTCCTGTTAGGCGTATATCTTCCAGAATCTACCAAGGCATATTTCCCTATTAGTAGATTTCTAATGAATGTATCCCTTTTTAGTATTGTTCATGGCTAGTCTGAATAAACAGTAAACATATGCTGTGCATAATAAAATTCTGCCATCCAATTTTGCATTGTATAATGTTCACTCAAAGCAGATATTCATAAATATTCATGTGGTACAATTGCTCATACTTAAGTTACCAAGTAGCATCTTTCTTTCTATAAGCATCTAGTCCATTATGGGAGTATGATTTTCTGTTTATTATCCTAAGGTAAGAAAGCAGAGTTGTATCCTTAGCAGTCTCCTTCGACCGCATTGGAGTAGGAGCTTATGCAGTATAAATGGGATTTTTTGTTGGATTCTTTGCCTTGTACTTCTTTCTAAGCCACCAAATGCAAAGCAAGACCAGTATGAGCCAAGAGAGTAAAAGTCTGACATAAAGAAAATTTTAAAAAAAGGATCGAAAGCTGACACTTTTCCATGCAGATTACTAGATGACCTGATCTCCATCCTTGAAACAGATCACAAGAAACTGACATGCATGTGGCCAGTGATGCTGTTGCACGTTAGTGTGAATCTGTAAGTAGCAAAGCATGTGGAAGCAGTCAGTAGAGTGCTTGTGACACTTGCCGATCTAAGGCTCAAGCACTAAAACAAGATGCTTTTGTGAGAGTTAAAACGTCTGTCATCTGCTGAAAACTCAATCAGATCTTGTAGTCTTGTCCTGGAGCTATTATTTCTGCAGCAGTCCCAGTTCCCTGTGCAGAAATAAGAGCAAGCCATATGTCCATATGGTGCTCTGCATTTTTTATCTCCGGAAGCAGATACTCTGTCGTCACATGACTAGTGGGTGTTTAGGAGGAGCTGAGGTAGATTTTTAGGCAACTGCAGCAAGGAGACCCCTTCTGCACCAACATGACATGCGCAGAAATTGTTCCCCCTCTGAGTGCCACTAAGTGTAGTTTTTCGATTTCATCTGCTGGAGTAGAGCAAGTCATTCTCTCCTGTAATTGCTACACTTGCATTTATAATAGTCACCATTTGTATGATTGCCAGTGTTGGACAAAGATTTTGGAATTAGGAATTGAAGGTATGTGGATATAAGTAGTACTCTGTCTTTGCCCAGTCTCCTGAGGCCTTGTTATTACAAGATGAAGCAGGTACTGTAGATCTGCTGCATTGCTCCTTGAAGCGGAGAAGACTGTGGTCAGGGAGTCTGTTCCCATTTGCTTTCTGCCCATTCATTGGACACAGTTAGATGACATGTATGTCTTTGCTTTCTTCTTCCTTCTGAGCAGTGATTTTAATCTGCAAAATGGCTGAAAGTATCTGTACCTCTACTGGAAAATTATGTTGTGTCCTCATCCAGACAGGCTTGCTGATCACTCGTTTATCATTGCTGGTGAGAAGCATGGCTGAGGTGGCAAGCTGTTGCCTGTATTCCACAGTGCTGGCTGAGCAGTGTATCCTTATTTTTGAGAGCACTCCAGTCAAGTCAGGTAAGTGAGACACTGCACTGGACAAGATACTCAGCTAGATTTAGCAGCTGGAAAGGCCGGGATATAGATTAGTGCGCTGATCTAATGAGATCAAAGCCCAGGCATTTCTTGCCTGTCATGTTTTATTTTTGTTTATTCGTTTGTTTCAAAGAAACATCCATAAGAAAAATAACCACCTCACTTGCTCACTGAGGAAACTAAAGCCATATGGAAATTTGCCCAGCATTCAAGATCAGGAAATAGCAATAACTGAGAGTCACCTAATCACTTTAGGGAGAAGGTATTGTTCCTCATTCTGCTTATTGGTGTCTCTTGGAAACGCCTGCTCTTAATCCTGATTTTCTTTAAGTGTAAACACTAGTGTGTAATTCACCTTTTCTGTAACACTGTCTTGTGCCTCTGTTGTGTTACTCTCATTTTCCCTTTCTTTGCATGCTACTTTCTGCTAATTCTATTTGTTCTGTCTATAGTGTCTGTGCCTCTAATGCTTTCTTGTTTTTCTGGAATCTTTTCTAGAATTTTTCTGATGTATTTATTGAGGATGGATAGCTAATATTATTGTGTATGCAAAGAGCATACTATCAATTTGTATGTTTTTACTGTTACAGTGGTCTCTTAATTTGCTCAAGTAGCAGAATCATTCTGGTTTTACTCATAAATTGTTGATTCACATAAAAGTTAAAGTCCATTTTGGTCCCAGGATCTGATGTGCTGTATGTATAGTAGTGTGGAATTTCTTTAGTAATTTTATGCAGTGCAGGCCATGGTTTGTGGTAGGTGTTCTTCTGTTTGTACTTTCTTTCACATGAACAATTAGCTCGTGTTACTTTGTTTCTTTCAAACTTGATGATTCCTCTGGCATGGGCTGTTGGCATCTTATTGCTTTGATTCTGTGCAGGTTGCGTTGCTGCCCTGTGTGAATTTCCCAAGCCTTTACTTAGTTACCACTGTTGTTGTGGTCCTTCAGCTCTCATTGCATATTACTGGTAATTCTATTGAGCTTCTATAGTTTGGAACCTGTGCTGTGTGATAATAAATTTCAATGGGTTCTGTTGGAGTTTGTCTTGAATCCTGGGTTTGGGTTTCTTTTGTTTGCTTATTTTTTAAGTTGTTTTTCAATTGAAGTGAATTTTATTTTGGTGTTAACTTCACTGGGAGCTACCATGATCTTTTATTTATTTATTTTGTGCTGCAACAACTATGATTATAGTTTTAAAAAAAGTGTAATTCAGAATGCAGAGTATTACTGCTTGATGCCAATGCATCGTATACTCCGCCCCCTCCACTCGTTTTGTTGTTTATTCTTGCCTTAAACAGAGATGTTCAGTGACTTCCTTTTTCAAGCAGTTCTTCAGCAGTTAAAATTGCTCAAAGGGGATCTGATAATAATTTATAACCATGAATTTCTAAGTGCCATGAATTTTTCAATTTGCTGGTTGATCTGACAGTTGTATGTTATAAATGTTTATTAAGACAACTCTTACAGCTCCATCTAATTTGTTTTTTTGACTTGCACCTTTTTTGTTATTGGGAAAAATGGATATTATTTCACTAGTTGAAAGTTTGAGATTGTTTTTGAAACCTCTTCATATTTTTTGTTCTGAAGCAAAGCTAAATTGCATGTCCTGGAAGCATATACCATGTGAATGCAATGGGAGTAGAATTTATCTGTCAAATATCTGTTATGTTTAGTCTACACACTCATGTATTTTGTTTGATCTCTGTATCTGTACTCTTTCTTCTGTAAATTTCTACGAGTCAGTTGCTTGTGCTGTTTACAGCTGGAACGTGCACTCAGCAGTATCTCCATTGTCCTGTTGGCCCATAGGTGAGGATCAGCGTTTTGGCACTGGTGGTTATTTGTCCCTCTATATTTAATCCCTAAACACCTTGTTCGAAGAGGAGTGAGAAATGAAGCAGAAATCAATGCCTATTTCCATACCTGCACCTGCATCTTGGCAGGGGTGTGAGAGGAGCCTTGCCCCCCTAGCTGGGCCTGCTGTTCATGTTGCAGTGTAACCTTTAGCCATTCAGGGTGCTGCTGCTGCAATTAGGTCACTGCATGGGGAGACACAAAACTCTGCTAGATACACTGCATCAGCAAGTCATTTTGGTGTTGACACAATTCTACAAACAGATCTGCTTTTTACTCTGTTTGTTTGTTTGTTTATTGCTTTATTGTGCACCTGTCGGTAGATGTGCTTCTGCTGGGCTGGTTGTCTTCACTCTAGAGTTTTTAGCCAGAAGCCAACACATGGTGTTGTCGTGGTAAAGGGCTTCTAGGCGTGGCTCGGCTTACACTGGGGCTGCACCCCAATAGCTGCCCTGGAAGATACCCTTCTGTTGCAAAAACAGAGAATTAGAGAAGCAGCCAGAAGGAAGCATCCTAAAGAGAAAGGGATAAAGCAGATTGCCACTGTGCTACCGTTATCTTAGGCGGGGCAGGCAGCAACAGTCAGGGCACAGAGGAGTCAGAGGCTGCAGGGGATTGTAGACTGAAGGTAGCTATTCAAACCTGACCTCCTTTTCTAGGAAACCATAAATGCCAAAATACTCCTTGTTTCTGTTTTCTTGCTTTTTCAGGTACACAGACTGTGGCAAGCTTTAAACAAAAGAGAGGGGCAGAGAGCCTGCAAACAAAGCAGGTAGTGACAGGCACGGCCAGCCAGTGTGGTTCACGGTGGAGCCCAGACATGCAATTAAAGCAAAATCCAGCTCTCTTTTTAGAGCAGATTGTCTGGTGCAATATTGTCGTTTAACCTCTGAGAGCCTTCTCAGGCTGCAGTGGTGTCAGCTCTCTCTGGGCTTATTTATCTGAGTCATTAATAAGTCATCAGAGCCATTCACTTTCCATATGAGGATATGGGAGAAAGGCATGTCTAGATGCTCCTTGCTAGGCAGAAAGGAAAGACTGCCAAGGACAAGGAGCCCGAGCTGTGCACGGCAGGCAACGATAGCTCTTTGGGCTCTGGTTCACACTCAGATTCATTAGTTTCTGAATAAAAGCTGAAAAATGTGTTTATGCGGGAGGGAGATGCGGGTAGCTGTAAGTCTGCATGCTTCCAGTATAGTGAGCAGCTCAGAAATGCAGCCTGTAAATAGATGCACATATTTAACCTCTGTGAAGGGCTGTCGCTGCCTGCTGTAGTACAATAAGAATAGTAATACGTACCATTTAGAGTGCGCTTTCCATTTTCAGAGCTGTGCCAGCATTAGGTATTTTAATGTAGAGCTGGTGAGAAATCTAAGCTGGTGGGTCATTTTAAGCTTTTCAGTTTCAGGGAGGGGGAAGCAACTCTGTACAAGTCCTCAGAGTAGGGGGAGGCTGGGACCCTCCAGTTCCAGCAGCGGGTTCATGGTGTCCTCAGCCCCCTCCCTGGAGAGGCTCTGGTGCGGGAGCTCGTCTCCTTTCCGATCTGATCACCGTGGCCCTCAGTAATTATAGCAGCATTGAAATTCCGGGCTAAAAACAGAAGTGCAGCATGTGCCTGTTCCCCATGTGATTCAGAAACCAGGAAATCGAAGGAGCCTGACTGAGAGGAGGGGAGTGCAAAGCCATAGACACATCTAATATTTATCTCAAACCTGCTACGCCGGGGACTCGGAGCTGTCATCTGCTGGAGCTGATTATGTATGCAGCGGCAGCGGAGCCTGATTGGGCGTAGTAGGACCTGAGGCGAGGGGGAGAGGGAGTGGGGAGAGAGTTGGGCTTGCAGCACCGAAATGTAAACAGCGAGAAGGCAGACGGAGCACAACGCCGGTGGGCGCCGAACCGTGTGCTCTGGCAGTGCACTCCTCGCCCATCGCCCACCGGGCTGGATGAGCAGCTCCGGGCATCTCTTGCCTGTGGATAGCACTCTGTCGGGGCTGTCGGGATGCGCTAGCTTTCTCTGGCACTGCAGCTCCGCCGTGCTCCGCACCGGAGCTCGGATGGGGCAATGGACATGAACATGAAGAAGTTCACGGTGCGGCGGTTCTTCTCCGTGTATCTCCGCAAGAAGTCTCGATCAAAGAGCTCGAGCCTAAGTAGATTTGAGGTAAAATTTGTGTTAACTTTGTTATACGTAGCAAATACCATTATGTGCTGCTGACAGATGTAAGAGAACGCCAGCATTTGCTGACATGATAAATAGTTAAAGGTGGTCTTTCCCTGGAGCTGCTGATGCTCACGCCTGATGTTCTTTGTTCCAGTGTAATTCAGGGCTTTTCCTTGGGAGCGTTCAATATATTGCATAATGTATTTAGCGTGTTGCTAAGGATCCTTTTATCAGCCTGGCACAGAGGGAGGAAGCTGCTTCAGGACATCATGAAGTTGTAGGAAATACTTAGCGGATTCACTGAAATTGGCACAAATGGCACCGTGGCTTGCAATAGCCTCATGTTTTAGTCTTCCTCCTGTGCAAACATCATTCTTTCTCAGTGCTAGATTTCCAAACAATTAATCAATTTGCTAGTGCCATGCATATATATTGTGTGTAAGACAGAGATTTTTCTTGCTTGTTTTTCCATCGGCTCTCATGCTTACACAGATTCTTGTATTTATCTTCTCTGCATCCTGATGTATTTTTTTTTTTATTTCATTGTAAGAAGTTGTGTTCTTTAGGAGCCAGGGGAGCAACATCAAATTGAACCGAAAGTGGTTCAGCAACATCGGGACATAAAAAACAGTTCAGTTTGGAGGTATTGGCAGACAGGAATGTGTCAATGGGGGAGAAGCAGGATTTCTGCCTCCCTTCCTTGAACCATTGTTCTTCAGCCCTATATTTGGAGCTGCGAATAGTCGGCAGGAAGTGAGATCAATTGAATAAATGTCAGTTTTATTTATGTTGTTCACTTTATCATTGCAGATGATCTGCAACCTCTGCATTAAAATAAAGGTAGATGGGGCCTGATTCTCCTCTGGCACGTGTTTATTTTATGCGGGTGTACTTCAGCTGACCTCCAAGGAGTTGCTCTGATTTGCACCGATATTCCCAGGAGGAGGATTATTCTCATGCTGTGTGAATATATTTTAAAATGGTATTCCCTTAGTGTCCTATTTAAAGTGCTAGGTAATTGTTTAGACATAAAGTTCTTCATGTGTCATTGCTTAAGCAGGACAGGAAGAAGAGCAGAGTTTGGGGCTGGTGGTTTTTTTCCTTAACTCTTTAAAATCAGTTTCCTTGACAAATGATTGCATAAGGTGCATCTAATTTTGTTTCATTTGTTAAGTAGTCATGCTGTATGTTTAAAACAAGCTGATTAATTAAAGCTGCCATCCGTTGTTAAAGCTGCTTCCTTCTATCAACCCCTCAGTTATCAAGGGAAAGGGATGTGAACCCCAAATTGCAGAGACTAAGCTGACATAGATGTTCCTTGTAACACGCTGTAAATTCACCAGGCTCATGCTCCACCAGAGCCAACAGAACGTAGATCTGGAGTAGCTGAGTTGCATATAGGAGCAATCCTGTGACAGACGGATGTCTTCAGAGGCTGTCAGTGTCAGGGTGTGATGCTGGAAGGGGAGGGGGTTTTGAGACAGCAGAACCCTACCAGACCTCATAACTCGTGATTTGACAATGCCATCGTTTGATAGAAACAGCAGTCACCACTCCAATTGTTTAACTGACTGGGTAATCTGTTGCGGATGACCATTGCAACTCAGCATTTGTGACAGGCCAGACCCTTACTTCATTTAAAAAAAAAAAAAAAAAAAAAAAAAGTTTTCAATCATTTTAATCACCAGTATTGTATTAGATATACTGGAAGTTTTCTTCAGTATCTGTGGTTCAGATCTTCCTTACCTGAGCTGTCTTACAATGAATTTATGTTTTTATTTTAAACAATTTTAAGTAATTTACTTCAAGGAGTATCCTGATACGTATCCTATTGCACATATAAGTTCCGAGTATTACATCCACTACTTTCCTCTCTCCCTTGACTTGGCAGTAATAACCAACTTTATGCAAAGTAACTTAGTATTATAAAACAACGGGGAATAGGGGTTGTTCCAAACAGGAAGAAAAACGGATTCATGAAATCTGTTCTGCTACTTAAGTGTGAAAATCATCAGAGATGTTCCTGCTTAGAGGGGAAAAACAAAACATGAACATCGAGCCCCTCTGTGATTTCCATCCCTGAGTACTTCTGTGTTTAAATTCATAATTGCAGGCTAATGAGTGTTCGACAGGACAGTCAAACAGAAAGCAAAGAAGCCTATTGGTAGTTAGATTTTTAGGAGTCAGAATATTCTTCATCCTAATAGGTAGACATTTTTAAGGAGACAGTAAAAAGATGCAAGTTATTACATCATGGAATGAGTAGAAGTAAAATAAAGGGAAGAAATTTGGAGAAAACACATTTGACATTGCTTTACTTAGTGTATCTTAGCTAATATACCTGGAAGAAATTGTGTTGCTAGATGACATTGGAAATTTGGAGTAGAATGCTGTTTCTAAGTTGCGGAGGATTTTTGTTACGGTGTTCGTTATGGGGATTGACAGAGAGGGTTGGAGGCTTTAGGACAGATAATCCTGGATTCAATCAGTTGAAATTTTTAAAATACCACTATTAGAATATGTTCAAAATAATATAATATCATTAATATCATAGAATTGATTACTTTTTCTACTGTGGAATTATTTTTTATGCTTTAAATCCACTTGGAATGAACTTCATAACTTAGAAAACAGTGATATATAAGCAGAAAATGACTTAGCAAATCACAGCTTGTCACTTGACCTTTACTTAATCATTTCATATGCCAATATCGTTGCTGTATCCAAGACAAGATCATTGCCCTGTGTAGATGGCTAGGTTTCACACTTAGTCCTGCTGAAGGAGGCAGATTACATTGGTGAATAAGATATTGCAGGGGGATATGTTTTATCTTGCCTGAAATGTGTGTCATTTTTATTGTTCTGGGAAAAATCGGCTGAAATTTGAACTTATTTGGCTATGCTTTGGGGTTTTCAGTTTGTTATTTTTCGTTATGGCCTGCATTGCCCTTCATTTATGAGGCATCTAGTGATGTAATTTTATTAAATGCACACAGCCAAGTTCTGCCCTTCTGCATGCACACAGAATTCTTATTGAAGTCAGCTGAAAATCCAGTGAAGTCAATGGGAACTGCATATGTGCGTCTGAGAGAAGGGCTTTGTTTATGGTTCTTGCTGAGTGTTGATGAACATGAACGTGAAACCATCAGGAGAGAGTATGCACAGCATGGCTCTGCTAAAGACTTTGAGCCCCAGTGGAATGCATCTTACAGCAGTGAGCAATATCCCTTGATTTATAAATCAATAGTTAACTACGCCGTTCGAATAAGCTAGAAAAGACCTCAGCATGCAAAGAATTTGATTATATTTATTCCAGGAATGCAGAAGCATTTTTTTCTTTTCTTTCTTTTTTT
>WBMW01003636.1:33073-161114 GCA_013396635.1 Penelope pileata | reverse complement strand
TTTTTTTTTTTCTTAAGGAAATACCCAATTAAAACATTGCCAATTATGCTTTTTGGAGATTTTTTTTGACTTCGGCACTCCTTGTGTATTTTCAACTCTTTGTTCTTACTCTTTTATGATTTAATTCTTGTTCTGTCATACTGGTAATGGTGAATCCAAATTCTGCTTGGTCTGTGTATGGGGCTTAGAGCCTACCAGAGGTTTTCCAGCCTGGTGTCTCCCAGTGCAGCTACCTGTGGAGATGAAATCTTCTGTTGGTGACTGGACTGAGATCCTTCATGGGTTCCAAACCGTCATGCAGGAAATTGAAGCAAGCCTATGAAGGCTGGTAAGGAACAGTGCAGAAGGACCGGATTTGTAACACTGTTATGAGAGATGTTTAGTTCTAATCTTGCCTTTGAATTCTCATTTCCCACTGGCTTAAGTTCTAGCAGCCTTAGGAAAGTGGCCAGTAAATGCTGAGCTATATGGCCCCATTTGCACGCTGGGCTAGAACAATGCTTCACTTGCAAGCACTTGTGAAATCTTCACTTGTTCGGCAATACTGTTCTTTATCAGTAGTGTCTCTTTTATTCTTTCTTCTCTTTTTTACTTTTATAGATGATCATCTTTTGGTCATATGTTAGAAAGAGGGAAGTTAAAGAGCAAAAAATGAGAATTAGCAGCCTAGGATCTGCTCTACAAGGTGCAATACCTGAGGTGGCTTTAGGGCTTTTTTTTCCTTGGCAATTATGATCTTGTGATGTGTGTCCTTGTTATAGCAGAAGTTACCAATGCTATTGTAGTTTGACTTCCCCCAGCTGCAGGCAAGACTTTTATGAGGAAATGCTGCTTTTCTTGTAATCTTGCATTGCCTGACTGGGGGAAGGGAAGCAAAGCAGGGGAAGGAGAGTGTGTAGTCCATCAAATCGGTCACTTGAGGAACCAGGAAATCTAACTTCCAGATTCATTTTTATAACTTGCTGTGTCATTACAGACTGTTCAAACCTCTGTGCCCTGTGTTCCCCATTTGCAACCTTATGTACATTGGGTTTGGAGGTTAAGAGAGCTTGCTCGTAAATGTACACATTTGTATTGAAGAAATGGCTCCCCAACTTCCCAAACACTTCCAGCTTTATCCCAAATAAACGCTATGTTGCGCATCAGGCCTGCCATGTCCTCCTTCCGCCAAGTCTCAAATTAACTGAGCTGAGCTGCAGAAAAGGAAAATTAAGCAGGTAGATGTAGGGATAAGTTGTCCGCGGAAAGATCATAGGAAAAACAAAAGAGTTTGAAGAGATCTGAAAAGCCTCAATCTAGACCTTCCCTCCTCCTCAGGCAACATCAGTTGTATCTAAACTATTTCACCAAACATGTTTGTCTGATCTCTTCTTAAAGACTCCCATGGTAAATGTCGCTCGGCATCCCTAGGAGGTATGTTTTACAATGTTATCCTTAGTGTCTGAGTGCTTTCCTAATGTCTGACACAAGTATTATGTAGGGCAATTTAAGCCTGGGTCATCTTGTCCTACTCATCGCAGCTAAGAACTAGATCGTGTCCTTTCCTTTGCAGTAGAATTTTTATGCATTTGAAAGTTTTTCAGGTCCCCTTTCTCAGTCTTTCCAGTTGGGTGGGAAAAATGGTCTTCCTCTCTCCTGAAAGTTAAGGACATTCAAGAGCATGACCCTGTGCCAGTGTAAGCAGTATTGTTTGCATGCAAAGGAGAGGAAGAGCTTCTTTCTAATGGTCTCCTGTAAAAATCAGCCTTATTTCAAAGGACCCTGTCTTGTCAAAGACCAATTCAAATTGTGACTTTATGCTCCATTTCCACCATCAAAGTGTCTGCATGATGCCTTAATCTGATAGTACTGGGCATCCAGACCAGAACTGATGAACCTTAAATGTGGACTCTGAAGTCAGATTGATTCTGACATGTTGTGTGATTGAACACAGGCTCTGGTCACACAGCCAAGGTCCATGCTTGTTTGAGCATAGAGCAGGGGTCTGATCCACTCATGTAATACCGGATGTCTTCGTTTGGTTGTGGGATGGGTCCTGTCTGATCAGCTGATAGGAAACGCGCATGCATGCCTGATGAGGCTGGTGATAGCACAGCAGTGTGGTGATCACACGTTGGGTCCTGACCATGAGCACATGATGTGAAATGAATGAAAAGCAGAGGCACATGCTTTTCCACTGTGTCTGGAGAGCAGATAATGCCTGGAACGTGTGCGTGGATGTTCAGCAGGATGAGCGCTGAACCTGGTGAACCACGTGGAAGCAGTGGGCAGCTGAGCCCCTGCCTAGAAGTAATTTGAAGTACCTTGGTTTTATGCGAGTGGAAAACATAGTTTTATTTTAGGTTTTACATCACAACATTATGGTCTGTCTGACTCTGTATCACAAAAAGTCTCTTTCCAGAGGGCTGAATTTTTCTGCACCTATTTTTATTACCAGTAGTGTTTGAATCATCCTTCTTCCTGCTAGTCTCAGGAGAGGATTAGTGTTGTGCATGATCTTTGCATTTGTATCCTCACAAGCAACTGGAAGTATTTCTAAAGTAAAACAGAAATCTGAGCAAAAAACTCCTTGTGTTTATTTACCAGTTACTCAAGTAGAACTACTTCCAATCTAAATATTTGCTAGTCAGTTCCTTTTGTTCACTTAACAAGACTTGTAGTCCCTGTCCTGTGATGATTCTGTAAAAGTATTTGCTGTTAAGAGAGACTCAGAGTACTGCAGTGAAGCAGTAGTTAGTTCTGTACTCAGTAGTGTATGTGATGCCGTCAGATCCTACCAGATGCATTTTTTCTTCCCGAAGAATGAAGTATCAGGAAATGGAAAAGGACTGGACCACTGAATCCGTCTTCTACTTTCCTGACTGAGGATGTACATGGAAGCAAACAGTGCGCTGTTCAGGGTCTTTGCAATGAGCTACCACTCATACAGGGAAGTGCCTTCCAGGCAGTTGGTTTGGGATGCAGACTCCCTCACCAGGTGCATGCATGGTGATGAGGTGGCCATGGTATGGCTTTGGAAGACTGAAGGAAGGAGCCATACTTCAGCTGTGAAATCTCTCTCACTGCTTTGAGTGTGCTGTTCCTCACAGTGTGTCAGCACTTGTAATCAATAGAATTATTGAATGGCTTGGATTGGAAGGGACCTCAAAGATCATCCAGTTCCCTCCTCCCCCCCTCTCAACACCAGCAGGGTTGCCAACTGCTAGATCAAGCACCAGATCAGGTTGCCCAGGGCCCCATCCAGCCTGTCCTTGAACACCTTCAGGGATAGGGCATCCACAGCTGCTCTGGACAACCTGTTCCAGTGCCTCACTACCCTTTGAGTAAAGAAAATGCCATAAACAAGGCTGTCTGAACCTTGACCATTGCTTTGTGGAGCTATTACGCTTTTCAGAGTTTGAACTGTTTCAGTGCATGGAACACTACAATTTATTTGGCTTAAGAATGTATCTGCTGTGTGTGGATAGTGATGTAATGTGGGGTCAGAGTTAGAAGTGGAAGGACCTCTGCTCCTGGCAGACCATGCAGTGGGGCTGGGCAGAGTATGTCTGTCTGGCCCACTGGCACAGCAGTCTTGTGGGTGCCATCAAGGCAACCAGCCACTCCATCACAAGGAGAGTGTTTGACTGTCCTTAACCCTTCTTCCTCTCTCTTTGCCATAGTACTCTGTCAGCAGAACAAGGTGATGAGGCTTGTGGAACAGCCTGTACCTTACTTGCCTAAACTGCTTAAAAATACTGCCAGCATCAGCATTTTGGCAGAGCTGCTTTTGCTGTAGGTTACAGGAGAGCCTTGAGCTCTCCTCTACCTGAACACCAGGAGTCTAATGATGCTGGAAGTGCAAAGAATTGAAAGTGCAAAAGACAAACAGATGTTTCCAATGGGGAAAACCTTTTTCTCAGATTGCAGTGATATTATCGAGCATTGTGTAGTGGTGTGCAGGGCAAGAAGGGAAGATAGAGGCTTGCCAGCATGCTTTCGGATGATAAGTAATAAGAGTAATAATTGACTAAACACCAGATATTTCATGAAGCCTAAATAAAAAAGCTCCTATCAACTCCAGTTGTAGATAAAGCGTGTTGTGTTTTGTTACTGCAGGGCTAAATTTGGACCTATGCACGACTGGTGCTCAGCAATAAATGGTTCTGTTCAGGTGTTGTTATGAATAAGCTGAAGGCCATATAAGGGAGGGGAAATGAGTGTGGTTTTATCTAGAAAATCCTCCTTTCCCTGTTGTCATGCAGTAGAGGCTGCCCGATCCTGCTTGCTCTCCGGAGTACCAACTTTCAGGTGAGTTTGTGGTACCCTATTGCGATGTGCAACTGGACTGTCAGCTCAGCTGTGCAATGTGGAGTGTCTTTAAGTACACCTGAGTGCCAAGAGATCCGCGTGCCTGGTCCTGTTATGATGTGTGAATAAAGCATTGTGGGGGGCTGTGAGCGATGGTAAACAGCAAAAGAGGGTTTTTCAAGTTTCAGGTAAGCATGTGGGATATGTGTCATGCATAAATTACATATATTCAGGGCATGGAATTTTGTTGTCCTTATTTTTAAAGGGAAAAAAAAAAAGTTCCATAGAACTCTACAAGGATAAAATTGCAATGATTATACATTTTTAAAAGTTTATATGGAAATTTATTTTAATATCAACAGAAATTGGTAATGGCTTCTGTTTCTACTACAAGCAATGAAATAACATGTAAGGCATAATAAGCAAAATTTCTGTTCCAAAGAAATAATTGAGATTGGTTTTAAAAGCTATGAAGTAGACCTATTCTGTGCTGAGTTTTTGAGTCTTTTCTATCATTGTTAACAAGACAGAGCTTAGATATCTCCATATATGAATGAGCATGAAGACTTTTTTTCAGACTCAAAGCTTTACCATATCCCTAGCTTTTTTGTTGTTTTTTGTTTGTTTTTACTTCTTCATTATTGGTGTAAAAATTGAGTGAGTGAGTGAACTCAGTGGTCACCTTGAGAACTGTGTACTACAGAATGTGTTCTAGGATTGAACCTTTTTGGGGGTGGTAGTACTCTGGAAAAATAGGATGTGTGCGTGGCATCTTGTTCAAGCCTGACCATCCCAGAAGCCAGTACTTTGGTCCAACATTTGGATAAAGAAGTAACTGCATTGGCTGTTAATTAGGAAGCCCAACACACTGTTTAATTTATATGCAAACTGGCAAGAACTTACAGAATATGTGAAAGAAGCCCCAGTGTCATATATGCGGATATACAAGTAATTTTCCTGAGAAATAAGTAAAAGGTTTGGGCACGTATTTGTTTTTCTCAGTCAAGGAGTTTTTTCCTTTACTGGAAATTTCTGTTGTTTTGCTAGTGAGTAACAAAGAAAATCCTGCAGCAGTTCAACTTTGTCTTCTCCACTTCCACACTGAGAGCAACTCGTGGACAAGCTCTGTGACCCTGGCAGATATGTTTGCCTCTATCTTCTGCATTGGCACATCTCCACGCCTGCCTTTCCTGTATGAGGCAATCTCAGTCTGTGACTAGAAAATGCCTGGGACAGCAAGTGAATGTTGTAATTGCATACATTTTAAAGTCATCTGTCTAAATATCTTAAAACCTGCTTGATCTGCCAGCCCGCACAGTATCTACTTTAATCCTGTGTAATTATGCATTGCAATTCTAAGTAAGCTGTGATCTGAAAGCAAGGTTTTATATTAGATTATTTCCATGACACAGTTCAAGGCCATTTCATATAATTGAATTTGAATTTTTGACTACTAAATGTGTGCAGATGTTAAATAGCACACATTTCAGAAGTTTTTTTAAATAACATTGCATTATGTTGAAAAGACACAAAGTTTTTTCCTGGCAAGTAAAATCACTGGTCTTTCTTTTGAAATGAACTCCTAAACATTTCATTAAATCAGTACTATCAAGATACCTAAATCAAGACGTTTTCAAAATGTGAGTGATTTTCGTATAACGCCACTGCAACAGAGTTTGTGTTGGCATTTTCAAACACTTTGCAGAGCCTTAATTTTAAAGACTATATGCCTCTCTGAAGATGATGCAACTGTCCTTGTTTTCCAGATTCTCATACCCTGGGAAGTTACCTTCTCCTTTGAATGTGGTAACCAGTGAAATAGACACAAAAGGAGGAGAAGAAAGTATGGTAGTTAATCTTAGCTCGTATTTCAGCATTCTGACAATTTTCCTTGAGTTCTTCCTTCCAAAGGTGGGACTCCATGTTTAGACTTAGTTGAGAAGTGGATGGATGCTATGTCAGTTTGCACAGAAAAAGTGCTGTGTTATGTAAAGGTATGAAAGTCCCAATGGAAGCATGAATTAGCTCACGCCTCTCAGTCTGCACGTTGATGCAAAGTTGTCTGGGTTTACGACGCCTGTCAGTTTGAGGTAATTGTATTGCTTTACTGTCCTGCAAATTTATATAAGAAAAAGTTAATGTTGTATCATAATATATTGAGTAGCAGTGCCAGTAGGGATGATGAACAGTGGAACTTATGCCTGCACAGTAGATGTAGATGGTATTTATTCACCCGCTTCCCTCTGTTCCACCAGTGCAAATATGGCCACATCCAGAGGTTCTCTTTTTCCTTCTCGCTTCTGTCAATGCTGTTGATGCTGCAGCATCCAGTGTTGCACAGCAGAGAAATTCAGTCTGTATTTAATTTTCTCTGAATGACTGCGTTTGGAAAAAAAACGTCTTATGGTATCTATTGCCTGATAGTGTGAAGTCAATTTCTGAAAGCCCTCTCAACAACAGGTGCTTGTGATCTCACAATAAATTTATCGTTTTTCCCAGGTGGGAAATCCCGTATGAGGCCTTAGGTGGAACACTGTTAACAGTGCTGAGGACTGTCACTTCCATCCAAAACACACAACCTGTAGTGATTGTCAGCTGAAAGGTACTCATTTTATCCTGATGGACTTGTTGAAAATATTCTCTCAGAACATCAGGGTAAGGTTTACATGCCAATTTACTTTTGACAATTGATATTGTTCTCTTAGGGGTGTAAGTTTACTTAGAGAAATCATGCAAACGATGCCAACTACTTTTTCTTCCCCTACTTGGCTTAAAAGTGTTTTCTCGTTCTGTAACAGGCTTATAAAAAAAGCTGTAAAGTTCTTTTGATTTATGCTTGTATTTAAAGAAATGCTATAACAGGCAGACATTTGTCATGTTATGGCAGTTGTTCTTGGACAGCTTGGACAGTTTTTCCCTAGGGTTGTATGGAAGGTCTTAAGTTTTGGACTTAATATTTCCATCTTTCTCATAGTGTATGTTCAAATGAGTGGATTAAAAATGTAATCTTTTCTAATGCAGAGAATCTTGGTTATTTCAAAAACAGTTTTTAGAAGAGCTNGTTGTTCTACTTCCCCTCTTTACCACTTGATTTTTATTGATCCATTTAGCTTTTTCATCTATCTCTTCTGTAGTGCTTATCCATTCTTCCCCATTGTTTTCCACGTGCACGAATATTGTCGATTATAACTTATCCTGAGGGAACTGTGGCCTTGCAAAACATTTAACTTACTGTAGACACCACAGCAAAAGGGTAAGCTTACCCTTTTCCCCTTTTTTGCCAGTGTGACATTCATGGGACTGAGACAGAAATAAGAATAGAGCTCTCTCCATGGAGTACCACTATAGTCTGCAAGCGCTCGTTTGTCTTTCTGACGACCAGAGAGCTGTCACTGCCTGGGACTTTGTATCATCTCTTCAGGGAGGCATATCAACTCCCCATTTACTAGAAACTGGAGAAATTAAGTTGTTCTGCCTTCCTGTTATATGATTCTTTCTTCTTGTCTTGAGGCTTTGCATCCCTATTGTAAGTAAAGGTTGAGGATTTGAACACGCTGTGCACTGCTGTATACGCTCCCACAGCTGGACTACGGGAATGCTGAGTCCTCCACACATGGAAAACATGCCTTAGAGTCTGGGCTCCTGGTATCTGCTGAAATTCTCATTTTGCCTTCTCAGATGTTTCCCTTGTAAGGTAACAGTTCCATTTTTTCTTTTCTCAGTATCATTTGTCTGTTTCAGCTTTTTTAATTTATACTTTAGACTCAGACAATGGGAATCACGTATTTTTGCTTTCACTGACTTGTTTGGTACTTTCCACACTCAATTTACTGAGGTTATTTGAGAGTCGTCAGTAAAAGCAAAGCTTTGTGCTAGGAAGTGCTGATTCAGAGGCGACACTCAGCGAAGAGTCTGGATGATGTCCAGAAAGCTCCAAAGCAAATCTCAAGTGCAGTGTTTAGTCCATATCTCAGAAATGCCGCTCTCGTACATTTAGTCTTATTTCTCTTTGAATGGCTCTATGTTCTGACTTTCCATAGCAAAAGCTCCTTGTGAGTCCACTTGCAGCACAGGCTCCTGAATGTATTGTGGGTGGTTCAGACCTGTGACTTAACTCAGCTTCCAACTGATCATGAACGCCTGTCTGGGATTTTAGCTCTATACAGTACCATTTCCACAGCACCATACTGTTTTTGAAGCACAGTTACTGTGTCATCCACAGTATCTTGGAAAATAGTGGAAATAAAGCTATCCATGTTACCATTTTGCTTTGCCACCTTTCTATTCATCTGGTATCCACCCTCTGGATTTTCTTTTGAACTTTGAATGAGAAACCTCAAAGTGAAAAATACCTGCCAGCTTTGGTCTATTATCATTTCAGTTGCATGAATTCACGCAGAACCTAATGGCTATGCATGGTTTCTGCTCAGTCATCATCATCCAACTCAACCTAAAGGTGTCAGCTTGTGCAGTTGTTCGTCTAGGGAATTTCATTACAAATTTTGAGCTAGCCTGCATTAATTTAAATATTTATGATTTAAAAAAAAAAAAAGAAATACAAACTTCTATTCAAAGCACGCTACCCCGGTGACTAAGGGCTACTTTTCCTTATAAATTGCTGTGTGATAAAGCCTTAATCTCTCACAGGCTTTTTTTAAACTTGGAATCAGATCTGAATGAGAAGAAAACTTGTGTTGCTTTCATTGTGACGCTTATCATCTTACTAGATCATCTTACTAGAGTGGCGTTGTTGATATAGCAGTATTCCTCCCTCCCTGACAACACCAGAGATGTAACAGAATGCATGGGCAGCCTACCATCATTGTAAATACTCCTCAGCTTCAGGGTATCTGCTTGCTGTTGACCTCAAGCTGCCTGGAAAGACTGCACTAAATAAATGCTGTCTTCTGGCTTTGGACTTTAAGTGGATCCTAAATTATTACCAACTTCAGTGCTGGCAGAAAGCTGGTATCCTCATAACTGGATATGGAAGGAGCCATCTCCTGACTGAGACTGGGAACCTGGCAAGCTAAATCTGAGTTACGTGTTAAAGATGTTAACGCATCTGCATCTGAAATCATAATGTTCTCTACACATGGCTTCTATGTTGAGATTGTTAAATCTGGAATCTCCCTTCTTCTCAGTGTAATTCTAACTGTTGCCTAACTAGATCTAGTGTTTTGTTCTTACCTTTAAAACTGATTATTCTTCAAGGCATAGGAGAAAGAAACAGTGAAATTGTAGGTGGTGGACAGTTTGATATGTGTGTGCAGTAAGTATGTATCCATAGAAAGTTTAAATTTATTTCTTTTCATTAAGTAAAATGCAAGTCGATTTTGAGCTGCTGAACAGGAACAGACCAATTCTGCTGTATGCAAACTGAAATGTCAGATTCTTATATTGTTTCACATTTACTTTTCTGAAACAGTGATCTGTCAGTATGCTGTCCGTAGGTTATCTGAAGGGAATTGTCTGTGTGTGAGCACAGGAAATTACTGAAAATCTGAATTGTTGATTTAGATCCATTTTTAGCCTAGTGTCCTAAAGAAATGAAACTTTATACATCTTTTGTTGTCCTTTCCACCCTATTGGCTATTTGATTTTGAACCATTGTCAAATTTAACAGGTGTAGATAAAAGAATAGTGTTCCTAAAGACACCATGTTCATGTAAGATTCATGAAAACAGTAGATTAGATGAGCGGACTCTGCTAGTCCCATGAAATGAAAGAATAGGAGGAACAAGGGTAGAAGCAAACTGTTTGGCCACTAAAGCCAAGAACAGAGGAAGGTGGCAGGAGAGAGAGAGAGTGTTATAAGAAACTGGGCTTTGTCATTATGCTGTATACAAAACCATTTCTATACTTCAAGACCAGGAAGCAAGTGAGGATTCTTTGTGAGGAGTGTTTGAATTTGCTGCAGAAACAAGTGGGTTAGTCTATTTACCTGTATGAATATTTGGGCTTAGAAATATTCTTATCATGAAATAATTTATTATAATAGTGTGTGGCCTTTTAGTAATGTTTTCCTGTAACGCAATATAAGCAGGCTATTTTGTTCTAGCAATTCTCACTTCTAATCTAATTGTCAAGGCAGTAGAAGTAACTAGCAGCAGTATTTTGTCAAGGTTACTAACATGCTTTTGAGATAAGCAGGGTGCAATATGGTGTGATGCTGGTCATTTTTCTCTGGAATCCAGTGGTCATCTTTGTGTCGAAGTATTAAAATTGCTGGTTTGGAGCCACTGATAGTATGGTGTCCTGAGGGGGTACAAGAGGCATCTTACTATCTTTTATGGAGAAAAGAACTTACAGAACCTAGTATCAAATGACTGCTTTATCAGTAGAATTATTTTAACAATCCTATAGATGTAAACAGAAAGTGTAAGCTGCTAAAATAGGAATATATTGGAAAAATCATCATAGGATATTAGTTCACTAGGTTTTAGAAGACTTGTTATAGAATTATAATTGAACACCAGTGTTTGCTTGAAACATCCTGTCTTGCTAGCTGATATTGTATCTGCTGACATGAATAATTAATTTATCTAGACAGAAGTAGATATTTAGACTGTCTAACTGTAAGAGAGGCTTTGGAGTGTGCAACGATGAGTCCTCAGGCAGGAATCTCTGGAGCAAGCAACCCTGGGAAGAATATTGGTTTTCACTTGTGCTGTCTTTGAAATAATGCACTGCAATAGTTACTGCAAGCTGCTGTTGCATAGGGCTATACTTATACACTACCACACTGCTTGGATAGTTTGATGTCTGATATTTACATGCTGAATGATCAAGTGGATCAATATACAGAATCTTGACATTTTCTGATAATTGCAGGATGTGTCAAGAACGTGGTAAGATTTCTGCATGGCTGCACTGTAGAGTTTCTAAATTTTTTGTCAAGCCCTGACTATATAACCGTGCCCCACAACCTGGAATTTAAAACTGACCTGTTTTGTGCAGCCTCCTTACCGCTTGCCTCTGAATTACAAATGAGACATTTATGCATACAGGAGAGACAGAGAATAATGTGGGCTTGCACAACAAATGTTTCATGCTAACCAACAGGCGCATCTTTTTGTCAGTTACTCTGTTCTGCCATTTGCAATAAAGGGAATGTGAGCAAATAATATCTAGAGCTACTTTTACTCCTTTTTAGGACAATTTTTGAACAAGATTCAGATTATATAAGGAATACCTTGTAATTACAGCCATATTTTGTGTGCACGTATGTAGATATTTATATGAATAATGCATATAACAATGTGAATACATATAGTAATGCAGTTTTTCAGTGGAAAATGCTACTAAGAGGATTAGAGTCTGATCTCGTAATACCATACACAACCTCTCATTGACTCAGGGTGGAGGTTTGTTTAGTTCTGCTTGACACCAAACAGATTAGCAGCTCAGATTTTTGCTGCTGACATTCCTTTCGGACTGAAAATTACTGCAAAGTTCACTTTTATTTTTAGTTCATGGAAATATCTCCTCAAAAATGGTACTGTATGACTTGTTTTAAAAATTGTTTCTCTTTCAGGATCAGCACTCCTCTCAAAAGTGTTTTTCAGGGCATGACCGAACAATTTCTGACCTCGTTTCGTCCCTTTTGTTCTCATGATTGAGCAATTCTTTTTTATAGATCTCGTCTCCCCACAGGTGTATGCTTTTCCCTTTTGGTCTTTAAGAGGCTCTTCCGGCCCCTGAAAATTGCTGCTAATGAAATCATCTTTTCGCTGGTTACTTCAGATGCATCTTCTGTTCCGCTACATCTTGTATGAATAAAGAGCACCTGAAGCCCATCCTGTACACTAAGCTACTTCCCTCCATGTGTTTATTAAATATCATATAAACAACCATTCCTGCCACGAACTGAAGCAAACACGCTCAGAAGAGCATGTCATGCTGCAAGTGCAATTTTCCTGAAATTCTTGTGATACTTCTGTTGCCCTCACTTCTAATCTGTTGCCTTTCCTGTTGTTCTCTCTTCTGGTGTCATACCTAAGGGTGTAGACCCCCTTTGGTGAGGATGTGTTTGTTTAGCCATTGAGAACAGAACCTTCTTCATACTTAAGTCCTAACTACTGAGAGATGTTGTCACCATTGCTCAGGCATTTTCTAATCCACTAATGTGCCATCTACTAGTGACATGTAACCTAGCAAAATGTAATGTGAAATCACTAGTGGAATACATTTGTGGAGCTTTTCGAAGATGTATGTTTTACAATTCCTCCAGCTTTTGCTTTTATAGGAAGTCATATGAGGGAGACCAGTGATTTGCACTTGATGTTCACCCTTAGCTGCTTGTGTTGGCAATGCATTTATTGGCATAAAAACGATAAAAGTTATTGATGGTGTATGATAATCAAAACTGTTTGCATGATTAAAATGGTAAAACTGTGAAACAGAAATCCAGACGTTTTTTTGATCCAAATCATGGATTTATGTGTTCCCCAATAAAGCTCTCCATTTCACAGTGATAAATAGTTCTTACTTACAGGAGAATACCTGTGCTATCGAGCTTCCTCAGTGTTAGTATCTGTTGTATTTCACAACCAATCCCTCTCTCCACCGCATCTTCACAAGTTAATAATTACTGGAAGGAACTTGAAGGTGGGAAATGCTCTGTGTTTGTTTGCTGTGCAAGTGTCACTCAGACCAGATAGTGTCCCCAGGGCACACACACCAGGCTGCTGATCTTTATTGTCCCATCATGATGGGCCCAGGTGTTCTCATTGGTCCTGATGTCTAATGTGTGGCAGACAGCTTTTTCATTGATCTCTCTTGGTAAGCTTCTTGAGAACCAGTTTTATGCTTACTACTCCTCTGCTGACGTGCTGTGCTGTAAGTGTCTGACCAGCCAATGCTGAATTCTTCAGCAGTCTTTAAGTTCTCCTTTTGAGTTTTCGTTGCGTGCACACTCAGGATTCACATTTAGCAACTTCTGGTAGTTTGAGGAAAGAGACAGATGTTGTATGTTTTCCAAACCCAAACTATTTTATGTTACTTTTGAGAAAAAATAAATACATGGTGTCAGAAAAGAAAAAAGTCTGCATGGGTTTCCTTGCTTTTGTTTCTTCCTCTGCTTAGGTGTTCTTTGGCTTTGATCAGATAGCTCTGAGGAGTTTTAAGGATTTATATTCAGATCCCTGTTTCTGATTAATCATAGGGAGAAGTTTTATATCCTCCCCCGTCCTGTATGTCTTCTCATCCCAATTACTTTTCTGAATGGATTCGTGTTCTAACCGCATTGTTTCTCTTCCTGACTAGTCACATTCAACAATACCGCTCTCTGGAGGGGTGTGTAAACAGGAAAACAACTAAATATAGATCACAGAAAGAAAGGGAATAGAATGCAACAGTGTGCATAGAGAGAAGTGCTTAGACAGATGGTGTAGGGCCTAAAGGAAATCTGGAGAGAGAGAGAAGGAGGCTTGAGAATGAACAACAGAGATGAAAAAAATCAGATTTACCGCAGTGCAACTAGTCTGTGAGAGAAAGGAAGTGGACAGAACATCCCTGTGTTCCCTGGAGTGGCCTATAATAAACTGGGTTAGCATGACCAGAGAACAAAGGCCAAAATAGAGTTGGAACTTTGTTTACTTGCAAGTATCTGCCCTTTTGGTCACAAGCTGGTCAGCAGAATGGCCCTGGGGTGCTGTGGCCTACTCCTGCTGACAGTCTGCTTTTGTGGTGGGGAGGTTAGCCTCCTTATTAAACAGAACAGAAACCTTATCTGGTGAAATGGCAAACCATGAGAAGTTTAGTAAGGTACTACTTCAAATATCTTCCTGCTTTGGCCTCTTACTATTTTCAGTTTAGTTCTCTTCTGTATTAACAGAAGGACTGACCCTGCGCAGTTCTAGACACTCCAGTCAACAGATGGGCTTAGGAAGGAAAAAAAGAGCCCTTCACCTCTTCTTTTCACTTGCAGCAACCCCCCAGTCATCACCTTTCTTGCCCAGGCAAGACAGCATGCATAGAGCGTGGCCATGCAGTTGCACATGCACACCAGGACCACCTGCAGTCAGGTTACCACTCTCCACAGCTCTCAGCCGGTGTGTGCAGTGATTCTGATACTGGTGATTCTGATGGTTGGAGCCTTGGGTCATTCATGGAAGCACACCCATGGATGTGTATAAAATAGGGTTGGATTTAAAACCTTCTGGCTCTTCTTTCTAAGCTCAAGTAGAATCTGTACAAAGTATATCTTGTCTTTCTCATCACCGGGATCCTTCCAACAGAACTGCAGAGGCTAAACTTATGGTTGTTGATGACCTCTCCTTGAAATTATGATGATTACTTAAGATTTTCATATTGCCAAGTAATTTTATACTGTTTTGCCTTCTCTTCTCTGCTTGTCTGCAATTACTCATATTTCTTGTTTAGAAACACATTTGGAAAAATTACACTGATAGAAAATATCCATCACATCCCATTTTGTGTTTAGAAACATTGTTCATCCTGTCTTTTATTCTTAAAGCAAGACATATGTTCATCTGAGGAAAATTTTTCTCTTGTTTAACATGAGAAAAATAAGAAACTAGAAAAGCTGTAAAAGGTACAGTTTTCTGGAAATCAAGAAAGCACATGGATAATGATATTTATAATGAGAAACTATTTACATCATCTATTCTAACATAGAAGATGACTCAGTTGTAATATTTTTAAAAAATTCACAAACTTGTTTAGAATATTATTTGTAGGTTTTTTTATTTTTAATGAACAGAGCACTGGAGAGCTGTGTCTGTTATTCATTTGATTATAGAATGTTACGTCATCTTCAATGGGGCTATGTCTTATAAACACCAGTCTTTGCAGGATTAAAGCAGGGGTCTTTGTGCTTCACTATTTTACCAGTGGACCTCAAGCTTCAGTTTTTTAGAAAGTGATCATAACATACACGCTTAAGAGATTTACTGGATTTAGCCATTATATAATTAAAATAATATTTATTGCAGTGAGTAATGCAAGGTAGTCTCCAGTCCTGTATGTGAGTCAGTGAAGCTCTCTGCACATGCTTGTTTTCAGTCCGGTTGGAGGATTGAAATGTTTGTAAAGATTATTGTTAATATGGCTTGAAGTCTAAAACACTTTCTTTTTTTTGCTTGTAATTACCCAAGCTTAAAAATCAAATTCAAAGATATATGTAGTTAGTTATTTTGGATTGAGTTTATCTTTTTTTGATCCGACTGTCCAAAAGTATTTCTTAATGTTGACAAAGAACCAGTACTTGTATTTATATTGCAGTGGAAAATTATGGGGAGTAAAGGCACTGTTCATTCAGTAGTCTTCAAGATACTATAGACACTATAGGCCAAATTCTACTCAGTGATGAAACCTGTGGGCACACCTGCCACTTTTTGATTTGATTTCTTTTTCTTGACTTCAGACTACCAGACTTTCAGACTTTCCTGTTTGAAAAGACTAGACTGATTAGAGCATAGTAATGAAAGACCACAGATCTTACCCCTTCTGTCCCTGTTAACACCAAGGTGCTCCTGGCAGGAGGACCGGTGCAGGAAGACTGCACACTGCTGTGCCCATCCAGTTCAAGATAGAAGTATGCCACTGGTCCTTTACAGTTGAGGGCTGCTGCAGACTCCAATTTGTCTAATGATTTTTTTTTAATCAGTGAGGGTATCTGAGATAGAATTTGGACACACTAATTAGCGCTCTTAGTGATGAATGTTTTGAAGAGCACTGCTCATTATGTATGTCTGATATGTGTTAGGAAGGTAACCAAAGGTTAACAAGAAGGTAAATGGCCAAGAGCCTGGAGAGCAGTTCATGATCTCTGTAAGCCAAACAAAGTTTATTGTCATGTATTGCAAACTCTGCATTTTTGGAGCTCTACGTGTCAGCTCATATTCTAATACTGTGTAGTATCTTATGCAACTTGAAATATTATGTATTTACGTGAGATTGTAATTCAAATGGACAGTCAGATAGTGATGAACTTAAGCCTTCAGTTTCTTTACCCAGTGCACACGTACACCCAATATATACGTACTGCAGATTTTCCACTGCTTTCATCTACTTTTGCCAGCTCTGGCTTCTGATGCTATCAATGGTCTTGCTGCAGTCCCTGGATATGCACAGGTGTATGCACAAATTCACACATACATGTATCCATCTCTCCTACTTAACTATGCTCCAGATAACTCATTTCATAGACTCTAATGCCTTTACTCAGCTGGGGATTAGCAGCCACCCCAGGCTGACTCTCTTGGTCTGTGACATGACCCTTGGGCACATTTAGGAAGAGGCTGGGATGCGAGGGAGGAATGAGGGATTACGAACACTTTTCTTTTTAAGGCATTTTGCCACATCAGAGGTGTAAGAGGAGCAATGAGCTTTCAGTTCAGTTAAGGAGCCGTTGCTATGACTGGGACTCCTCTATGTTGGTACCCACTGGTTAAGTAAGAACAGAACTTTGCTGTGCTACGTGCATTGACTGGAGAAACGGAAAATGCCCTGAGGGCTTGATACGTAGTGGATGTGGTTGACTGGCTTGGGCTGGGGGAGTGAGGGACTGCAGCAGAGGGAGAAAGTACAGCACAACTCAGAGTGACAGAGATGCAGCGCCGCTTGCACTGCTGTGGTTATGTTGGAAGGGAGGAAGGCTTGCTCAGAAATAAATCCGAAAGGAGAAGAGAAGAAGGTGGCAGGAGGAGAGGAGGCTCAGTGAAGGAAAAGGCAGAGAAGTGAGAGTGTGGATTGAAGAATCAATCAGTACAAGGCTCAGAAACTTGTCAGAAGCGTACAGAGTTCTGGATATCTGGAGAAAAACAAAACAAAAAAAACAGCACTACAACCCTGTTCAGACTCTTTCAGCAGCTGTTCCTCCCAGCTGGTATTATACTCTGCACATCTTGGCCCCCACCTCTGTTCTCCCCATGGTGCAGTGTGGTGAATCACAACGGGTAATTACCACTGTAGATGCAGAGTTTGTGCTGAGGGAAGCTAATACCCTTTAGTGTTTCCAGGTTTTGGTCGGAAATCCTGCAACAGATAGCTACTCCACAGATCATCCCTTTTTCTTGCATGGCTATGCTAGTGAAGTCCAGCAATGAACATGCTGCTTGCACTAGTGTTACGGAGGAATACATTAGAACATCTCCCTGAGAGAGCAAAACCAACAGGACCGGAGCTGGTGCAAGTTACATCTGTGTACCAGGCATCATTCTTTTTCATGTTCACAAAAGACAAACCTGGGACAGCAAAAGCTTACTGGTTTAGATCAAACCAAAAACACTCGTGACATAAGCCCAGTAGACTTCATGTCTCATTTTCAATACCATCTTTTCTAAGTTAATTTATCTATTTTGTAGCACACTCAGCAGAGCATCACTGGCAATCTTGCCATTTAAAATTTTAAGTTCTTTACTACAATAAAAAAAAATCTACCCTTTACAACATCTGCTGCATGGTCGTTGGGCTTACAATAGTGATCCAGAAAGCGTTACCAACACTATGTTCCTAGGTTGGTATCCATGTTTTCTTTTTCTGATCAAGTTTTTATTATTCTTTAAAAACAAAAAAAAGTTAAAGTATCACTCGCGCTCTACTTTTTATGTGGTTCTTGTACCTTACATTTCCCTAAGCTTGGCCAATGAATCCAAGTCAACAGATTTTTTTTTAATTATTATTATTAATTTTTTGGTTTTTTTTGCAGTCAGACTCCACTGTGTTAATTTTGTTAGAAGAAATGGGCCCAGAGACTTGAATGTTCATTTGTTAAGGTTACTAGCTATTGAGAATTCATGGCCTGTGTCAATTTTTCCAGAAATACTGTGTTAATATCTATAGAGTATATGAGACTAGTAAGAGAAACATTTCTGTGGCTCTGTCACGATTAAGCATCAAAAATGTGAGAGGAAAAAAAAAAAAAGATCCTGTATTNATAGCTACTCCACAGATCATCCCTTTTTCTTGCATGGCTATGCTAGTGAAGTCCAGCAATGAACATGCTGCTTGCACTAGTGTTACGGAGGAATACATTAGAACATCTCCCTGAGAGAGCAAAACCAACAGGACCGGAGCTGGTGCAAGTTACATCTGTGTACCAGGCATCATTCTTTTTCATGTTCACAAAAGACAAACCTGGGACAGCAAAAGCTTACTGGTTTAGATCAAACCAAAAACACTCGTGACATAAGCCCAGTAGACTTCATGTCTCATTTTCAATACCATCTTTTCTAAGTTAATTTATCTATTTTGTAGCACACTCAGCAGAGCATCACTGGCAATCTTGCCATTTAAAATTTTAAGTTCTTTACTACAATAAAAAAAAATCTACCCTTTACAACATCTGCTGCATGGTCGTTGGGCTTACAATAGTGATCCAGAAAGCGTTACCAACACTATGTTCCTAGGTTGGTATCCATGTTTTCTTTTTCTGATCAAGTTTTTATTATTCTTTAAAAACAAAAAAAAGTTAAAGTATCACTCGCGCTCTACTTTTTATGTGGTTCGTGTACCTTACATTTCCCTAAGCTTGGCCAATGAATCCAAGTCAACAGATTTTTTTTTAATTATTATTATTAATTTTTTGGTTTTTTTTGCAGTCAGACTCCACTGTGTTAATTTTGTTAGAAGAAATGGGCCCAGAGACTTGAATGTTCATTTGTTAAGGTTACTAGCTATTGAGAATTCATGGCCTGTGTCAATTTTTCCAGAAATACTGTGTTAATATCTATAGAGTATATGAGACTAGTAAGAGAAACATTTCTGTGGCTCTGTCACGATTAAGCATCAAAAATGTGAGAGGAAAAAAAAAAAAAGATCCTGTATTAAGTCTTCAATAATGATAACATTTACTACAATCACCACCGTAGCTCTGAAAAGTAATTCTATTCTTTTCCAAACTATTTGCATTGACTTTAAACTATATTGCAATATCACTTCATTTGATGGTATGTTTAAGCAAGGCCTTCAACGTAACATCTGGGTCTTGAATTTAAAATTGTAACATACATTTTCAGGATATAAGCCAATGTTACTTGCTGAGACAAGGCTCCATTTAATGTGGAACATAAAAATAATACTTCAGAGTATAATGAAAGCTAAAACTTAAGGTTTAGCTATTGAAACTTCATTCTGAGGCCTTGAGTTCCTGGACTGACGTGGTGGCCTGTTAGATCAAGTTTCCATCAAAAACAAACTTTTTGTTTGCTCCTGTGTCAGTGTTGTACTGTAAGCTGCATAAAATAGCAATAGCAACCTCCAGGTGCATGCTTGCTCCCACTCCTGAGCTTGCAATGCATTTGCATTTCCAGCTGGATGCAAGTCACTGAGCATCTGATAGAAAATTGAATCTTGGTACTGAATAAGATTTCCGAGTACAAGTTGGAAGAATTAGTTATTTTCTGAGGACAAGGTATATGCAGAAGATCAATTTTCAATCGGAATTACATGTTCCACTGCAGTTGCTTGCTGTGCTCCACAGGCAAATGATTCAGGGCTGGTATGTGAGCTCACCGCCATGAGCACTATGGGCTGTATACTTCCAGGCTAGAATGTGAAAAACTAGGAACCTTTCCCAAGTACTTTAAGTAAACTGTGATTCTTCCTCTGAACTGTAACTCTGTAAGTTCATAGGATCTATCATGTCACCTGAGCTAAGCATTAATGTGGGGAAGTCAAAGAGTAATACACAGCACGCCTGTGTGAACAAGCAAATGTCCGGCTCCTGGGCACAAGTTTTACCAACAGTTAATGTAAAAGCCTAACACATCCTCTTCCTGATTTTGTCTCCTCGCTGTTGGCAGGATGTGGTAAAAATAACCTCCAGCCTATAGATATCTAAACAAGGAAACTAGGATACAACTTTGGAAGGGGGAGTGTTGCCCCAAACTATTTATTACACTAAGCAGCAGCAGGATGCAAAACTAGTTTCAGTTCATTTAGTTTAGTAAAAATCTCTCCTGAGATTAGAAAATAATTTCATCCTCATTTTGTTTTCAGAGAATAGTTGAGATACAGTAGAAATATACTCTCCCCTTGAGGAACAGTGCAGTTTGTTTTAAATTTCCGTGGTAATCTATATACAGCTCAGAAAATTATCTAGCAAACATGAAGAGTTAGTGAGTTCCAGCATGCACAAAGTTTTGGAATTTCATGTTATGCTTGGGACAAGTATGACTGTTTTCGGTTATTGTGGCTGATTAAAAGCTGCAAGTCTTAATGGGTATGAAAAAACATCTTAGAAATAGGCGAGTTGGTCCTGGTAGTTCTTATAAAATAAAGCAAGGTAGAAATGAGCATCTGTACTCACTCTAAGGTGGAGAGTGAGACTCTGCCTTCTTAAACGCATTTCCTGTACCCATCTCTCTGGAATTAATTTATGTTAATTCCTCTTGTTGCATCTCTGCTCCTTGCACTGAGCGTGGTTATGGATCACATCCTTTATGCCACATGGTCAGGAATTCCTTCGCCTTTTTCTTTGACTGTGAATTGGAAAGTAGGGAAAGTTGTGGTGGGACAGTTATTTGATTTGATCACTTTCCAGATGTAGACATCTCCACTTACCTCTGTGGGTTGCAGCTGGAGTCCTAGGCCATTTCCCACCAGCGTGGTCCATGGGTGTGTTGTGCCAGGCTGCTATGAAGGGGTGTGCATGGGTAACTGTTCTGGGGAACATGTGGGAGCTGAAGCTCAGTTCCCACTACACCCTCAGGAAGGATTCAAGGAATCCAGGCAGGACAACAAAGGTGTTGAAATGTGGCCATGAACAAGTGCAATGCATGTTGAGCACTTAATGATAAAGGCAGAACAGCTTCTTTCCCTGTCTTATTATAGGGTTTGTTATAAGCTGTGTTGTAATGTATCATCTGTATTGCATTCTCTTTTGTGAATGGCTGGGAGGTAGGGAATATGTTTTTTCTTTGAAAAGCAGTGTGTGACCTTGTTGTGCTATTTACATGCTTATTATTAATGGTATTAACTAGAATGTGGATGTTACCATTGCATTTGTCATACAAATAACGACTGCTGGGCAAGTTCAGGCAAAGACCTCAATGCTTATGAATAATACAGCACTGTGTATTTTAGTTGTGACTGACTCTTTGCAAAGATTTTGACCAGTGAAGTGAATAAGCTTCCTCTTAAATAATGCTTTTTGGCTCTCAGAAGCAGTAGGATTGTTGGTCTGCATATCCTGTAGCTCTTATTTCTCACCACAACTGTCTGTTTCTCTTCAATTTTTTTTTTGTTGACCTCAGGCAGTCTTCTCTGATGTGTCTCCTTCCCTCACTACCTTCTGTGTGGTCCCCTGTGCATTCCCCACTTTCCTGTCTCCCTTCCTGCTGGGAAATTGTCTCTTCTGTTAGGGCAAAAACATTTCCATATTGCAAAGAGACATACAGTGTTAACCCAAGGACGCTTCCAGTGTTGAAATTCAAACTTCATATCATCCATAGCCACGACTGCCAGTAAGGTGTGGTCAGGGAGGAGCAAATCTATTTGAGGAGCTGTTGCAGGGACAAAAGCAACTGCAAGGTAGGACTCTCCCCACATCAATTCCACTCATAAATTCATTTATGTCACAAGGTTGAAGAAATACGGTATACCACCTGTCTGTGTGCCCCGAAACCTATCCCTAGCCATAGCTATGCCTAGGTGGATGGCTTGCCACACAAATGTAGGTGGCAGGAAACTTCTGGAACCCTCCTTGATCGGTGTATCTGAGATTCCAATAGGCACACAGAGTGGCTTTAAACCTCCTAAGATTCTTTTTCAGACAAGGTAGTAGAAAAACAGAGCTGAAGAATGTATTTTGGCAATAAGCCAGTAATTTGAATGTAAATGAGACTGAAATTTGGAAGCAGCTAAAAAAAGGGAGGCTGACAGAAGGGATTTACATCTTGATGTTGGATCCTAGTGTTTTTTCTCTCTTCCTTCTATAGTTATTCAAGGGGTTTCCTGCAGCATGTGTCAAAAGTGCCTCTAAGCCTTAGGCAGAGAGAGACTTTTTCAGGGGAATGGGTGATGAACAAGCTGCCTTAGAAAATCTTACAGTGTGACTTAGGGATGGTCTCATTCCATTTGACCTCATGCCGTCTGGCAACTTCTTTTACAGCTCAGGCTTTTCATCCAGGAATACTTCCTCTCCAGTTCTCACGTGCTTTGCTGTGGTCTCTCCATTGACTCCTGAGAGTGAAGTTCCCCTAGGTGATCATGAGGAGGGAATGCAAGTTATGAGCTACTTCATGTCTTCCACTCTAGGAAAAAGTAATCAGTTCCTAAGTCAAGTTGCAAAATTTGCAATGGAAACAATGATAATTGCAATGTCAGTAATTCCTATTGATAGGTTTCTTTGCTAGATGCTCCACTTAAATACGTAAGTGCGACTGCAAGTATTAGAAGTCAGATTCTGAATGAGAAAAACTAAAAATACATTTAGGAATACGTGAGTTCTGAAAAGGCCAGGTACTGTCTGCAAGCCTCTACTTTCTTAGTCCTCTTACAAGAAACATTACTTTTCCTCAGCAATAATTATCACAAATCATTGAACACCGGGATTTGTTTGGCAGATGTAAACTTCTAGGGTTTTCATCAACAGTGAGGGCCATTGTTTTCCGTTGTGCGTTTCTTCTCTTGTCCTTTTCTGAAGAACTGCAAGCCAGAAGAAACCTTTTTATTGAATTTTCTGAGTTGACACGTCACATCTAACTGCCTTCCAGCATGTTGGCTCTAATAGACATGAGTAGTTGCACAGTTCAGAACTGCCATGATAGAATGACATTTTAATAAATCACCTGGGAAATGTGAAAAGGGCAGCAGTCTGTGGAGCAAACAGTCAAGAAACTTCAAAGAAAGAGTAACCTTTAGGCACTGATGCCTGTTGTTCTTTGAAGGAGAGGGTGGAAATGAAGCTATTAAAATATTTGAAAATATGGGAGATTCATACTCTTGCAATTTCCTTTCCATCTTCCATCCCTTTCTTGGTATATTTTCTCTCTCCCATCTTTGTAACACCTTTTACAGCTGGAGTTGCCAACTGCCTGTTTGGAGGAAAAAAAAAAAAAAAAAAGCCACCTCAGCCAGACAGTTGCTGTGTACAGAGACCAGATGCACAAAAGCATCAACTTCAGTGGATCCAGCACACAGGAGACCTCGTAAAAGTGTGCAGACTAACTTGCATATGACCAAAGTAGCAGGCTGAAACTTACTGTCATCTTGTATGCTAACTGAAAGACGAAAATCATGGGCAAGTGAAAACTGGAGGCAGCCTATGTTTTGCCTGCTAAAATGCATGCAAGTCAGTAGATTGTTAGAACAGCTCCTGTACAAATATGCAGTTTAGAAAACGGGTTTTGCATCATGTGCCTTTTCTCTGCCTTGCAAAATGCCTGGCATATGAAGGGCACTGAAGATCTGTGCCAGCTGGAGCACTGAGGTGGAACTACCAGTTGAGCTGTCCCAAATTTCTGGTAGTGATGGGTGAAAGATACATTTTTTGAATTGAGCTGAGTGCCCAGTGCAGGAGAAGAAGGGTGTCTGCCTGCTGCAAGTTGTTTTAGCTCATATAGCTGTTCCCAGAGGCTTAACCAAGCCTTATCAGCAGTTAGGGTTTCCTTCAATTCTTGTAGGAATTTAGAATGAGGAGGAAAACTGATGGGTTTACAGCTTTGGAAACCAACATGACTTTTTGTTTATGAGCAGCAGAATCAAGTATCCCTTTGCTTCTCTACCAGTGCACTTCAGACCTAACAGAAACAAGATAAGACAGTAATTCAGCTTTTATACCCAGTTATATTCCTGCCGATCATAGTAAGGGGATATGGCATATGGTAGTAGTCTTCAACACATGCATGTAGGAGGAATTCACTTCAGAGCATAGAAGTCGTTTATACAACTTAGCTTGCTTCTGGTAACTGTAACACTGCTGCATTTAAGTGCACCACAAAAGTAGTCAGTCACCAGTCAGTTTTGTAGCCTTGACCTCTTCAGGCTTCAGTTTTCCTGTAAATGCCACTCCTTTTTTTCTGAAAGGCGGGTTTCTTTTCGAGCTCACAAAAAAGATCTGCAGGTGCTGCAGAAAAAAAACTCTTGCAAGCATAAAAACTGTTTCTGAGTTGTTTTCTCAGTATTTCAGTGTCTTCTGTTTCCTTCTTGCATGTTGTTCCAGTCCCCCTCACCATGGTCTGATGAAAAAACAACTGGTTATGAAAAGCTGTGTGAAAACTACAAACAGAACACTTCACACCTAGAGGCAGCTGCTTGCAAAAAAATCTGGGGATTTTCTTTTTTATATTTCATCTTTTTTTTTTTTTTTTTTTTAACCTTCCTGAGAGCTCAAAGGTATTTCAGTTTTGTTTCAGAGGGTCCAGGACAGAAAGTAGCTCATTAACAGTCCTCTTCTGAAGGCATGCCATATGCTGATGGTGACCTCTGTCATAACACTTTTGTTCTTTGTAACTGCTATCTGGGCTTGCAAATGAGTTAAGGCCTTTGAAGGTTTGTACTGCATTGCCAGCAGTGTGTCTAAGCTGGCAGCAATCACTCACAATCACAGGACAACGGTAGCCAGAGAGCAACATTTGGACTTGTTTTTCAATCTTTGTTAGTGGCTCTGAAATGAAATGGTCAAGATTGAAACTAGTTGATGAATAAGGTTTTTATCTTCAGCATTAGAAGGCAAATTCCTCCATCCAATAAAAGAACGAAAGAAAGCAAGAAAAGGGAAAAAAGTGGAAGTACAGGCCTTTCACGTGGGCAAAAACAGTAAGATGAAGCAATAAAAGCCAACTTTGAGCCTCTGAGCAGGAATATTCATAAAACTGTAGAGAAGTACCTTCAATTTCCTCTTGCATCACTGGAATTCTTTATCTGCTTAGTGGTACTAAAAAATAGCAGAAGATCATGGAAAAAACTTATATCTCTGCCAGTCTGTTCCCTAAATGAAAATGATTAATGGGAGATGTCCCACTGAAACTGGTGACAGAATCTAACTCGTATTTACTTAATTTTTTTAAAACTTTGATTTTAGAGGTGATTTTCAGCAGTCTCCTTAGAGTGTGCAGGGACTAAGAATTCACTTTGTCAGAATTGTTGAGCTCTGCCTCACCCATTTGATAATCACGAGATTTTTCTTTCATGCAAGTGGAAGAAAATGTTATCAGGAGTAGACCACATGGTTTCACCAAGGGGAAATTATGCTTGACCAATGTGGTAGCCATCTGTGATGTCATGAGCCACTGAGCGGATGGGAGGAGAGTGGTGGATATAGTGTACCTCGACTTCAGCAAGGCTTTTGACACTGTTTCCCATAACGTCCGTGTAGGTAAGCTTAGAAAGCGTGGAACAGATGAGTGGACAGTGGAGTGGGTTGAGAACTGGCTGACTGGCAGAGCTCAGAGTTGTAAACAACGACACACATACTTGTTGGAGGCCTGTAGCTAGTGGTGTTCCCCAGGGATCGGTGCTGGGTCTGGTCTTGTTCAACATTGTCATCAGTGACCTGGATAAAGGAGCAGAGTCCACCCTCAGCAAGTTTGCTGATGATACGAGGCTGGGAGAAGAAGCTGACACACCAGAAGGCTGTGCTACCATTCAGCCAGACCTGGACAGGCTGGAGAGTTGGGAAGAGCGGAACCTGATGAGGTTCAACAAGGGCAAGTGTAGAGTTCTACACCTGGGGAGGAATAACCACACTTATTACTACTGCACCTACCATTTCCTTTTATGGGACAATATCCTATCATACTGTCTTCCACCATTTGATTTGCAACTGATTGCTTTTTTTCAGTGAGGCTAGAAAATTAACTTGGATACACACAAAATGTAACCATGCGAAGTGTCATAACCACATGCTTGCAAGAAAGCCAGCCTGATGTCTGGGGAAATGATAAGACCTGCATATTGTTGAGACTGACTATCGGTGAGAGTCTGTCCTGCACTGACAGGAGGGAGGGATGTGGGTTATTGGTGTAAGCGTGTTCCAGACATGCCACTGTTAATACTATCCTGGATGGATGATATGTTCCAACTCTGTGCCCATTGTAACATCCCTGAACAGGTTAAGGAGAATATAAAGGTTAGGGTTAGATGTCTACAGCAGTCCCAGTGACTATGAAGAGATCCTTCTATATAAAGAATATATTTTTAAGGTTTTGTATTTTTAAGGGCACTCAGAAACATTTATGCAATATCTGTGAAAAGCTAAATAATACTTGAAAGATAACACATTTTCTTCAGTGGAAGGGAAAATGTCCTTTTGGTGAAATAACACAGTGCATCTGAATATGACTTGTACTAAATCCAAGGGCTTTGTTTTGTTGCCACGAGGATGCTGATGTAACAAATTTTGCTCTCATTAAAGGTGTGCATGAGGAGTTGGGAGTTAGAAATCTTTTTGCTAGACTATGAAAAGTGTTTTCAGGCATATATAGAAGCAAACACAGTGAGTTGCCATGTTCATATACTAGCCTGAGTCTCAAGAACACTATAAATCATCAGCACAGGGCTGCACATGGACTCATTAAATGTGTATAGAAACCGGATTAATGTCTCTGGCAAAGTGTTTGCCATAATGTGGTTCAGGCCTTTCAGGTCTCAAGCTAGAGTCTCTGTTTAACTCCATGTTATGCAAGCTACTTATGTCCCTAATTGTCATATAATTGTTCATAGAGTGATTTGGAAGTGTGATGTGCTGTGAATGACTGGAGTTATTTATTTTTGTTCCAAAGTATGGACTGGAAATATGAGTGAATTCAAAGGAAACTGGGAATTAAGCCCATATCCTGCAGACACTTATGCAGATGTAGCAGATGAGTAGGCATGCTTATTATCTAATCGTGTGCGTAAATGTTTACATGAATAGTGCTTTGTTTTCTATCTATAAAGGGAGGAGGCTATTTTAAATTGCTGCCTTTTGTCAATTCACTTTAAATGTTGGAAAACGTTAACACCTTTTCTTTATAACTTCTTGAAAAATCTGCTTGTGGTACAAAAAGTTCATTCAGGTTTGTCGTAGTATCCAGGGAACTAGAATAAAGAAACGAGTATTGCACAGTTCCAAATGAGTAGTGCAGATAACAGAATTATTCAGTAGAAAAGTTTTGGCCAAATCAAAGTCAGAATTCAGGTGCAGTTCAGGTAAGAACAGTGTAGAGCATAGACTTCCTGACTTCCAAAGCAAAAGTCCTCAAAATCCGTGAACGCTTCAGGGATATAAGGAACTTCGTATAGATGAGTTGTCCTCTCTAATTTAATGGAACATAGGATTAACCCTTACAATAAACTGACTGGGAACCAAACATCACCTTACCTCAAAAAAGCAAACTTTAGTTGAAACATTATACCGTCTCAGGAGCGCAAAAATTTCAGTGCATTTTTATTACACAGGCAACATTTGGCTGGAGCTTTGGAGGTTTGGCTGAGGTTTTATGTGAACTTCTAGTTGACCTTAACTTCTTATAATATCTCAAAATATTTCATGACTTGGAAGTGTAGTGCCACAATGCTATGTGGCCATGCAGGTTTCAAGAGTGTTCTCAGTGATAGCTTGGTTTAAATCTTGCTTATGCTAATTCCACACTTCACCATTCACTTAGTAAATGCAAACAGAAGGTTTTTCACAGAGTTCTTAGGTAAAAAAAAAAAAAAAAAAGAGAAAGGATCACTGACAATGACTGGCTACATGCAATGCGAAGCAGCTTGAGATGAGTTGCTTAAACTTGAAGTGATAAATCTTATTGAAAATTTGTGTGAGAAGATGAGAATGAGACCCACAAAGGAGGCACCTCAGAAGCTGTCTTGCACTTTCTGGATGGCATCAGGGGGAGTTCTTGGTAGAGAGGAGTGGCTGGCCAAGGTCTAATGCCTGGGAACCAAAGGTTCAGTTTCTCCTGTTCTATAACTGTGCTTGATTAATAGACAAGGTTGCATGAAGTACCTAATTCCATTAACTCCCTTCTTCCAGTGAAAGTGGTCACAAATACTTGCCATTCCTTGGATGAAAGATATCAACAGGTATATTGTTAAATAAACCTATCAGTTTTTCATCATGCTGCATTAAACTGAGGAAAATCAATGTAGTTTAAGCCTTTACATCGTAAGAGATTGTGGGGATTGACCTGCTCTAGTGGTATGAATCTAATATGTATGTGTGAAACGCTCTCTAAATTTCATTTGTGGGTTGATGGCCAGGCAAGTATTTATAAAATATATTTAGTATTTGGTCACTAGGTTTTCAGTACAGGAAATCAATAGTGTGGTTTATTTTTTTACAAAACATTTTTCAATTATATGAAAGATAATGGAAGCCAGAAGATTTGAAGCAGTAAAAGTGTGAGTTACAGTAGGTCGACATGTTGCTTGGAATTTACAGAGGACCCACAGGAATCAGCTAAGTCTGTTGAAATTCCTGGCCATTTTATTTATGTAAGCTGTTGTGCTTTATATCTGATTTTTTTTCCCCTAGTGTGTCTTCTGTGACTCATCTTCCTTAAAATAGTTCATTTGGTAATTCAGAAAAGACAATACATCGTGTACACTTTTTCCTACAGGACTCCAGGGTGAAAATGACAACGTGGGGTTGGGTTGAGGAAAGATGTAAATAAACAGATCCATCTGCAGAGCAGATCTGCAGCTAACTGCAGGGAGCAGTAAAAGTTCTGTCTCCTGGATAAAACATATATAGAAAAAAAAATCTGTTTCAGTATTTATAAAAAATGAAGTATTCACCCAATAGGAGAGTAGCAGGCAAATGAATCAATATTTCCTTCTGGTATCTGTCCATCTGGAGGAAGAATGTGAGGCCAGAAAAAAGAAAGAGGACTTGAGCTGGTTTCTGATTTGTCTGTATCAAAATATTACTGAAAAACACGTCCAAATCCCACTGTAATCTAATGAAATTTGAAAGAAGGCAGAAGCAGTAGGAGAGAAAAAGGAAGCCAACAAAGGAAGAGAAGTCAGTTGTCGGAATGAAAACTATTTCCAGTACCAACTGAAAAACTTCTCCCGTAATCAGGTACCCAGTGAATGACTTCTGCTGATAGAGGGGACAGAGGAAAACAAATAGAAAAAAACTTTCTGTCCTGTTATGTGCAAGCAAGTTAAACATCCTTCATGATGTCTTTTTAATAGCAGTGTTTACCCTTCACCCTTAACTCCTTTTAGACAGCAATAAGTATTTTCAACTACTGACAGAATAGAGGGTGCATAAATATTTTTTCCCCTTTGTGGTCGGCAGCTGGTGAGGACTGCAGGTCAGTAAAATCAGCCATGTGCTAAAGCAGCTGAAGTGGTCCAGCCTTCATGAGGCAGGTTACAGCTCCAGAGGCTGCTTTTTGTGTCACTGCCAGGACACCTGTCCTTACACTGCTGGAGGGGAGCTCACCCATGAGGGGAACTGAGCCTGTGGTTTATTGTGCATGCAGATGGAGCCCTGAAAGAACACGCAGAATGGAAAATAAAAATTAAAAAAAAAACTGTGTGCCATTCCAGTCGTCTTTCCCTGCATCTTCCAAGAACTTTTCAGACTGACAGTTTTCAAAAATACTATATTTCATCAGTCCTCTTGTCCAGCCTCATTTTCTGCTCTTTCTCTCTGTTTTCTTAAAAAGATGTGGGAGCACAACCTTTTAATAAAAAATGCCAGTTTTGATTCTAACCTAGATCATGCTACTCAGCACACATGGCTTCTATAAGGACTTTGTGTTCTTCATGTGATCAATCACCTGTTATGATTATTTCCAGCTTTCCTCTTCAGGATGAGAGAAGTATATGTATGAGCTGCTTGTTGGTTTATATTTCTGCTGTTTAGATGAAAAAACAGTTTAATTTCGGAAAGCTGTCTCTTCGCTCCTTTCTGTACTGATCACAGTCTCTCAAAGGAAAGAGCTGATGACCCAGGTGGATACAGAAGAGCATACAGACAGGAAGCTGCCAAGGACATAGAGAATCAGGTTTGTCCCTCTGGAGGCACAAAGTCTGGCTTGCAGATCAGATATGATCGGAGAGTGCAGTTATTCTTGCAACTGAAGTATTGTCTCTCCAAAACCCATCCAAATTACATGCCATGCACTCTTGTATCCCTTTGACTGGTACAATTATTGCCCAAATATTGAAATCAGAATGGAGAAAAGCTATCAGCATTCAGCTACAGCTAGGGCCAGGGGGAGGCATGAGCAAAAATCACGATTGGCTCAAACTCTGTTCAAACTGCAGAAGTTTTAATGCAGATTATATAATACATTTCTATCAGTGTGTATAATTTACATTTTATTTTCATGGTCTGACTTTGCTTGGTATTATTTTCAGGATTTGTTTTGTTAGATCTTCATGGAGAAGGAAAATCCATAGTAGAAATTATTGTCAGGTAAATAAGGGCATTTAAGCAGATAGCCAGCTGCTGCATGTAGCTTAGAAAAAATTACCTACTGTGTGAGCTCGAGGACGGTACATTGGCTTTTTTGTTTATCTTTAAGTATAAAAGCTCAAATGGACTTTAATTAAAGTTATTTATTGCTGCTTTAAATAGTTCTATTCCTGCTATGAAACATGTTTCAAAGGCTGTCTTTCTAAGATCGAATTAAAACAGCTACAGTCTTTAAGACCAGAAGTCTTAAAATGCATTAAATCCTAGAATTGCCATTCTTTCCACTCTTTCTCTAAGATGTAGAATCTGTCAAAAAATTCTGCTTTGAACACAAGTGTATGGCTATATTTAAAGCATATGCTATAGTTCCCGATGTTTTTTTCCCACCTGGCCACATTTTGAGAAATGTAATTCAAACTTAACAGTAGACATAGGCACATGTTGTTTAAAAACTGTTGAACTATGCAAGTCATGAAATTCAAGGTTTCAGCTGTGCCCTGATCTATGCTGCCCCCATAGGACATCTTGAAGAGACTATGAGAAGGTGTTTGTGCATCATCTGAGCTGTGATGCTTCGTTGTGATCTGTACCTCTCATGAGAACAATGCTGATGCAGTGAAAAAAATGTGTTAAGGACCAGTTCAAAGAGCTGTTTTGTAATTCAGTCAGGTGTACTTGCATCTATTTCTTGTGTAGGAGCTTGAATGCTCCAAGCAAGTAATAAAAGGTAGTGTTTGAAACAGACTCTAAATCCCTTATTTAGACACGTTTAAAGATAGATTTGAGAGTAGCAGCAGTATCTCCATGTAGTCATGTATTTTATATTTGCTTGACTAGAAGAGCTGCATTGCACAACATATTCCTTCCTCTTTCCCCACCTCCCCACATCATGGACAGTGGGAAGCTAAGTAATCTGGGAGGCTGTGAACATGTGTGACATTTCTGTGAAAAGCTTATACTTAGAGGGTAGAGCTGCTACTTCACAAAAGGAAATATTTGAGATTTTTATCATCAAAATACTGGTTATTTTAAGGATTGGCCTGTCAAATGAGTTTGTGAATATGTGTAACTCATGTTAGTAACTCAAACTGGTTGCTCTCAGGACCCTGCTACCATTTACTTCCAAGTGCACGGGACAGGCAGTATATATATCCTTGAAGTGGAATTGGCTAAGTTATGTCTGGATAATGTTATCGTCTTTTCTTTGACTTTGTAGAAAGGAGTCTCTGTATACCACCTATGTGGTTTATTCACTCTACGTTAATATTACATTCTCAGCTACAGCATGTAAATGAGAGTTGCCTGACGACATTGTATGAGACATAATTTCCCAGTCCAAGGAGGAGGCCTGGAATCAAGACAGTGTTAACCCTAGGAGGTCCTGAATTTAAGAGCTCCATATGACCACTCAATACAGATGAAGTTTTGTTGGTACACTTTGAGATGTCTTCACAACAGTCAATCTAGATAGAATTTAATAGGTCATTAGCATCTATCTTCCATGAAACCTGAAGGGAGCATGCTTGACTGCCAATGTCACTAAGGTCAAGAGGGCTTTTTTCTTACTATGAAATGGGGTACTTCACTTAAATTCAGTTTCTTAAATTTCGTAGGGTATGGTTTGTTTATTGAAGGAGAGACAGCAGAGTTTTGCCCATGCCACCTGAGCTACAGAGGGCTCTTGACTACCATTATTTAACAGTCAGGGGCCCATGGCTCCTGGTTGGATGGCAGTTAGAAAGTTGGAGACATGCTGAATTTGTTATCAAACAGCATGTACGCTCATTTAGGAATCAAAATAAGATTAAAGTTTTGTCAGCTGATTGTACTTGCTCCAAGATTACCTTGGAGAGAAGCATGAAGCACCAATGTACAAGTATATGTATTTGCCATTGTGGAGGAGGATTTGGAAGCCAACAGATGTAGTGTGCAATGTCAAAAGGTTGGGGATTTTTTTGTGTGTAATATGTTTGTTGTTTAGAAGGATTCCAGAATTATCTAGGGAAGGGCCTTGGTTACACTGTACATCAAAGGCAAACAAAATTGCCAAACAGTCTAAGTTTTATAATGCCTTTCAGGTGAAGATCAGCTTAACAGAAAGAACAGTATAAGAATACGGATTATTTTACGTTTTGTTAACCACTGAAAATTCTTAGTTTATAGTAGTTTAGCCTCTGAAAACTACTTTCACTTCTAATTATAGCTAGAGGGAAAAAAATTAATTAAAGAGGATTCAGGATGACACTGCTTTTATATTCAGATATTGAGTTTTTGTCCCACTAAGTCAGGACCAAATGTGATGTGTGGATCTCAGTTTAAGTCTGTATGTGAGATTGGGAGAAAACACAACAAAATGAAAAAGAAGTAACAAGAGGATGATACCAAAGTAGTGTAAAGTTTGATGAATGTAAAGTTTGGTGTGGGGGCCGCAAGGTTTTTATTTAGGGAAGGAGATGTGTAAGGTTATGGGAGGAGGAAGAAATGGTAGTCGACCCAGCAATGATTGAAAATAAGCTTGATGGTGTGGGGTTAACTAACTATATTAGGAACAGCTGCTTTTCATGTATACCGAATAGGATCCCTGAATTTCAGCTATCAAATTTTCTAACAGGCATCTGGAGTTCTGAATGTGATATACAGCAGCCCATTACTATTTTGAACAAGACCTCATATTTCTTCTTCTAAAGATATATGAGAAACTGCAGTTCTGGTGACCTCCAGCAGACCTGTGTGACTTAAGCACCCAGGATCTCATTTCTTCCTTGGTAATTGTTTCTCTGCTGTGCATCTCCCTTGAAAATTGAAACTATTACCTTCTTTCAGTCCCTATGTGACAGTGATGTGTTCTGCGTTAGAAATCAGTGCTGTGGATCCAGCTTGGCCTGTCATACAGGTGGTACTTCAGGAGGACTGGAAGTGGAAGGATCTTTCCGCGGCATCCCTCCCTAGTGATCCCAATAAGTGATGAGGACTTGCTGAAATGGCATTCATGCGTAAACTAGCTAACTGTTGGCATAGAGCATGCACATCAGCGTAACATCAGAATAATCCAAACAATTTACTTAGGCTACTTGTATGAGTACCTTTCCTGCTCTATGCTACACTAATGAGAAAGAGAAGACGAAGGAGTCACACTGAACAGGAAACCATGAGTAGCTTTCTGGTGATTTTCCTCCTTAAGCAATCAGCAAACTCACATCTTGAGTTTAGTCCCTACTCAGAAAAAAAATTACGTTGACTTTGGTGCAGACGTTTGTCTGTAGCTCTGGGAATAGCTTGTCCCTGGCTGAATGGCATAGGGGATTTGCATTCAATTTTTATGAACCCTCATCAGGCCATCGTTCTCCAATTTCTGATTGATTGTCTTTATGTAATGAGGACAACTAATATAGACTTGTCAGAGTGACTGAGGAAGGTCAGCTGTGACTGCTTCAATTTAACACAAACTGCTAAGGTTGCAGGATGAATTACTTTTCATTGCATGCAGTAAAAGGCATGCTACTTAAGGTTTTTTTTTTTCTTTTAACTAATGCCTGAAGAATGTGCTTTCTCCCTTTAAATCTTACTCCATCGTACAACAGTCCTAATCACAATTTAGCTTTGTTTGATTGATATGCTCTGGTCACAGTCTCTCTGTCAGTTTTGGAAGGTTGATATGGGGTTAATGTTTTCAAAAGCCCCTGATTGGAGGTGCTCTTTGGGTGGAGAGTCAGTTTGTGGAGTTGGGTGATCAGTCAGCATCTCAGACTGCACTGGATCTGTAAGTGTTCAGCATCTCAGAAATTCAAGCTCAAGTGTTTTTGTACTATTGATCTTTACTGGTACTGCTGTGGAGTATGGGTAAAGATTTGCAAGCCCGTGGATTCTGCGATAAAATCTCCTTAAGGCCTGCTGCTTAATTTTGTACACAGTCCAGCTCAGCTGCATTGTATGTTACAGGGTAATGCTGATGGGTGTGTTGATGTAGGCATGACAGTAGTGTCAGAATCACCTGTAAGGACTTCTGCAACAAAAAATTCCTTGCTTCTGGCAGTCAGCTTTTGTCACAGTCCCAGAACCCATTGCATCAGCCCTCCACTAAACCAAAACACAAAGAGGACAGTTCTACAGGGAAGTAAATAGTCCTGGATGCACCCTTGGCCCAGCTGGAGTTGCATAATGAAGTACTGGCTGCAGTTACGCTCAGATGAGGCCACCTCTGTTCTGGGCTCCCCTTTCAGAAGAAAACTCTGCTGCTGTGAAGATATAAAAAGCCCATTTACCACATGCATCTTCCAAAATCATACAAGGCAGAAGACTCAGAGTTTTGCTCTTCTTTCAGTTTCCTCGGCTTTCAGTTTGTTGTCTACCTCATCTGGTGGGCCAGTTGTCATCCTGGAATAGGTGGTTCGATTCTTGAGGCTCTTCAGCCATCCCAGGCTTTGTTTGTCTCTCTGTTGCAGCTGGGTACTGGGACCCTGCACCAGAGCTACTGCCCTAAGCTGCTAGTCCTCATAACACAGTGTCTGCTCTTAGCCCATTGATTATGTTTGTTGCTCAACTTCTTCCCTTCGTGGATGTGTTTCATAGCTGCACAGCCTAAACTCCTGTTTCTGCTTTAGCCTGCCCATCCACTGGACAAAACAACCCCTGGGAGATAATAAGAACCACACAATCCTTATGTCTTAAAGGGAAGGGAGTCCTCCTGAATGAAGGACTTCTTCTTTTGAGAAAAGAATTCTCGAAGCCAACTTTGCCTAGCAGTTCTTCACAGCAGTCATGTAGACAGTAGCAGTTGTTCAGCTCTGGAACTCAGACGCAGAAGCATTTCCCTTTTCAGAATATAATTATAAATGTCGTAATTTTCTGGGCTTTACTTCTGGGCTTTACTACTAGCTGGTTTTACCAAAAAGTGCCCCAAATGTAATTAAAAATAAAATAAAATACTGTCCTTTCCAAGTAGTTACTGTTTTCCAACAGAGGCCAAATAAGTTTGCCTTTCCTGGTGCCTGGTGGTGGAATGCACTCATTCTGTGGTGTCAGGCTGCTAGGCTCACTAAATCATTATAGCTCTGTCTGTGCACACTTTATATATAGTTCTGAGGGTATTTTTGGTGATCTGAGTTTCCAACCCTTGAGGCAGAGAAACTGGAAAACCATTCATAGGTGTCTTGTCAGAGAGAGAGAGTTTCCTAAATGGATGAAGAGAGAGTTGCTAATGAGAGATGTGTTATTGCCTCAGTTTTATAGCTGAATGGATTTTAATTCTAATGTAGCGTGAATTCGTATCCTAATCTGAGAAGCAGCTAACAGCACGTTTGCAAATAAAGAAGTAATGGTTGTATATTTTCCACATGCTCTGCTATTATAATAAATGGCCATTGTGTGAAGTTGGATTGAACATTTTCCTGATTATTAATTCTGATGACCAAGTCATGTCACCAGAGTCTTGCTACCAATCTCCACAGAAATGCTGGAAATCTTTTCTGTAACCAAGGCTTTTACACCCAGACAGCGGCACGTGCTTCAGTGTGGTGAGGTTCCCTGATCACAGCTCTTCAGTCAGACTTTTCTATGCTGCATGGCTTGGGTCATGCTCTCAAAGGAGGCAGAGTTTCAGTAACGGATCAGAAGGTTTCTCCCATGTGCAGTTTGTGGATTAGGTATGTGATAGGGTTGATATTTCTGAGAAAGGTTCTGAGAGAGGCAGCACTCAAAGTGACTTTGACTTTTGGTCTGTTGCCAGAGGGAATTAGCTTTATTGTTCTGTTGGACTGTAACTGATGCCCCAGGGTTTGGCAGAAAAAGGTTCTGGGGACCTTTTTGGATTCTGCCTCTACAGCATGGATACACTTTCTTGTGACACCTGGTGACCGTGGCATTTCCATCTGTACTATTTCTCTGACAATATAGAAAGCTTTGGCAGCAGAACTTTCTACCTAGGGGAAATAAAAATGTAGCATTTAGCTATACAAAAATGAATCACGGAATATGTATAGACTGTGAATTAAACCTCTGTTAAAATAATGATGCTGATAAATCCACAGACTGCTACTTGTAAACACAACTCTAAAAAAGTCTGCCTGGATCTGGAGTATTGTTATATAATCCATAGGAGTGTGTTAATTTTAGGATGAGAGGTGATTTTTTTTTTTATGGTGTGCTTCTATAAAACATAAAAAATGTATGAAATTATCAAGAACAATGTTAAGAATAAAACACTTATCAATGGGTAAAATCTTATCATATAGAAATTGCTGTAGTTCAGACAGTGAGTCTTCACTCCTGCACTCATTGCTGTTACACTTTGAAGGGACCCATACTGAGAATATATGTGAAATATTCCGACTACCAGACTTTATTACATTTCCAGAGTGACATGAAGGAAACGTTGGAATAGCATTAATTACAAGGTAGGAACATCCTTGCAGACGCTGATTTTTCATTTATACTTACATCCTTGAGAAAAAAAAAAAATAGCATTGAATGAAGTAGGTTTATTGAGAAACTGAAACTGGGTAAGAGAAAGCAAAATTTATGAAAAAAGTCACCTTGCCTATGGCATTGCCCTCAACATCACCTCTGTTCTAGACTGCAGCCCTCTCTGGCCTCAGAGCTGGCTTCAATGGAAAGGTGTATTTCCAGAAATATTCCATGTCATGCAGCTTTTTGTTTTATCTTATTTTGTATTTCTTTGGCCCAACAGCAAATTTAGTCATAAATCCGTATGAGAAATTTATTTTTAAACTGTCTTTAAAATTGAATGTTCCTATTTAGTGTTGTTCCATTCCTGCCATCTGTGGCTTTTCTATGCTGTCAGAATCGAGGCTAGCTAGAAAATCTGATTTAGGATTAGGGTCAATCTCTAGCTCAATTTGACCTGGATGGCCCTGAACACTTAAGGATTCATTACTAATAAATAATTTCATCAGTCATCTTCACAGTACCAGGATGAATAGCATCCATTAGAGGATCAATTTACAATTTTAGCTAAACAATTTTGTAACACAGAACTTGAAACAAAAATTAAAGTAAGCTATATATATCACATATTTAAGAGAAAAATTAAGAATTTTGCTAATAAAAACATTATTTATATCCTTCACGGAGAAAAAAATAAAATGTATTTTTAAAGGTAAGACTAATGTAATAAATGTAGCAAATTAACTTCTTTGCTGCAAAAATTTGCATAGGTCTCATTTGGGAGCTCTATGCATCACCGAATTTATTGAATTTGTTTCTTGACTTGTCAGCGCTACTGGTAAAGCCATATTAATATAATGTTATTCAGGCTTGTATCTGTTTTTCAATGATTGTTACCTGAATTCTTTCAACATAATTACTGAATCACTGAGTTCCCAGTAATTTCTGTAATAATGTGAATTTGCATTTAAAATATCTTTATTTCTCTTTTCTTTTTAGAAGTACAGCTTGCTAGAAATGCATTCAGATTTCCTGCCGAAGTTCCACAGGCAGTTTACCCTCTTAAAGGTTAGGCATTTCATTCCTGTAGTTTCTGTGTTTAAAATCCAGAAGTTCTGGTCCCAGTGAAACACCAGAGACCTGCCTGCTCCAGGCAGGTGCGTTGGTCCCAGCAGGTAGGAGGTGGGCTCTGGGAAGCAGCTGTGAGCATCGCACACGTGCTCAGGGCAGCAATGGGTCTGCGGCTTTCTCTGTGACATGTCTGAGACCTAAATCTGCTGTAGCATGGGGCTACATCAGGAGACAAGTTCTGAGAGAAGCTCTTTGTGGCACGCCAGTGCTCTGGCTGCTGCTGTTCCAGGCGCTCCTTTCAGAAAAGCAAGTGTTACAGGTGCTAATGCTCTGGATGCAGAGATGTTTCACACCTGTTCATAAAACCTTTCTATGAAAGGTATATCAAGTACCCCATCAGTATTGACAGCTCTCACCTAGAACATAAAATCCATTCATTTCAGAACGAAGTTTTGCCATTTGATGAGACTGTGTGGCAAGAAGTGCGGTTTCTGCAGCATGAGCTCTCCTCTGCGTGCACATGTTGTGTTTGTAGGTCTATGTACCATTTTCATTTGTACCTTTAATAGTGCTAAGTGCCTTTGAAGCAGGAGAGGAGGTTTTAATGAGACTTAACCTCATTATGTGCTTGTATCTGATCCTATCATTGCTTGTTCCCTAAATCGTACGAGACTAAAACCTCCCCGAAACTTTATTCTGAAGTGTGGAATTGGTGTGAAATCTTCCTTTGTTTTTGGCAGGAGACTGGCAAGGAAGGAAGGGGTGGATCACAGACCAGAAGTGTAGTGCTTCTGGCATAAAGCAGTTCAGGCAGCAGTCAGTTTGGGTTTGGAGTTTGTTTGCTTTTCCCAAGCCTATGTAGTTAAAGAATTTTAGTGACATCTCCCCTTCATTTTGTTATATTTCTCATGAATAATGTTGTTAATCACTACACTGATAAAGCTTTGGTTACTTAGAAGTTGTGACCATCTTTGTGATTTACCTGTAGTGCTTGTGAGGCATCCAACTACAGCATTTTTTGTTGCTGTTTCTTTCTGTTGCTGTGTGTCAGCCTAGACTGGAACAGAAGTATTACTCAGCAAATGTCTGTGTCAACAGTGGGTTGTAATTGCTAATTAGACAAACATACAGTAATTTAGCAAGCGAGGTATTATATCCATCCTTGATTTAATTATATGCTGTATGGATTTGAATAGCACGGTGAGAGGAACTAGAGAGGGAAAATGCATCACAAAATATTCAAATTGCTTCATTAAACAGAATTTGGATTTTCTTTTGGATACAGCTTTCATATACCAGTCTGAGGACAATTTCCTTTAGGAATCCACATATAAGTCACTGCCTGAAAAGATGTCATTAACCATTCACAGCAGGTCTCAGCCATTGCTGCACTTTGGTCCCTGCCTCACAGGGGATAGTTACCTCGTGTCCAAGTGTTTGTATTGCTAATTTTTTTTCTATAGGCATGCAGCATGGCAGATTTGCTGAAATGTTGTATTATTATTTCCTCCTCACATACATAATCTGTGAAGTACATAGAATCTGCTCAAGTAGTAGGTGTATCCTTTTCTTCTAAAATATATTCGTGGTGTGTGGGGGGACAGGAGGAGGAAGGAGCAGAGAGAAGTGACGATCCATTTTTAGTTTACCAATATTTTGAATACAGTGGGCTGGATAGTCCAGCCAGTTTCTTTGCTTGATACAGCATGGTGCGTAGTGATGAAGGAAAGCAAGTGGAAATCCTCATGGAAAACTTCCCTGTTAGGGTCACCTCCATCTCTACAGTGGTCTCTTCTACAGAATATCCACGTCTTTCCCCCTCCTGGCATAGATGAGATGAGGCAGAATGTGCGATGGAAGGCGGATATTGCTCCTCTGCTGCTGCCACTCTCACTTTTGCTAAAATCAGTGCTTACACCTCAGGAAACTGCGTACAAATCTTTTTGCTTCTGACTCTGCTGCTTGCTTTGTCACAGTAGAGCATGTGCAAAGGAGAACCGATTGCAGCATTACCTACGAGACTTTTTGAAAGGGCTGAAGGGTTTCTACCTGTAACACTTCACGCAGAGATGGTGGGGCTGTATCTGCCAACACAGCTGCATTATGGTTTCTCACATCACAGCGACATCCTCTCACTCTCTCAGCAGTGTGGTACTGCTGCCTGGATCTAGTACGTAAAATAGATGACACCCTGATCTTTGTCACTCTTGCAGGGCAAGAGGGCAGCCAAGGCAGAGCTGAGACATAGTCATAACTCTTTCTCAGCATGATGCCCTCACTTCAGATGCCCTTTAGGGAGGCCTAAAGGGATGGGTTGTTCACCAAGTCTCAGCTGGAACGAAGGAATTGAGAACAGATCTTTGATCTTGAGTTGCCATAAGGTGATATTGCTTTATGCTACTTGTTTCACATTCTATAAAATTTATGTCCTATAGTAATTTATTATAACATTGATTGCAGAAACAAGTTATTCCAGAGACATAGCCTTCCCTCTCAGAGAGTGTCTACCATATTCTGACTGGCATTTCATCCTTACTCATGAGCAGCGTTAATGAAGCAGGTGTAAAGTGCAATTTTATTTGCACAAGAAACATCTGGAATATCAATAGCTTATTCAAGCAAAGAAGAGACATTGAGACAGACTGCTGAAAATGAAACCTGTTCCCTAAGCTTCTGGAAGCTGTACGTATGTTCAAATATTGAACAGAAGAACCTGATTTCTTCAGGCAGTAGCTGTAGACAATGGCAACAGTCGACCTTGAGAAGTAATTAGCAATCATTTGCCGTTATGTGGAAATCAAAGGTTGACAGTGTTCCTTGAGCAGGGAATGATCTGAAACTTTGTTCCACAGGTGACTGCGTCTTCCATGTCCCAGCTCCATCCAGTCAAGTGAAGTCTGCTGTACTGGCAGCGCTGTCAGGCGCTAGGGCTGTGCTTAGAAGGACTGGTGACAGAATTTTATGAGCAGTGGGCTGCAGCTCTCCTTCTTGTCTTTCATGGGGTTTTCAGTAATACTTGTATTTATGCTTGAACTTTTTGCAGGCTATAGTTTATTACAGCCTAACAGCATTTGTCTGTTCTTCTGGTAGGTCATGGATGGCTGGGGTTCAGTGCATCTATTGGGACAATTTTGTGATACAGCTTCAGGATTTTGAAAGGCGTTTGGGTACTCAGAGAATGGAAACTGAACTTTTCTAAATACCAATGCACACATGTGAAATAAGCCACATTAAAATTCTGTTTAATGATTCATAACTGCCAGGAGGCTGTGATATTAATATGCAGACAGTAATATATCATTTAAATTTGTGTAATTTGGGACAGAAACAAAAAACCTGGATGACTAATAACAAGGCTTTGTCCGACCTGTTCTGAATAAACTCAGGTCGTATTTATTTTAGATTGACTTCCAGAATGATGTCTCTTGGAGTGTTTCCAAGGGATAATCAATATCTATAGTGTGATAAACAGCCTATTTTTAAAATGTGCGTGACAACTTTCCGGTTTTAGATTGGTCGTGTTAGGCAGATTATCAGCTCCCAGTGAACTCATAAGCAAGCTAAATCATTCAGTGCAATAAGGGAGTAACGTTTCTTGATCGAGGGCCTGGCAAAACTTCAATGAATGGCTTGGGAGGTTTGATGGGAATAAGCAAGACGTTCTGCAGCCTTCTGAGTTCTTCGTGGAGACCTTCTCTTTTCTCCCGTCCTCTCAGCTACTCTGAGGAGTAGAATTTTGCCTAGGGATAGAAGACTGATATAAACACAGAAGACTAACAGACAATAGTTATATCACTTGTGAGTGGATTTTTCCAGCATTTTTATTGCTTATTGCACGTATCTCCATAACAAACCTTGGCTGGGAGCTACTCTGGCATTCCACAGAGGACAAAAGATGGCCCAGTCTAGTGACCTTGGCAAGTAAATACAAAATGGTGAAGAACAAGGAAACAAATGGTTTCATTTGAACTCTGCATCACTGGTTCTCATCAGTGGCTTGCTCAAATATTGCTCAACCTGTTAAGTCTATGCCTGATGCAGTGAAGGGCTGCAGCATTTGCAGAAAATCTTGAAGGCTGTTCTGCTTTGACAATAACGTTCTTTCAGTCTTGGGAACTTTAGAAAGTGAACCAGCTTTTATGAGAGCATGTAAGGAACGTCAGTAGTAAATATTAGGAACAAATTTGGGGGATATTTGAGGAATTTCCTCTGGGAACTGTAGCTGCCTACTACGGAATGTTTCGTATCAACATTTGTGGGTGAGAAATCATAGTGAATGATTAAGGGTTATCACACAGGTTTAAAAAAATAAACAAAACAACACACATTAAAAAAGAAGAACACATTAAAAAGAACAGCAATAAAAAAAGAAACCCCAAGAAGTTCCCTTCCTCTTGATCTTTTTCTCTGATTAAAATTACAGGTTCAAATGCTAGCATTTTTATCCTTATGCTATCAGGAATGTAATAGATCTTCTAATTTCTTTAATATATTTCTGGAATGTGCAGTGGAAATTTTCAGCAGTGAGTTACTCATTTCTGATTAGAAATGATAGTGATCCATGTGAATAATCCCCAGATACAATATTGTCGATTTTATATGTCATATTCCATTTCAGAGGCTTCAGTTGCAATTGGAAATTCTTGTTCAATGTATATTTGGGATAGGGTGTGATTTTAAATAAAAAGATACTTTCCAAGATCCTAAGGGTTCTTGATATTGATCTAATAGATACCCTTAGGAAAATAGTAGCCTTGGCTCTAAATTCTGAGGGAGTGATCTGAAAATATTACCTTCTTCCAAATATGAGGGAAAAAAATTGCTCATAGCTCTCAGCTTTCAATACTGATGGGTACTCAAAGTGTAGGTGTGATTAGCAGCATAATAAAAGTCCATTTTCTCTGTGAGAGGGAAAAAAAATGTTACTTGCCCTTGATGATTGCACTTCTAGACATGAGTAATCTTCAGGGCTTTATTGAATTTATGAGCAATCTTCTGAAGTAGCTGCAGAGCTTTTGAAACTCAGTAGAAGTTTTTTAATTAGCCTTTTTTTTTTCTTTTGGTCTTAAAAATCAGTTCCCTATAGAGAAAGCTTATATGAAATTGGCATTTGTGTGTTATTTAGATGTTACCTTACTGAAAAGTTACCAAAACATTTAATTCTACTAGGAGTAAAGATGGATACATTCTTTAGTGATTGGCTACAACAGTTGAAATCAAAGGACTTCAGCATTACGAGCTTCGTATAACTATCGATAGTAACATGTAAAAAGCTCATGTTCTTTAGATATGCTTTGTCTTGCTATCTGCTTTTGTATATTGTTTTCTACACGTTGCTCATAGGAAAAAAAATTAAAAAATGTAGTACTTCAAGAGCTGTACTGTATAGAAAGTGATGCTGTGCTGGCTTCCTTCCTACACTACCGTTTCCTAACCTTCCCCTTTTCTTGTGGGGACCTGGACTAGGGGTTGACTGTGATTGGATATGAAAAGGCAGCACTGGGGAAAGTACCACAGGTATGCTTGGTGCTGGCCTTACATCAGTTTTGGAGCTTTGCCTGGGAAACGAAACGTGGGTGGTTCTGAAAGTGACAGTGTTCCCACTAAAGACCTCTGCTGATTGGCAGCTTAATTGTCAGGAATTGGAGTTATCCTGGGTCAGGGAAGAGGGGGGATGACAAAGCTTTTGGAGCTGTAAGCTGTTCCCCCACCATGGCAGCCTGCAGCAGGAGAGCAGGTTTTGCTGCTGATGGGGAAGATCCCGTAGTACAACAGGCAACACCACCTGCTAAATGAGGCTGGACCACGAGGTTCCCAGCAAAATGCAACAAGAACAAGTAGGTAGGGCAACGAGTAGAGGCTCCTATGGCTGAGGCAGCCCCTGCTCACCTCCCACCTGGCCCAGCTTGCCACGAGAACCACAAGCAGCTTGGGGGGTTACACAGGCATTCTTTGGCTCACCCTGCTGTCAAAGTAAAAGTCCTGACTTCCTTTATTTTAGGCTGTAAAGGAGGCATTATGTAACCTCAATTTCTTACTTTTCACAATGCTTACCTCAGGCTGGGAGAGATAGTGCCTTAGCTGTACTTACATGGGGGCTTTATGGCACTGGTTTATATAAGACACTTAATTCTTTTTAAGTTCTTTATGTTGCTGCCTTATGGCCTCCATTGTATGTACACGCTCTTTACAGCTCACTTAGCTTTTTGTGAAAGACTCTCAGCCTGTATGATGTGCTAGCAGGGCTTGCCCCTTCCCAGGAGGGAGCAAATGGCTCGGAAATGGGTTTTGTGTGTGACTGATCAGGAGGCAGCAGAGCCAGGACCTCACCGTGCCCCACAGTCATCCTGCTGCCCATGTGGCTCCTTTGGTTGGTGCTGGGTGGGTTCTGAATCTACTCCACGCTCACAGGTTCAGGTCCAGGATTATTGTTCTGATTTGGGAAGAAATTTTTCCATCCTGTGTTCCCCATGTAGGGAAAGGTGGTGTGAAATTACGCTGTTTGAGTTAACAGCAGTCCTGGCAGATGTTGTGTGCATGTCTGCATGTGTGCCTTCCGCCTCAGCTTTACCCGCCTCTCCTGCTGTCACTCTGCTGTGTCTTCTCCTATATTACTTCCTCGTACTTTCAGCTACACAGCTGATATCATTTTCCATATACACTCTTTCTATTTAACTAGATTTTTTTTGAAGTCACAAAGCAGTAACGTTTGTAACAGCTTTGCAAAAGTCGCTTTAATTTTAAAAATACTTCCTCAGATTTTTTGGAAACTGTACAATGCCTTCTGTATATAATTTTTCAATTTTTGTCTTGGGATGATCTCGAAAGCAACATCTTAATGTTTCTAAACAATTTCAAACTAAAATTTAAATAGAATTTTTTAAAATGAGGGGGAAAAGAGTTTTTACAGCTTCTTTTAAAGGTTCGTAAAATCCCAGCTTAAAAACTTTCTCAGAATATGCTCAATTGGGGGAAAAAAAAAAAACAACTTAGCTCTAGTTTTATATTTATATATCAAGTTAACTTTGTAACAAAACCCCCCAAGATGATTAAGTAGAATGTCAAACAGATTGAGAACAGTATTATTTCCAATAAGTAGATTCTTCAAATGGAAAAAAAAAAAAAAAGAAACAAAATGAAGTAATCAGAGTTTAAATAAGTCTTCTTATGTTGCAGCTAAGCTAGAATTCCTCACAAAACCTTGTCTTTGTTTTAGTATTATCCAAGCAACCTGAAGAACTAGGTGCCTCTGGCTCTGCTGTTAAACACACAAGTGACATTGTCTGTGTAAGTAGTCCCAGAAATTGTTCATGAACAGGTGATTGCCAGTGAGAGCCTAAGCTAAGTGTTTTTTCTTTTCCTCATACTTAGTCCCTTATTCTAGAATTGGTTAATCGCTAGCAACGTAGCACAATCCACACTTAGTGACATGGCAAGCACTGATTTCACTGTTTGTTTCCTGAAATACTGGAGTTGACATATTTTGAAATAGAGAAACCTATTTCAGTGTGGGTGGCGCTTAAAAGATTAAAAACTGTTTCTGTGCAAATAGTGTCTACCTCGAGGATTACTGTCATTGATGCCTCTGTCTGCTGGATTTGTGGAGATGGCTATTTTCAGTATGTCTGCAGGTAATGACTGTTCCCTGACTTTTTAATCTCTTCTAATTATCCAAGCAGATGTTGCTTAGCCTACAAAATGGCTAGGACCAATAAGATTTGAAAGACCCATAAAGCATGCAGGACAGAGGAAAAGTTTTAATAAAAATATGAGGAAGGGACAACCAGCTAGCAGGGCAGGTGAGGGCACAATGAAGATAGAGAAGCCAGAAATAAATTTTGGAACTGTATTTTGCACAAGCAAAACTTTCTGCAGTGGCAGACTTTGGGATTGGGTGAGTACCAGTGATAGTTTCTGAACATAAAAGGGGTTGTCCACATTTATGATGATCTGAAGTGTGTGTGCTTCTCCACACTTCTTCTGTGATTGCTTTTCAGAGGGTGGTACCTGCAGCTCATCTTGGGTCTCCACATTTAAGGGCTCTTAGAACCTCTGAAAAGAAAAAAAAAAGAGAGAATTTGGTGTTCCTTTAAAGAGATGTGTTGGGCACATTTTTATCAGCAGAACTGGAATTAGGGAACAGGCAATTGAAACAATTTATCCAATGAGCTGCTGCTTAATCTTTTGAAAACTAGAATATCATTTGAGTGAGGATGGATACTCCCCAGTGCACTGAGCACTTATCTGCACACCTCGTGAGAGTATGCTGCAAATCTGCAAAATCTGATGGGACTGACCTCTCACTGTGGTGCTTCAAGTGAGTTGTGCCTGGGAGGAGAGCATCAAGTTGATGCCTGCACTAAGTAAAGAGGTGCTGCATGGAGACATCTGGGGCAGCCCTGTACAAGCTGAACTGAGCTCTGGATTGCCATCTCTGATGGCATGAGTAATCAAACCAGAAAGATGAGTACTTAACATTCCTACACTGCTTTATAAGCATTAGCATGCTCTTAACAGCGTGGTGTTTTGAGACTGGCCATTTCATTTCCATTAAACTGAAAACAGTGTTTAGTGTACTTTGTACTTTTGAACCTAAAGTAAAACGTTAATACCTGCTGTTAGAAATTCTGGAGACTTGAAAATATGAATTGCACAGACAGACCATTAAATTAAAACTTAGCAATTAATTACATCAGCATGTTCTTGTGATAGGGCTGGGGAATCAGGAAATTTGGGCTTTATCCCTCTCAAATTCACTGTGTGACTGAAAGCAAGCAGCTTAACCTTGCAGCATTTGAGGTTACTTACCTGTCTTGTAGGTTTTTCTGAGACTACATTAATGTTTCTGATACTTTGACATCCTGAAATGGATGATGTCCACAGTGCATGTGATATAGCTTTTAATGAGTAACATTTTGTCTGTATTTTACAGACAAAATAATCTAGAAGTTACAGCTTACAAGTTTTAACAGTAAATTTCGAAGAACACTGCATAGTATTTAATGGAAGTAGTAATAGATAATCAAGAAAGTTAATTTGGGTTAGAGTTTTTTTGTTTGTTTTTAGTGATGTGACTAATCCTAGCTTTTTGATGACCCAAATCAGGTTAGCTTTGCAGTCACTTTAGCAATACAGGAATCCAGAAACTCTCCAATGGAAAATTATAGCAATGTATTCCCTGAGGAAATAAATGTACAAAGCAGTCCTTTCTATGGCAGTCAAAAGGAAACCATCAATTTTTCATTACTCTATAGATGCAGCTACAGACTGCAAAACTCATCTTCTTTCAGAGTAAGTGGTTTGGGGAGGCCTTTGGCATTAGTCATCAGTAGAGTAAATCCTGTATTTGAATTGCTTAAATGTTTAGCAGTGGCAGTGAAAACTCTGAAGATAATTTAATTTCACAAAGAAGGAAAGCAAAAATGAAGGGATGGTGCAGTACTAATGCAGTGCTGTGCTTCTCCTCAGGTGGCTGCCTTATGTGTGTATAAGCAAAGGTTAGGTACTGACCCTTTGTCGCCAAGTAGTTTTGTTTGGCAAACCACGTGAACTGGATTACTAAAGATTCTGAGTCTTTAGTAAACCAGGGGAACCATACAGCTTCTCATTTAGCTTTCAGCTGAATTAGTTTTGAATTACTGGATTTGATATAGGTCTGTATAATGGAAAGATTTTTGTAAAGCCTGAAGCATCTGCTGGCATTCTGCATTAGGAGCTTTCAAATCTGCATGAAAACCTAGACATTTGTAGTCATTTTCTATATACTTGGTTTTCTTGGGTTATGTGCTCAGACGTTTATCACTTCAGGAAAAGTTTCTTTGAAGCTTCCACGGATTATTTTTTAATATGATTTATTTACGGTTGCTCCTTGTGTAGTATCATGTTCTAGACTGAGCTACAACGTAAATGAGTGAGGAGCTGGAGCTCTTCTGGCTGGGATGATATGTTAGGAGCACCGGGAAGCCCCCCCTGCAGACATTCACATTAGGAAAATGTGGATTCCTGGATCTTCTTCTGAAGATAGAGTCAGTGGCTTTTATCTTTTCCAGAGAAGACTTGTATACTGGAGGGAGATAAATTTGTGCAATTCTAACATTTTCTTTCTACTCCCTTTTATAAAAAGATGTGAAGCAAAACAGTATAACTGGTTGCTGTCTGGACTGACACAGCCATGCAGCAAGTACAAGAAGGGCCTGATTCTTCAAATCTTTATGCCTTCATCAATATATTATAATCATGCTGGTGTAAAACTCATTTGTATGCTTTTACACAATCAGGATCTAATTATTTCTTCTTTTTTGGAATAACTTATAAAAACTCAAGCAATGAATGTATTCTTCATCCTCAAATTTCTTTCATGGAATGATGCTATTTATATAGTTAGATCCTGATCTGAAGTCTATAGAAAGTCCTTTGATGGTCTTTGAATTGAGTCAGTAATTTGTTAACAAGATGTTTCTATCTTCTTTTGCTGCTTAGCAAAAACATACTTAGCAAAAACAAATTTAGAAAGTCTCCTTATTTACAAAGGAGATGACAGTACTAGTTGATTAAAAGGGACATAATTTGTTGCCCCACTTATCTCATTTTGTTGATTAGCTGCAACAGACGGTGATGCCCAATTCACTTTTTAAATGAGTAAATTTGGCACATGTGCATGACAGTTCCTCCTCTTCTTGTACCATCATCAACAGACTCCAATGAGCTGGCATTCTGCCACCATGGAAAGCAAGAGTTGTTTTCACTCAATGTGCATCTTGTGTGCACCATCTGTATCTGCCTCTTTTTAGGGCTTGATCCTGGAAAACTATTACAAGAGCAGTTTATTCTCAAACATCTACTTACTTTGCTGGTAATGGAGCTAAAGCATAAATAAGAACTATTCCTATTAATGAAGTGAGGATTATTTTTTGGATCTAGTCTCTATATTCACAAGGTGGTTCCTGAATATCTGCTTATAAATCTTGTAATGGACACCATTTGTTAATAGCATTTGTTACATTTGTAGCCATGTGCACACACTGTAGGCCATTGGCAAGCACAAAGAATGTAATGTCAGGGTAAAACACAAAAGAGGCAGTTGAGAGTAGGTAAGATATGAGTTGATTACATGTTGCTTATGTGGAATCTGTTCTGGTGTTTTTCTGCCTTTCCCATGGAAGGATTGCTCTGATGGCTAACCTGAGTCTTGTTGTGATGAAGTTTATTGCTTCTGACTTCTTCCATAAGATGATTTATATTTGGTGCATATGTCTCCAGTCTCTCATAATTAGCTGATTAGTGTTGGTAGGAATGAAAAGAGGGAATTTACAGGAGGGATCTGGTTTGCTTGTTCATTGGTGAAGAAAATATGGCAAGGGATTACAAGCGTTTCATTGGTAACTACCATGGAAGAGGTGTTCAATATCTAACTTAGCTGATAGACACTGTTAAGTACATGACAGACTCCTTAGGTAGTTAGATAAACTTTCATTTTAAAAGAAGTCTTTTTTTCTGGTTTTGCTCCATATGTGTAATGTATATGTATACATAAATAATACATTGTTTTCTTGTTAGTAACTGGAAACGATGTAGATTTTCTGTAATTCTTATCATGTCTGGTGTACATCATCCTGGGTCAACATACAGCCCATGTAGAAGAGGATGCCTCTATCTTCAGTACCCTTCGCTGTAATAAAAATGGCTTAGCTTGTTCTTCCGCTCTGCTGTTCCAGGAATTTTAGTTACAAAAGCACCTAATCAACCTTCACTGTCCTTAAAACATACAGTTCCTGCTTGTTGGCATAAAAGCAGTTATAGAAATTAGAATCTGATGTGAATTTTTGCTTCCCTTCGTTATTACTTCCAAATGAAGGCTGTTTACACAGCAGTATTGTATGTCACTCATCTTTACTTAACATTTCATATAACTATTTTAGATATTGTAACTGTGCAATGTCATAATTCTTATTCAGAAGGATCCAGTGAAGTAGCTTAACTGAGATTTACTGATGACATCCATATGCATCTTTACAGGCATAAGGAGTTTTATGAGGACTAAAAAGTTTGATATTGCTCTGTACAAAGTATATGTTATACAAACAGGATAACAGATGTCCGTCTACCCTTTTTTTTTTATGAATAAATAAACATTTTGAACATTGAAAATCAATCTGAAGAAAAAAATACAATCCAAAAAATGACGCATTTTGAGAAAACTCTAAAAATTTGGACTTGGACTTGATGATCCTTGTGGGTCCCTTCCAACTCAGGATATTTTATGATTCTATGATTTAACAAAGCAAACTGAAACTCTGCTTAGGCACAGCAGATCCCTGCTGTGTAGTTGGTAATAAAAAAGAACAGTATTTTAAATGTAAATACCTTCAGGAATACAAACAATGCAAAATTTGTGACAAATTTTTAATCAGTTTTTCACGGTGTTTTACATTAAAGATTTTTTTTCCTTTAAAGTATTGGCTTAAATTACAGAAATTTTAGCTCCCATGGCTTCTTGGAAAAGCTGTGGCATTGTTTAATGTTTATGACAGGATGAATGGGGAAAACAGTGAGCACTGAACTCGTGTGTTTGATTAAACACTTCTTTGAGGTAAAAATTTTGTATAGTTCCAGTTTTCCTATTTGGCTTTTAGTTGTCATCTTCTGATTGTGTTGTCTAGTTTTGTCCATAATATTAATTCCACGTTCCTCTTGTTACCGACTGAATTACTTCACTTACCATTCACTTGTTGTTACGCTGTTACTTATAAAACATTGATATAGCAGCAAGTTCTGCAGATATAGTAGGTCAACTAGGATTACAAAGTAAGACCCAGTGTAAACGTTGTACTCTACTGCAGATATTATTGTCTAGGAATCATTGAGGAGCACAACAAATTCCTTATCTATAAAGAAATGTAGGTAGCTATTGCTCGGTGTCCTGTGTATGGTGCAGGATTACTGAGTACAGTTTTCTCTGTGAGAAAAAATAAACGTTGGTGGTTGTAATGTTGCATCATTTTCTTCTTCAGAATTTTGTATTCCAGTTTTATTGAGGCTTTTGCTGGCTTCCCAGCCTGGTGGAGCCACCTGATTTTGACTATCGATGTGATAATTTTTTCCATAGAGAATATCCAAAAATATTTTCCTTCATTAGCTTGACTTTAAAATAGCTTTATGTGAAATGTGAGTTAGAAGTGGAATAGGAAAAATGCCTTTACTCTGTGCCCTTTCTGTTGTCTCTGAATAGAAGGTTAGCTTGTTCCAGAGGTCCTAGAAAGCTTTGTGTCTGCCCTGAGCACAGGGACAATCTTGCATAATATGCTGTATTGCAACCTCTAATTCCCCTATCTGGTTGGGGATACACTCATGGGAGAGGTCATGAAGTTGCAATATGCTGATGGCAAATAAAGTAAATACCTTAATCTGTAGTCTATTCTTTCTGTAGGTGTAGTTTTGTAATCTTTTATGAGAAAATCCATCTGCTTGCTAGGACAGTAGTTATGGATTGCTCTTCTCTCTCTACCATGTCTATTAACTCTGCACTGTGCCACAAAGGGTACTGCAGAGTCCTTTGGGCTCTGGGCTTGCTGCTTGCTACTATTATTTTCAGTAAAGCCATTTGAATTTTTTTGAAAAGAGCTTTGAAACATTGAAATATCCACAGATCAATAGCAGGAAATGTTAATCTCAGTTTGACCTGCATGTTTGCATATACATAGAAAAAAATACCTGTAGGATGGAGGCTAGAGTAGTGAATTGACTCTAAAACTGATATCCTTAGTGCTTTAAAACACTGGAGGATTATACACAGAAATGGATTAAGCAAAATAGCTCCTTTCCACTGCCTGCTTCCGTCATCATGTACCTTCACTTTCAATAGAGCTTTTGTGAATAAAGTAGCTGAAGACGGGAACCAAGGGCACGTGATGTAAAGATCCCTGTACATGGCTGCAGCAGAATAGGAAACCTGCAGGGCAGCTGAAAGCAGCATCTCACAGTTGGCAGGCACCTTGTAGCGTGCACTGTGATTGGGCTCAGTGTTACATTGTCCTGGCAGTCTTCTGACTGAGGTCAGTGGAACGAGTGGGCTAAACTGTGTCAGCATTGTGCTAAAGAATAATATGTTTATTAGAACATAAGAATAATTTGGGAGACTGGAAAAACCCAAATTTTCTCATATTTGTTGTGAAACTTCCCCCGGTTTGAAAGTTTGGCCTGATATCTGACACAGCACGGTGATTTAGCTTCCAGTTTCAAGCCCAAGAGCACCAACGTGCCATGTTTCCTTTGACTTGTGGTGGCAGGTCATAGCATTTGCTGGGCAGGATAGGAATCTCCCTGCAGAAGGATGTCACCATAACTGGTACGTGTATGTGTCAGGCCAGAAAGATGAAATGGTGGGAGTGTCTCACATAGTCTGCTGGAGACTGCAGAAAATCCATAGTGAGAAAGATGGGGCAAAGCTAGGCTTGGCCTGGAAATGCAACGCAGCATGCATCTTTTGGAAAGTACATATGCTCCATCCAAAGCTGAAGGAGTCACTGAGGCACTCAGAAAGGGAGAATCAGTCTGTATGTGAATTAATCAGCCTAGAGTTTTAGCTTTTATAGTCAGCAGAGAAAAAGGCACACACTTACCAAGTGCTGTTTTAGAGGCCTGCTTTTGTCTGGTACAAATTACAGCCTAAAAGTACTCATTTCTCTGCCAGCTGCACAAAAGTTTAGACAGCTAGCTCACATGCAGACATGTTTGGATGAATCAACCCTGGAATTCCTTCCAGACTCTGGATCAGCCTTGACTGAGCTGTTGATGCATTTCTGTATTTGAGCATGTTCATGTAATAGCTCTTTTCCATTCTTAAGTATATAGTTGTTTTATAAATAAAATTAAATATTTTTGTCTGGTGGTGTTAAGAATCTGGCATTGAAATGGCATACAAAAAGCTTTTGCAACCATGAAGCTGTCATGATAAGCTGAGAACCATCAAACTTCCCCCATGCACTTTTGCTGTAGAAAAACACGTGTTTTGGAAACCTCTGCAAAAGACCAAGACTGGTACAGCAATCTGACCTTTTGGAAATGAGAGTCTTCCAAACAGTGTGGCAAAGGTTTTTGTGTCTAGGTGGATTTCCCACATTATTTATTCTCATCTCACCTTTTCAGTGTGGTGTGTATACAAAATATATGCTTTTGTTTAGCACTGTGTAACATGCATGGTAAACAATTTTCACCTTCACAGAGAAGAGGACCTGTGATGGTCAGTCAGCATTCCTTAGAGATCCACCATATAAATCTTTGAGATATACTAGAGGTTTCTTAGTATTTCACAAGACTGCAAAATATAGCGAGCCTTTCCCTGGGCCAGATTTCCAGTAGGCTGCTGAAAATCTGTTTAGAGAGATAGTTGTATGTGGTAGCAGTCCTTGTGCATTGAAATATATACTTCTGCTAATGATGACTCCGGTTTCACCTGTGGATATAATAAAAATATGCAGCTGAAGATATCAATGCACTTAAATTGTGAGTTGCAGTTCTATAATATCCCTTGTTAAATGTTGGTCAGTAAAGCCAGAGCCCAACACGAGACGAGGTACTGTGGGGTGCTTTGTGTCAGTTTTTCTTCTGGGATCAGTTATGGGTGTAGCAGGGCTGCTTCCAGCATCATCCCCACTGAGAAAGTTGTAGCTCTCACGAGGATTGCTGCAAGATGTATGTGCCTGCTTGTGCTCTCCTCCATCCAGGTGGATGGCTTAGTGTTCAACTAGGATTAAGCTGCAGCCTAAAAGGGACACCCAATCTTTTCCTTCCCTCAAAGGCAGTGCTGGAACTGGTGGATGTAGCCTGGACACAGCCAGTGCGCCTCTTCAGTGTGCTGAAACTCCTGAGTCACGCGTGGCTGGTGGCTTTGTCAGCACTTTGTTGGTCCATCCTCCCACATCATCACACCTCCTCTCCTTCCCAGGCAGACCTCCGCAGGGCAGCTCTCACATGAAGCAGCGTGGCCCTGCCAGGCATGACAGATTGCCTGTCATGGAGATGAGGACTGCCCCCACCATCCACAGCTCCAGGTGCCAACTGTGCCCGTGTTCCTGGAAACAGGAAACAAAAACTCATTCCAGAAAACGGATGTTGTGGTTTAACCCAGCAGACAGCTTGGCACCACTCACTTCCCGACTCCCAGAAAAAAAAAAAAAAAAAGTAGAACTTGTGGGTTGAGATAAAAACTTGATAAAAACACTAGAGACAGAAAAGGAAGAAGAAAGGAGAATAATAATAGTAATGATAATAATTATATATACTTATATTTATACAAAATAGGCGATACACAAAGCAATTGCTCACCACCTGCTGAGCCATGCCCAGCAGCCAGTCCCTGAGCAGTGGCTGTCCCGCTGGCCAACTTCCCATGGTTTTTTAAAGTTTTTTTTACATGATGTCATATGATATGGAATATCCCTTTGGCCAATTGGAATCAGCTGCCCTGGGTCTGTCTCCTTCCAACTCCTTGTGCCCCCTCGGCAGCCCTCCCTAGCAGGACGACAAGAAACTGAAATGTCCTTGGCTCTGTGCAGCAACTACTCAGCAGCACCTACAACATCAGTGTGTTATCAACATTGCTTTTCTCCCAAAGCCAAAACATAGCATCATGTCAGACACTATGAAGGGAAAAAAACCTTGTTGCAGCTGAAGCCAGGACAAGAGAGAACCATATACTTACTATTTCTCCTAACCCATGGAAACTTTCCTGATCTCAGGCAGTTATACTGGTCCCAGGGCTCTCTCCACTCAACGCACTCTGCCGCCCTTCCTCAGCCTCTTATTGTCCTTAACGTCATTTTTTGTCCTTATGGTAACTGTACCACAGTTGATTCCTGCTCTGTAAAAAGCTCTTTCTGTCTACCCTTGCATTCCAAGTTGTTTCGTACTATAGTTACGATAGTTTGCAAAGTCAAAACAATTTTCTACCAATCTTCTCTCAATTTGCTTCTGTGCTGACATAGGCACAAACCACAGTTTCCCTTGTCCTGTAATTGTTACCCTTCTGGATGTGTACATTTCTCTCTGTCTTCCTCTTGTTCCTGTGTCCACGTTGTTGCTAAATCTTGTCATGTTTACTCTGAAGAATTTCCCTTTTGCCAACACCATCTTTTCTCTGCCTTATTTGACTCCATCACACTATAGAGCCTTCAGTGCCTTCACTGGAGTTTCAAGCTGTGAACAGTAGCACTGAAACTAATTTGTATTTGCCTTGATTCCTTAATGGCCTTGCGTCAGTCTGTTTCCCTATTAAGACTGTGCCTGGTCAGTGCCACTGAGATAATAAATCTCATCACAACACATTTTTTCTACCCTAATAGTGACAGTATTCCAGTTTGTGGTATGAGCTGGTTGAATCCTTTGCCGATGTTTAGTGTAATTATTGGACAATTAAAATGTGCTAGCAGGCTTATATTCCTTTCAGTATTCCTTTCAGAATGATGGTAATCACTGAACCCTACAAGTGATTTTTAAACAGCAGAATGGTATTTTTGCTAAACTGACAAACCCAGTGCTAGTAATGTCATCAGCTCTTCACACAGACTTATGTCCGCTCTGCCTCACAGTTTAAAATCAGATCTGATTTACTGCCTTGAATATGCACATTAGAGATGAGTCAGTTCTTTTAAATCACCATACAAATGTACCAGGGCTTTTTACAGTATTTTCTACTTATAGTGCAGTAGTGGCATTTACACTGCAATGGTGAGCAGTGTTTTATTTGGATCACTTGAGAAACAATGAGGAAATGGCTGCAAATATGTTTTGCTTAAGCAGTTAATCTTCCTAGTGCAGCTGGAGTTTTTATTTCACACTGCATGCACTAGTACAACATCAGGCTCTTTTTTTTCTTTTTTCTAGTCTTTGTAGAATTTGAGTACAGCAATAAGTGAGCAGGAGTCAGGTAGTAACTAGTTATGTTTCTTGAGTTGTATCCAGAAAAGAGATGTTTTTACCTGCTTTCCTCCTTCTCACAGTACTGGAGCATTTCATATTCTTTCCAGTGTCCTCTTACTCCAGTAACCCCATGAAAAGGAGAACGGCGTTATCTGCTGCTTAGAGATGGAACGCTGGGACAGAGGCATGTGGGGACGCCCTGCAACACAAGCGCATGAACAGCAGGTTGCCATCACGTTAGGACAATCATTAGGGCTTCCCTGCAAGGGCTGGTGTGCTGCCGCAGCTGCCAGGCAGCTCTGGAAAGAGGTCTGCAGAGGTGGAGGCACTCCTGGGACGTCTCCACAGAAGCCACCCGAGCCACTCTCAAAGAGTTTACAGGTTGTTCAGAGCAGAGCACATGGGGCATGTTGCTGACCTGGCAGCAGAACCTGAGCTGTAGTGGAGAGCAAAAAATTGAAAGCCTTTTGATGTTCCAGCTTCTTCTGTATAAACTGAGTATTTTCAAAAAATGCTATGGTGTGCTGTCGCTTACTATTCCATGTGGTCTTCATAACTCTACTCTGTGTTAGAAAGCATTATCCTGAGGAAGTAAGAATAGTTATCCTCTAGGAGTATCAACAGTTTCTTCCAGGCGCTGGATCCACTCTCAATTATTGTTTGCTCCTTGGTGAGTGAGCAGCAAGTTCTCTTCTTTTGCCAATTGTGCAATCGGTAGTGGGCCTTACAGCTCTTCTGAGATGTAAGGCCAAAGGCACAGATGTAAACTATGCCAAGTAGAATGTTGATGAAAATGTTCTTGCTCTTATTTATTGTAGCTCAGAGCAATATAGCTGAGTTCTTTGTCCTTTAATGGTGTGACTCATATTGAGACTGTTTCTGTTAAAGTTCACAAATGTATTTGAGTATTTGTAGAGTGCTGCTGTCTGAGTAAGGCTGGCCAACTGTTTGTATATTTTGTGACCAGATGGTCCTTCTTTTGCTCTGCTTTTTTTAACCCTTTGCTTCGCTATTCTTTTTTTTATAGGCTCCTTCTACTCAGTACTCTGCATACATTTTTGCAGGTTGCATTGAAATCAACATAAAAATTACTGTTATACCGGTTAATTATTTGAGTTGAGAGTTGGAAGTTGGACTGAGAATTGGTGTCTCCCTCTACTTCATGTATACATGTGCTTTGAATATGAAGGTGGTTCTCCGTGTTTATCTTCACAGTCATTATGATATATATATTTGTCCTAATCAGGAACTGAGTCTGTAAAGACATATGTAGTCACCAGATAAACAGCACCAGTCTTCAAGCCCAAGATGTCTCAATTTGAGCTAAAGGAGGATCTGGTTGCAATCTACCCAATATCACATATGTCTTGATAAATTTCACATGGTTTGTCTGTCCATTACCACAGTATGGGATAATTTCACAATTTTTTTGTGTTAATTCTCATGGTATTTGCAAAAGGTAACAAAAAGCAACTATTCCTATTTTTTCAGATTAGGGAGAAAGTGAACACAATGTGTAATTTACCAGAGCTGTCAAATCCTGATGCCTGGATTGCTCCCAGCATCTTAGAGTATTTTTAAGTGCCTAGAAGTTTTGAGTATCTAATTTCTTTTGAGAAATATTAGATTTCAGTAGAAGTTGTGTTGAAACTTCCTGGTCATGTATCTGCAAAACTCTATCTTGTCATGTTATTTAAAATCTGCCTGCAATAATACTCTACTTAAGTATTTTTCAAAATTTTACATTAAATGGTAATTCATCTCACCCAACTTCAGAAACCCATATCTTACTCCGTCTTCATAGTCATCAGAGAGAAACATGCACTTTAAGGATGTGACTTCACCTGATCTCTGTTTATCATGAAGTGCATTTTTCTTTCCATTGACTGTCAAGTAAGGCTAGACCATCAGTTCAAAACATTGTTTCCTCTACCATAAATGCTTGCATTTATTTAGTGAAGTCCAACACTAATTGATTAACCAAAGATAATGGGAAGTCTCTTAGCACAGAAAATTGAACCCAAATCTCCCAAATACCCTAACGGACAGCTCACAACTTCACCACAACTCATGGACTTCACCAATTTACCCAACATATTGTAGCTGCTGTCTTCAATCTCTGTGATTCTCCTGAGAGCCTTTTTTCACTTTTAGTTTTATTTCAGCTGAACCTCAAACGTAGAAACATGTATTAGGGAGAGAAAATAAAGAAAAAAGATAAAGTAGGATATAAAGTTAGAGCTGAAGAGATGCTGAAGGGATCTTTGGCATGATAGGCATTCTCTTTAGAGAAATGTGTACTGAACTTAACAGGGACTGTTAGTGTTGCTTTCCACAGAAATTTAAGGTTTTTATTTTGCACTGGGTTTTGACCTGCTTGGTGAAATTCCATTCGAAACATAACTCTACCCAAATTTGTGAGAGGTCTGTGAAAGAAATCCCAACCCTATAAGAACTATAGTGCACTATTTATCTCTTAGGTGACTTTTGAAAAGGTAGGTGGCTTTATGCTTGAAGTCCAAACACACCCGTGGCACAACATCCAATGAATTCAGAAGGAGTTCAACATACTTCTCTGAGGGCTCAGTGAGTCCAATTCATTGTTGCTGAAGGAAATGCTAATTTGACAGTAGAGTGCAAAACAAGCAGACTCATTTACAGTATTAATTCTCATTTTACATCTACCGAGACCACCACAGAAGGCAGGACTTGGATTACAAACCTTTTAAAATGAAAGAATTTTTTTTTTTAACTTCTAAAATTTAAGAGCTGCTGGAGACAGTCTTGAAAGGAGGCTAATGAAAATACTCCTATACTTTTTTCTTTTTTTCTTTTATTATAATGTGGATACTTGTACTCGAACTGAACGCAGACCAGCAATTCATTTCCTATGCTAGGCATTGAATAGCCTATTATGTCTTGACAAAAATTACTCTCCTATGGCTTGAGCCAGATTAGAATCTGTGAAACAGTGATGAAAACCTGGACACAGTATTGTCAGAGATATCCTGTCCTAACTATTCCCATATCAGAGTTTTAAATGTGCTTTTCTAATGAACTGTGTTATTCTGGAGTGTTGTTTTGACTGTGATACTTGGATGTTAAGTTCTTGTGATTTTGTTTTATATCAGGTAGTAACCTACCAAATGGTAAGGCAGGTAACAAAATAAAGTCTGTATCTTGAACGTATGCTATAGACTAATAATGATTCTCTGTGTCTTAGTTTCTAACTGAAACTTTCTCTCAGTGTCTGCTACAAAGCTGTGTTTTGGTTCTAGAAAGAAAACATGGCTGATAACACCCGGCAGCGCTGAACAGAACCAAAGACATTGGTATGTCTCTGCCAGGAGAGTAAAGAGGCTGCGGGGGGCCGCAGGGAGCTAGGAGGGGACAAGAATGGGGCAGCTGACCCAAACTGACCAAAAGGGATATTCCATACCATATGACATCATGTAATATAAGGAAGGGAAGTGAGCGGGGAGGGCCCATTTGCTTGGGAATTGGCTGAGCATCGGTCGCGGTCGGTGAGCGATTGCTTTGTACAATCACTTATTTTGTATATAATTATCATTACTGTTATTGTACTCTATTTCCTTCTTTCTGTTAGTAAATAGTTTTTATCTCAACCCCCGAGTTCTACCTTATTTCTCGATTCTCTCCCCCATCCCAGCTGGGAGGAGGGGGGGGGGGAGCGAAAGGCTGTGTGGGGTTTCCAGGCCTGCCTGCTGAAACCAGAACACTCTGGAACAGACAACTTCTCTTTAGAATCACCATTTTTCCTCTTGCCACATTTTAATGTATTTCTTCATTGACTTCAGTTCCTAAAGCATGCAAGCCTATCAGATCTGAAGACTTAAGAATCTGCATATCAAAATTTCACATATTTTTATTGAAAGATGAAGCTTGCCCTTTTTTACATCCATACCTGTGTGGCATTTTTGATCCAGTGCAAGGGGGGAGATAAAGAAATAAGGATCAGAATCCTGTCCTACTGACTTTGCAAACCAATAACCATCTTATGTTAGTACCGTATCTTCCCTTTCCTGTGATACAGTTGCATAAAATTAACTATTGCTAAAAGTAGCTGATACACCATGTCCAGATGTTTCACACCATTTCAGGAAGTCTTGGCAAGAAAAGGTTTTGTGCACAACGAAGGCAGTTTCTGGATTTGAGGATGACCTTTGTTCCTTTCCTTCAGAGACCTGTGGGAGTGAGGCTGAGAGGCCATGGAGCAGGCAAAAGGAGACTGTATAGCTAAAAAGAGCTACTGTCCTGGAAGTCCTGTACTTCCACGTGACTTTTTGTATCCCATTCCCAGATCTACGCTCCTGCACTTCTCGGTCCTGCTCAGACCTGCAACAGTGAGTCAGCAATATTCTGGCAGTTGGATGAGTTCTCTGTGGTTGCTTCCCGGCAGCAGCTGAGCACTAGTGCATCTCTTTCTCCAAAATCTGCATGAGAAAATCTTGGAAGTGTGCTGAGATCAGAGCTAGAGGGAGCAGCTGGCCTCCTGCTCTACCCCTGCTGCCCCTGGGAGCTATCAAAGCAGATGCATCTCAGCCATCTGCAGTCAAAGGGCAAGGGCAGAGGCTCTGCTCTCCTATGTCCTGAAGGAAAGAAGATCAAAAGGCACTTGCATTCAAATCCTGGATTACTTGTTTGTCCAAAATTTCTACCAGATTGGGGTGGGGGTGGGTGCTAACGCTAAACTGATCTGTCTCGTATTAGCGCAGAGAATTATTCTCCTTCGTGATGTTCTGCAGTTCACTGGCCTCCCTCCCATCATCTGTACTGCTCTGCTGTGTGCTTTCTTGAAGCTATCTCACTTTTGTCACAGGACGATGCTTTTTGTGCAAACATAAATATTTACAGAAGTTTACAAGAGATTAAGCCTCATCAAGTCAGGCATTCCTGCTAATGCAGTGTCGGGACAAGTCAGCAGGGAGCAAGAGCCTGGGCTGCTGTGCACAGCTGTTGCAAGACCAAGCTGTGGAACATTCATTTTGGACTCATTGATCAAAACCATTTTGGAGATTGACTTGTGAGTGGTTTATTTTTTTTCCAGAGTGAAATTCTCTCCACCAAAACAGCTTCTTCATTGTGCACAGAAGTCCAGGCTTTGTCCGCAGTGTATCTTGCCTCAGTTTGTCTGTTGTAATGCAAATTCCAAACGCAGAAAAGTTTTACTTGCTGGACCAATTGAAAAATGCAACTCAGAACAAAGACAGCCAGAGATCTGCCCACAACACGTCTGCTCTGTTAGTTTATGTTTTCATTCTGATCACTGGTACCTACATACCATCTTATGAATTATAGGGGAAAATTCAAGTAAGAATATTAAAAGAGAACCATAAAACTGTGGAGTTCTTTGCTTTGTTTTGTTTTTTCTAGGAAGGTAAAACAAGCAGAAGTCATTCCAGAACTCATGCAGCGGCAAAATAAGGGATAAGAATGTTGAATACATGCAAGGAAATGGACGGCCTGGCGCTGATAATTGTTGAATTCTTCAGCAGGCTTTACTCACAGCATTGGTTTCTAGACAAGGAAAAGCCCTTACCTAAGCTATTTGAATAACTCTAGACAAATATCAGTGACAATTTTACTGAGCAGCTCAGGAGTGAGCTGAGCATTGTTAGACTAGTCAGGGCACCTTTGTGTGCCTTTACACGTTGTGTCCTACCTGTTAAGATTACACCTGCCTATCTGAATTCTAATCACTCTGAGAAACAAAAGTCCTTCTAGTATCTCGGAGAATATATTCCCTTCCACTAATTTAGATTGCTGTGATTCTTTCTGTAGTATGTTTGCATGCTGTGTGGAAGCTCAGTCAAGAGGATTTCTAAGACCAGTGCTTCATCTCGCATTTCCAATTCACTTTCTTTCTTTCCCTCTATGTAGTTCCAGAAAATTACATTTCCTGAGGAGGTGTAGCAAGACAATCTTCATGCTGATGCTTCTATGAAAATGGGAGTGCCTAATTTTGATAGCCATTTTAAGCAAATAGTTAAAAGTAGGATAAGGACCACCAGTTCCTCCATTTATTATTGGTGGAGGCAAAGGCATTCAGCATCTTGCACAAATAAGTCTTCTGGTATTGTGGGGAAATAGATGGTTTTCAGCCTTGGCTGTTTCACTGCTGGAGTCTTGTAAGTGACTGAACTTAAAATATCTCATCCCAAAGTCAGAGAGCCAGCAACACAACACATTGGAGTGTATTTCCTTAAAGGGGCTGTGTCTGTGTTCAGTCTCAAGTACTGGAAGTTTTGCTTTTTGCTCCAGTGGGAGGTGGATTTGTTATACCACCTAAAATACCAGTTGTCCCCTGGGCAGCTCACAAGTAATGCCACTGTAGTGATGACTGGTGGAAAAAGGAACAGTCTGGCACGCTTTTCTTCAATGCTGCTTTGTTGCCCCTTCCTAGTGAGGAGACCACAGGAAATCCACAGGAAATCCTGCCTTCCTACATAAACATCCTGTTTCCTCCTCAGAATCCATGGAACAGGCAGCTTGACATGACTGTGGGCATTTCTGAGCCAGGCAAATTGAAGAAGAATGATCTTTCATAGGAAGTGGCTCAAGCCTCATTGTTTGAGTCATTGAGAAACACAGTGAACAAAAACCCGCTGGCCCGATCAAGTGTCAGTGGCAGTCTGAGCTGGAGTGTTGGGCCAGATGACCTCCAGAAGTCCCTTCTAACCAACATTTTTATATTTCTATGAAGTCATGTAATCCAACAGCCTCTTTCCATCTTTAAAATCAGTGCTTCTCTGATAAAACACTACTAGGCCTTGTATTTGGTCCTCTTCTTTTTGAATAATACATATTTTTAAAGGTTTAATTAAATATACATATAATTAGTCTTGTTTTTATTGCAAGTTATGAAATAATTATTCTATTCTCTGGGAATGCTGGAGTTCTTTAAGCAGCCTTCAAGCAAGCTGAATTGTCATCATTTTAATACTCCCAAAATATTCCTGTAACTAAATGCATTGAACTAAAGAAGTTATATTAAATTGAATAACACAATGGGAAATATACTTATGGTTGTAGACATGTGACTTTAATGACTGAATTGAAACTCACTCATCATTTAAACCTGCAAATGTAGCTGAAATGACTCCATGGTTCAGGCTGAAAATGCAACCTCACAGGAATAATCAGAGATTTGATGTTCCCTTCAGGCAGTCACAGTTTTTGAGACTGAGATGTTAGATCAAAGCAGAAGTAAATCTGAGGAAGATGTTGTTCAGAAAACTGATGTTAGTTTCTTTCTTTGTTTTTGTGGGGTTTTTTTGGCAGATCTTTGTCTCCCAAATATAGTGTGAATTTCATATCCACCTCCTACTTTATCTGTTTCTGAGGGTTGGTCTTTGCTGTGCTTTGCTTCTGGGCAAACAAGGATGGGCAAAATCCTGAAATGGAGATCGAGTGTGCTCAAGCTGCTCAGACATGGGATAAAAATCATGAATTATTTTCATCATATGGTAGTTTTCAGGGAATGTACACACAGAGAGGTTGGCCTGTGGAAGCAAATTCTCCCAAATTCTGTTTATAGTCAGTGGAGAGCAAACTCCCAAGCGTATGAGGTATGGTGTACAAAGTGAAGGGTGGTGAATCTGGGCAGGAGCATGACAGTGTTGTGAGTAATTCTTAGGCTTTGTGAGTACAATGGCTGGTGATCCAGGCAATCCAGATGTTTTACCAAACCTGTAGCATAGTAGCACAGGCTTATTTCAAAATAATATTCTTAACAGTGTGCAAGTCTCTCAGCAGCAGGCAGTTTGCATGTCCCTCAGTGTGAAAGCTCATTACTTCAGGACTTCATGGTGGTTTTGATTACATCGTGTAGGTAGTTCCTTAAGGAACAGTGTTATCGAATTTGTTTCTCTCACACAGAAAAAAAAAAGATGTATTTTTTTTAAATCAGAAAGATACTCTGTCTGCTGCAGTAATTAAAGCCAGAAAAACAAGAGGCTCCTGGCAGTTATGTACTTAGAAAAGCTTTAAATCTCACTGTGAAAACTGGTTGTTGGTTTCAAGCATTTCCTTTCATGCAAATCACTTAAACTAGGGAAATTAGGATGAGAAAAGCTAGTTGCTGTCAGATGATGATTATTTTCCATGATTCTGGGAGCATGCCCAAAGTACAGGAAGCCTTCCAAACCAAGAAGAGGATATAGTCCATGTTCCAAAGCACATGAGTGCAAAGAGGCAAGGGAGGAAAAAAGAGGGATGAAGCTGCAGCATGCGGAGCAATTAGGATAATGCTAGCCATGCATCAGATGAGTTATTATAGCTGGTAGAAAGTGACAGCAATTTTCTTGGAGGAGGGGTGAAACACATTTATTTTTGTTCAGTAAATGAATATGTTTTGGCCAAATGTTTTTGTGTATATGTTTTCATTTTGGATTATAATTTCTCTTTTTACTATGTCAGTTTAAGAAGAGAGAAAAGCTTTACAAATATGTTACATATCAAGATATCTTTGGAGCACATAACCTGTGAGGACAGGCTGAGAGAGCTGGGACTGTTCAGCCTGGAGAAGAGAAGGCTCCAGGGAGAACTGATAGCGGCCTTTCAGTATCTGAAGAGGAACTACAAGAAAGAGGGGGACAGACAGCAGGGTCTGTGGGTATACGACAAGGGGAACTAGTTTCAAACTAAAAGAGGGGAAATTTAGGTTGGATATAAGGAGAATGTTTTTTACAATAAGGTTGGTGAAGCACTGGAACAGGTTGCTCAGAAAGGTGGTGGATGCCCCATCCCTGGAGACATTTAAGGCTAGGCTGGGGGTCTCTGAGAAGCCTGATCTAGCTGTTCATTGCAGGGGAGTTGGATTGGATGACCTTTAAAGGGCCCTTCCAACTCAAACCATTCTATGATTCTATGATCTTCCTGAAAGAAAAAGGGAATTTTAGCAAAATTCCAACTAAAAGTAATATATATGATATGCTGGTGATTTCTAGTAGATGCATGAATATTCAAACCTATTCCTAAGTGAGCAATTCCCTTAGATCTGGGAAATTGAACAAAAAAAGTTTTATACTAAAAATCTACATTCCAGCTGTTGAGAAGTTAGAACAAGTAGTTTTAATGGGAAAAATCCTTCAAATTTAGGTGTATGGAACCCTTCAGAAATAAGAAGGCATCTAAATAATATGTTCCCTCATGACTGTGTCCTGGAAGAGAAGTTCTTTCTTTCAGGTTTCTTTCCAGCTCAATGACTTTTTGGGTTACTGTAAACTGCGTAATCCCTCTGGCTCTCCCATGACACAGTCACTCTCTTTTTAGAGGAATGTGCCACAATAACATTAAACAAACAATGAAATCAAATACCTCGTGTTACAGCTTATGAGATAGAAGTCCTAGTTCAGCTGGTGTCTTGTGTTTGCCGTTCTTCTTCCTACCACCTCACTTTCACATCTAAGTCTTTAATTTGTTTTCTCTTTACAAGGTTACTGGTAGTAATTTTCCATTCTTCAAGGTGAATAGGAAGATTTGCTTTTAGCAATGCCTTTTCTTTGTTGCCTACTCATAAGAAGAATTGCTGCTTGAGACTAAAGGGAGCTTCACTTTTTAGGATGGATTTAAATGATGCTTTGAGCACAAATGAGGAAGCGTATGGAGTGAATTATGCTGGAACCTCTGTAGTAGTGATGTGGGTACATGACGCTCTGTTAGCAAGGTCTGTGATGAGCACTGAGTTCTATGCCGTATTTCTGTTTCAGTTTGCTGTAATTTTATTTGGACATTATGTTGAGATTTAATAAACAGGAGGAGTGGGCGTGGATGTCCTGATAGGCAGCCCATTACCCAGTTCCTGCCTATAACATGCACATGGAATATTCAGACAAACATTTGCTTCTATTTTCAAATTTCATACATGACTGTAGCGTCACAGAAGATGAGATTTTAATTACCCTTTGGATAATGGTTCTGATTTGGGAATTTTGTTTTTTGTTGTTTCCTTTGCAGGAAGAAGGTATTGTGAAGGAAATAGACATCAATCATCATGTGAAGGAAGGTTTTGAAAAAGCAGATCCTTCTCAATTTGAGCTGCTGAAAGTATTAGGACAAGGTTCATATGGAAAGGTAATTTTTAATGCCATCTAATCACATAGAGCAACACTGAAAATGCCATGTCCTTTCTCCGAGTTCATTTACACTGGTAACACTGTCCACGTATATTTTATTGTAAAGGCAGATAAGCAAAAACAAACCTCTTCTGTCTTCATTTTAATAAACTATCTGTCTTTTGCTGGAATCTTGTATATTAAGCAGTTCAGGAAAAAATGTTTATGTCTCTGGACCTAGATTAAGGAACACAAGTGAGCATTAGTGAGAAGCACTGTTTATAAAGTTAGAATCCTCTCCCTCTTTCTGACCTATCCACTAGGGAAGCAAGTGTGCTACTGCTGCTTAGTTGTAGGAACACTGAAAGGCTTAAAAGAAGTTTACTTCCTAATTTCTGCTGAGGGCAAATGTGATCCCAAGCATATTTTGAAGTCCCCATCTTTCATCCTGCTGAGTACTTCACACTGATTTTCTAAGAAATGCTGCTCTCTTAGTCTTAGATGCAAAGCACTCAACTACCAAACAGTGTTTTAGTTTTCAGTTTGATTTTGATGCCTACAACTAAGCTGTGTTTCCTAACACAATTCATTGCTGAATGTTTATGCAAGTGTATAGGCGTATATATTGTATATATAACGCATTTGTATTGAAAAAAAAAATTGCCTACTTGTATGACCACAAGCTGAGTTATCAAGAAACAACTTTTTTCTCTGAAGTCCAAGGCTTTGCTCAATCCCAAAAGCAATTCTTCTTCAGCAGGATGTGTCATTTGCAAATGAGAATAATAGGAAGGAAAGACTAAATAAGATTTTGAAAGCTGTGGAATGGTGAGCCTAATTTACACCAGACATAGAAGTCCTTATCATTTAAAGTTATTATTTATTTATTTATTAATAAATATTTCAGTGGTGGATTATTCCAGATAACTTGAAGAACTGATTCCTGAAATCCTTTGAGGTACCCACCAAAAGCTGAGCACCATGACAACGAAACAAGGTCTTCAGTTTTATTCATGGAAAGAAAAAAAGCTATTTTGAGTGTATTTAGTAGCTTTCTGAGTATTACAGAATTTTATTGATAAGTGAGGCTGTTATAAGATCCCTGAGGTGAGAAAAATCAGGTGAGTTGGCATTCACTACCAAGTTTTGAACTAGAGAATTGCTTGATAGCACTGTAATGATATTTGAGTTTTAGATCTAGATTGTACTGATGTATTTCATTATTGACTGTCTAAGCTGGCATTCCAGTTTCAAACATTGTATAATTAAAGTGTCTAGTCTCTGCTACCACTTCCTAAAATGAGATCGGATTTCTGTGACACACTCCACCTGTTTCACTGCAGGATCAGAATGTGTGGACATCAGATGAGTCTGGAGTTGTGTGATGATAAGTCACTTCTAGTATCTTATGTGAAATAGATCAGTAAACTCACAAGAGCAGCAAAGACACAGGGGAGTGAAGTCTGGTCAGTTTTTATGCAATCTACAAATACTTAAATTTACATCACCTTAGTATTTCAGCTGATGGGTCAAATCTGTAAGTTTCTAGGGGTGCAGAGCTGTGTTTTTCAAGTTGTTCACCTGGGGCCTAACTCATTAATTAATTAATCATTAATTAATTAAATCATATATAATTTCTGCAAAATTAAAGAAAATGCCTTTGTTTTCAGGAGGAGTACACACAATGCTCTTGAAAGTCATAGCACTTAGGTTTCTGGAGTGGAATTTGGGTGATATACCCATGACTTCAGCTAAGTGGCTTTTACAAGGTCTATCAATACATTTACTTACTCGTAACCTGAGGTGTTTGCATGCATATTGAACTAGAAAATCAAAATTCCTTCTCAGGAACATGCCTGTGCTATTCTGGTAAACTAGTATTATATAGCTAATATAAACAGTCCAGCAAGTACTCTGGGACCTCTCGATCGTTTCAAGAAATGTGAAGACTATACCTTTAAGAATAACTGGGAGGCAAATACTATTTTGCAATGCAGTGCATTTTAATTTTTCTTTTTCCTTTTTGGTTTGATAATTATTTTGATGTCCTCTGAAACAGCACACGGTGTTCTTGACTCATCTGCTTTGGAGGGAATGCACACCAAATGCCTTATCCCATGTTACAGAGAACAGCTGAATAGTGATTAGAAACATAGGTTGATCATTTTGCTTATTACAGTACTAGGGGTATTACTAGCTTTGCAAGATTACGTGGCAGATAATATACAATAAATAGATATAATAATAAAGCTGAAAATCTAGTGTTTGGGTAAGTGTGCTTTGTGACTTTCTCCTCCTTTTCAAAGTAATGCAAAAATTAAACCTTTGACTTGGACTGGATGGAAAAATATCCCAATGCTTCTCCCTCTAGCTGAACTTCTAAATGAATCGACTTCCTGTTAATACTGCAGCAGCTGAGCTTAATTTATTATGAATGTTAATGAGAAACACTTCAGAAAATCTTTATATGTTCCTGCTGCATCCAGATTTCATATTTATTTCTACATTTGTGAGTACCGGAGGTACTTGTATGTTCTTCAAACTAGGAAACAGGAGACGGGAACCAGCAACATGTGCCTGATCTCCGCTAGTTAGGGCAGCTCAGCTGTAGAACTGTGCATATCTCACATGCACAGGAAACATCTTGAGAATGAAAGCCTCACCAAAAATATATCAGATCATATTGCAGAAGTGTTGTAGCTGTGATGTTGTACAGATGTAAGAGCCCTGGTTAAGGTGTTCAGAGAGAATTTACTTTTTTTTTTTCCCCAGCTTCTCTAGATGACTGTTAAAAGTTGTTCTCTCTTCCTACAAAGCTTTTCTCAAAGTGTTTGAGAAAATTGTAATTTGTTTACAGACTTTTTTTTTTGTCAAGAGGAAGCGTCTTTCAGCTTGCAAATAATGTGCTAGAAACAGACTTCCTCCTTTCTTTTTTTGACTTTTTACGTTTCAGGTGGAGGCCATTTGCAAAGCTGCATGGCTTCTGAACAAGCAATGAATTCAAACGGTTGCCACAGGTTTTTGTAATCCAAGTAGACATGCTTCAATAAAATCATTTCAGCTAGCCTTAATTCATGTATTGATAAGTATATGCTATGTATGAAGACTTGTAGTGCTTTTTGCATTTGGCTTCACTTCCGGCTTCTGTCCAGAAGCAAAGGTGCTGAAATGACAACTGAGCCTCTGGTGTCGTGTTTCTGACCTCTGCAGACAGAGTGGGTCCCGGGAGTCAGCTAACAGATTTATTTTATTTTCAAATATTGAAACCCTGAACATCCTATAAAGACCAAACAAAACTGCTGATTCCTTTTTTCACTATCCTTCCAGTGCTCAGACTTACTCAGGGTCAGATAAGGAGTAAATGTTGCAGACTAAAAAATCAAAATTTTAGCTGCAGTTGTATTTTATTCCAGTTACAAATTTGCGCTGTTAGAAGTTGCAATATAGGACACTGAGACAGGGAAAGCTGTCTTCATGATAACAACCTATTTGTTAATTCAAATGTTCTTACCTTTTGTTTGCTTGAGCATATTTTCAGCTATATGAACTTCTTGCTTCGATAATATCTTGTTAGTCATCTTTCATGATTTATGACATAAGTTACACTTTCTTCCTCTCCTTAATTTAATTGCTGAAAATAATTTTAAGAAACTACATGTTCCTAAGCACAAGTGAGACTGACTTTTTTCATGTTACCTGTTCGGAATATGCAGAAATGTGCACACACTGGTTATGAGTACTCAGCTGTCCTTAACGGAATGCGAAAGGGCTATTAATAATGTTGAACATATTTTCTGTGTCAGGGAGAAAAGGCTTAAAACTGAAGCTTTCCAGAACTAGCTCAGCCAATTGCAGGTGAAATATATGAAGTACTTTCAACTAAGAGTTTTCATTGGAATTCCTGAATTTTAGTGCATGTTCCTCTGTCAAATGCTGCAAGGCTTGTAACTAAAAGCTGAGTCCTCATTTACACAAGATGTCTGCTTTTTACAGGTATTTCTAGTGAGGAAGATCAAAGGATCTGATGCAGGTCAGCTTTATGCCATGAAGGTACTTAAGAAAGCAACACTGAAAGGTAAGGATTGGGACAGTTGCTGCATTTCTGTGCTAATTTATCATCTACTTTTCTTGTTATTTTTGCATTACTGCTACCTTATGGTATATAAGAGTGCAAAAATATGTTTCTGTCACCCTTGAAAATTCTGCCTCACTGCGGTGAAAGTTCAAGAAAAAGGTACACAAAAAATGTTACCTACACAGTGTGAGAGCTGGAAAACAGAGCTTTTGTGTTTCCTAGCTTGCTTTCTTCACTTCCTTAGTGTTGCTTACACAACTTCCTAGGGGGCATATATTAAGTTGTATCGGAGTGGCAGTATCTCTCTGTTGCTGAAGGAAACCAAAGCAATTATTTTTAAATAAGGGTATTGCTGAAGTAGAACATGACTCCTATCGGGCTGGAAGGCCTTCCAGCTGGTGCTTCTCACTACATGCCTGAAAATTCATGGGAACATATTTTCAAGTGTGACCAGTCGTTCAGAGGTTGTTGAGATCTTGCTGTTTCCTAACTCATGACCAGTCAGCATGTGGCCTCCAGGAGTCTAGTGCCAAATGACTGATTATTGAAGCTGGTCATCCTCTTCTGGGATCATCAGATGCTACAACCTTGCTCTGACTGAAAGGAAGTTTCTAGTAATGGGAGAGGTAGGTAGGCAGGACTGAATAGCAAACATGGTAAGTTTGATCTCAACTGAAGTCCTTATTGTTTGTTCCTCCAGAGCTTTAGGAAGATCCACGCTTCCTCCTGTTTCCCTGACCTAGAATTGTACCCTATTTTCAATCCTCAAAATCCTGTACATGTTGTTCTCAGGTCGTTTTGCCCAGAGCTGCTCTTTTACTTACTCTGAGACAGTAGGCATTTGAACAATGCAGAATAGAGCTTAAGTGTCTATCCTAAAGTGAAAAGAGCTAATTTTGAAATAGTTCAGATGACTTAAGAATCCAAATTGCTCCAACATGTCTTGGCTTGGGGAATGAAAAGAGGAATGAAGTTACTGGTAATTACAAGGTAATATTTCAGTGAGTGGTGTCAGACAGACACAGAACCTTTTCTGAGTACTAGTCAAGATAGGAAAGTGACAAACTAGGAATTTCAAAGGTCCTTTCCCTTACCAAAGTCTTTTCAAAGAAATATGAATTTGGAGTGGTGCTGGTGTGCTGATCTTTTTGATTTACATGTAGATAGGAAGATCTGTTCTGGCAGAAGAACGTGTTGTAGTCACTTAAATAGTGCTTAATATACAAAAAATAAAAGGCTAGGCCTGTGTGTGCAATGTGTGTAGTAGAGTAAATCTCTGATGTCTCAACCAATAGCAGAACCACTAAGTGCCCTAACTGAGCTGAACTCAACTCTCAGAATTCTTTCCGCTGGTGAAAGCTGCAGAGCACAGCATCTGAGAAAGGACTGTGTCACCCCCCTGATGTGAACGCATACCAGAGACTTCCTTCTGTTTCTTTTGAGAACCCATGACTTTTCACCTAAGGTGAAAATTTCTGTTTTCTGAATAACTCTGAGGTGTGTTGTGCAGAATCAGCTTTGGTTTGGGAGAGGGTTTCTTCTGCATCATCAAACACATTATTGTAACTTAATGTATGATAACTTCATCTGTAATTTTAGATTCCACTGGAAAAATTTAGTCTATGTTATGGCAGTTTTTTAGGATATCTCAAAACGCAGATAGTGATTTTAAACTACCTGAAGCAGTTTAATCTCAGTTACATCAAGAATAGTCAGCACCTCTGGATGCCTTCTGTGTCTACAGTTACTCAGTTCATTGTGGCACAGAGCTTCTGTCTCTCTCCTCCTTTGGCCTTTTACAGCATATTTATTATTTTCTCAAGTGTGGATGACAAGGTCCAAAAGTTGACGCTGCTTTGTGATCTTTTCTGTATTGCGTTTCTCTCCCATTTAGACTACTTACCCTCTCTGACTGCTAACTCTGGGTTTCTCAGTAGTCTCAAGATACCTAGGACATTGGTAGAAACTGACCTGTCCACACTAATTTATACAAATACATTAAATTCAAAAGCTATTTAACTTGAAGTGCAAAAATGAAAGCAAATCCCCATTGGCACAAGGCAAGTGAGAAGAGCAAAAACGAAGATTGCTGTCAGTGAGCTTCCTTTTAACTTCTGGCAGAGATAATATTTCTGACAGCTTAATTTCATTTTTTAAGTGAGAGTGCTGAATTGCTTCTGCCTATCTACGCTCAAAAAGGCTGGGAGTCACTCCAGTGTGAACCATTTTTTACCATGTCAAGTAATGGGAGCAAAGCCATAAGTACTTGTTAGCTTTGCATCAGTATTTACTGAGAAAAGGCATGCTATGCGACAAATTTCTGAATGGTTTTGCTTCCTGATCTGTACTGCACAGTATAATATGGAGTGAAAAAGTCAAAGCTCTGGAAGCCAGTGCTATCAACATGGCCACGCTGCCCCAAATATCATAGCAGTTCTTTTCTTCAGCAAAGCAAATTTGTGAAATATAAAATAGATAAATGAGAAGAAAGGGAAAAAAAGGAAAAAGGGAATCAAAACTGTTTGTTCTTTTCTGAAGTAGTCTGAAGAATTAAAACATATAAATAAGAAGAAGATAAATGCCTTTAGGAGTGAAGTGTTAAAGTAGTTTTGTGCTTTGCTCTGAACGGCCACCCTGGTGGGTCCTGCCAAAGTGTTTCCTAGCCCAGGAGCCTGCCTCTGGCAGTGATCAGCTGAGAATTTGTAAGAAGCAGCAGAAGCGCAAAATGGTGCTTCCTCCAGTGGGTACGCTGCCTTCTGCCTCTTGCAAGGATAGTCCCTTGCTAGTGAGCATGACCCCAAACTCACGAGCAGTTGAGGCTGGTATAAGAAGGGTACAGCAACGAGCAGCAGCACTCTCCAAGCATTTGCAGCTCAGATAAGTTGTTTGATGTAAAAGAGGCTTTGTAGATCAATTGCTTTTGTAGATCCAAGTTTGAAAGAGATCTGCCAAGCAGCAGAATGATTCCTGCCATGAAAGCAGAATTAAAATGCAAAGCTTTCCAGTTTAGATTCTAAAATTTTGCAAAGATGCATGTTGTAGACACAAACATTTGCGAAAATTAAATTAATCTTTACCTTATGAAAGTCTGTTAAACGTAATGTATATCTAAATAAACACCAATAGGAGCATGGATGCTTGTAAGTGAGAAAGCCACTGCTTCTGTTGGTTGTAAATGACAACATCACACACAAGTTTCTCTCCTTCATGACTCATCTCCTTTTACAGGAGCTTATGGATTAGACAATACTGTTAAATTCCATCTTAAAATGTTGTTTTCATGTCTTCACTACATTCTTTTCTTGAAAATGAGGTTTTTAGATTTAAAAAGTTGCGAGAAATAAAATTGATCTTATCATGGAAGGTTGGAAGAGACCTCAAAGACCAGTCCCAACCCCCTGACATGGGCAGGGCTGCCACCCACCAGGTCAGGCTGCCCAGGGCCCGTCCAACCTGGCCTTGAGCACCTCCAGGGATGGGACACCCACAGCTTCTTTGGGCAGCCTGTGCCAGGGCCTCACCAAATCAAGGGAGTGTTGACTGCCTGTTCTGGATGCACTGGGGGACTGAGGAAACAGGAAGAAATCAGGCACTGATTTTTCTGTTTGTATGTCTGCCTTCTATTTACTAGCAAAGCTGGGACAGAGGAAAAAGACAGGAGTATTATTTTGATTCACTCAGTGTTTCTATAAAGCTGTCTCAAACTCCCTCAGCTTTACTGAAGGTGCTTCAGGATTCTGTGTTTACATTGTTTACAATGTAAACCTCATTAAACACCTGTGAAGTATTTACAAATCCCCCACAGGCTTCTGGGCTGAAATATAAGGGCTATCTCTGGAGCCTGAGAATTGACGATGCATCCCTCCAGGAGATATGCAATCTTACAGAAAGTGGCATGAAACCATAATGCACTGATATAATGCTTCTAAGCCTCATAAATATTATGGTGATGAGGTATGATCGAGCGAAAGTTACGTGTTGGGGTACAAGGAAGTAGTTTGCATCTGCCCATCTTGGTGGTAATGGACTGTGTAAATCTCAGCACTGGAAGCTATCTGACTGAGAACTGAAAGATTCTACCTGTTTCTGCTTCCAGGGTTTAGAAATGAGATTCTGTTTTGTCAAATGCTCTGGAGTGCTTTGCAGTTTATGACTCCCCTCAGACTAAACCAATAGGCTTATGGGTTTATAGTTGTGCTGACTGCATGTGATGCTTGTAGATGCAGTAAGCTCTGAGAGCAGCTCCGCTGACTCCCAGAGAGCTTTTTCCATGTTCTCAGGGATGTTAGATCATTGATAATAATTATACGCTAAATTTAACAACTAACTGAGATGTCCTCAGCTGGACTGTCATTTCCATCCAAACCTTTGGAAAATTGTTGTAGTGGCTTCCATGTTTGGACATCAGCTGAAGTGGCTTCTTCAGTTTTCTTCTTTATGTGACTTGAGTTTCCCGTCAACACTTGTGGTGTTTGGATCTAAGACATTGAACTCCAGTGGTTTCCTTCTGGTTAAAACTAAGATCTAAGGATAACTTTACCTCGTGAGGCAGGACTTAACAAAGAGCCGTCACCTTATATCTTTGGTGCTCAGGTTTTCCAGGTGTCTTGTCCTATTCAATTTGGTCCCTGTGTTTGGTGAGAGGCCCTGCTACATGCCTTGCTCTGACCTTTAGATTTTGGTTTATTATCTTAAAGTGTTCTTCAATCTTTTTAATATCTTCCTTGACCTCTTATTATCCTCTTCTAAACACTTCACTGGGGAAATCCTGACCTCACATCCAGTTTCCTACGAGTCCAGACCCCGCAGCAGAAGTCCCCTTTCCTTGCTGTCTGAGGAAAGGCTGCGTGCTCAGCATCCTCTGGAACCACCACAGTGTGTGCTGCTGCCTGCATACAGCTTCTTTGCTCTGATTCTCCTTTACTCTAAGATCCTCTTTACCTGGGCTTGCCTTCTGAAGGAGGAAAGGGTACAGTATATTTCAGAGAGTTAGGTTGTTTCTAATAGTCCACGGAGAATCATGGGCCCTTATGTTATAAGGAACTGTGGTTAGGAACCAACCTTATCCTGTCAGCAAATATTATACAGCATCTTGGCCTGAATATACCAGACATTGACAGAAGTTTATCTTTATGGGGTTTGCTAGGAGCATTGACTTGTGTTCATCAAGATTGTAGCTTCTGGCTTAAATACTCAATGTTCTCTAGTGATTCTGTAGAGTGTTTGGACGAGAAGGGAAAATTTTGCCTATAAAAATAAACTGAGCTTGCATCACTTAAAGAATTTATTGGCTGTTTCTATTCAAGCCCTGTGGGAATTCTCATTGTATAAAGTCCTGATTGAGTTATAGGCTCTTCATGGTGCTAAGTGCATGATGAAGATCCTGTTATCAGGCAGAATTTCCCACCATTAAGATGTTCAGAAAATGAACTCTGGGTATTCAAAATGTTTTCTGCTATCCAGCAAGGAAGCATTTTAGCTGTTACTATTTTTTGTTTGATTGTTTGTTTTTTAAACAAAAACACATTGTTACGCATGGAGCTTTTTCTATGTGCCAAAGGAAATCGTTTTTCCTTCACAAAAATTTTGGCTGTTGAGTTCTGGGGCCTCCGTGTTAAAAGGAAGGTAGAAAGGTTCGCAAGACAGAAAGTTCTTCCCACTGTCTTAAGGAGCACAGAATTAGTAAGCCTTCATCTAACAACTGGTAAAAATTATAATCAGTTTCCCTGTTGTCTTCCCTATTTTTCACATAGGAGTGCACACCGCCATACTTGTCATATGCTTTATACGTAAATGCAGCAATATTGCCCAGTCCTTTCCTATACCCAGATTTGTTCCAGTACAACTCTGCAGTTACAGTAATATGAAAATGTAGTTCACTGCATAGTTGTATGTTCGTTTGGAGCGTAGCTTCAGCAGCTTAGTATCTTCCTGCCCCAAACAGCCTGTTTAGTTCTCCCCAAAGCAAAGGAAGCAGCACAGGACTCACAAGAAAACCTCAGCCCTCACTAAGAGAAGTTCAGTGGTGCAACAGAAACTGTGATAGGAGTTCTAGGATCCAGCGGTATTGATGCTTTTGCTCATACCGTGCTTTTAAAGCAATCTTTCCAATGATCCCAATTTCCCTCTGCCTTGGTTTGCCAGGCACTGCAGTTTGGGACCACACAAGCTGGGTTCCCTCCTAATGAAATTAAGCCAGGAGCACACCCAGTGCCCCCCAGGGCATTCAGGCCAGTGGAAGAAGGTGTGATGCCAACCTCCAAGAAGCTGTGCAGTGTGGGAGACTTCAGGGCCCAGCACCCACTGTTACTTTCCATGGATTGCTGCAGTTACACACACTGCATGCTAATGCAGACATAGGTTTAAATTTTAAACAAAAGTTTCAGATTTCGCTGTGAAGACACTGAGTGCACCTGTGCTTGTGTTTCTCAATAGGTATAGCACAGAGCTGTCTTAAATTATTCCATCTTTTTTCTAAGTTAAGATGTCCACAGCCGAGGCTTCTAATCCTCGAGCAGCTCCATGGGTCCTCTTAGCAGCAGCTGGAAGCAATGCATAATCAGGTACTCACATGATGGTTCCCCAGAGGGTACAACGGAGATTCAAATCTCAAATCAGAAAAAGAGAGCACTGAAAAGCCTGCTGATTTCTTTGGCAGAAAGGATATATTCCTCACCTGTGATCAAATTATGCAAGATTGTTCTAAACACTTGTTAAGTCACGCTCCTCTGTCAGTGAAATTTGGAAAAAATGACTTTTAAAGTTTCTTAAAAAGCAGCAGCTCTTGCGGGCTATTCCAGCGAGGAAAGGAATGGTGACCTTTTGCTCAGGAATCAGTAGTCCATCATACTTTTTTCATTATTGCTAGTAAAAAGCAGTTTTCAAAATCGCCTTGTAATTTTCAGTCAATTTGCCATGTAACTCTTTAAATTTTCATTTAGTCTTGCCATGCTTGACACAGTGAGTGAGTAGCGCTGGAGACACTTTAAACTGCAGCTCCCACAGGGGTCACCAGTAAATAGCTTTCAGACCCAAACTCATTTGTCAGAATCCCCCTAATACACCTGATCACAGGGATTTCATTACTGCTTGCTTTCCCTTGGATCATTCTTTTTGTCATATTCTTTGCACTGTGTGTCTAACGGCAGCTATTTGCAGTTGCAGTTAATCCCAAGTCAGTTGTCACTGTACAAAAAAGAGCACATTTAGTACTTTCTACTATCAAGTAACAGGTTGCTGTTACTCTTATTGTGATTTCAGGAACTGAGAGACTACATGGACAGTTGTCCTGAAGCCACGAGTGAAACATTTATCCTGTTTGACAAACGTAATGAAATTGTAGAAAACTCACTTCTACTAGGAAAGTACTGGGAGGTGCAATGGATTTTTCAGCCCTCATACATCTCGCCTGCTATAGCTGGGAAGCACAGAGAGGAAAGCATAGCTTGCTTTAATTGGAGCAGATCTACAAGAGTGACATGAAGCTCCAGCTGAATGAAGGAGTCTGGAGTGGGATGGGTGCTGCTGCCTGGGTGGCATACTGGGCAACCTGTACCCCTGATCCCCAGGACAACCGCAGGGACTTGGTGGATTTGCTGTGGGATCCTAACTCATGTCCCAACCCTGATCTGTGCTAGGTAAACCCACTGGCATGGGACTCTTTGAGGGCATCCCCTGCCTTTCATACTCCTAAAGCATAGTGTGAAAGGCACATCAAGTCAGAAGTAGTAGCAGTCCCGTGCATAACAGATATTGTTGAAAATTCAGTCTTTTAAAGGAACATATAAAAATATCCTGCTGCAATCATGGCAGAGTAGTCATGTTGTTTAGATGTTGGATGTTTGTTCATGTGGGGAGTCCCATTCAGATCAGGTTCCTAAGAAAAGATAATCCTTGGATAGGAAGATTTTCTCTTAATATGACTTCTCTTCGCATTGTTCCTTGAGAGAGCAGCATTTCTGGATGATGTTTTCAGTTTCTTATGGTTGTCCACGGCTGTTGACCTCCATTTGCGATCTCTTGTGTGTTAAGCCTCAGAGTTAAGCATACCATCAGAAGGCAGGGCATATCTAGGCCAGTCTGGATTTAACAGTGGTCACTGTTTTACATTACCTGCTGCTCTTTTCCTTTTGCCTTTCTGCCTGGCCAAATGGGAACCTTCAAATCTGCTTTACTGGTTTTCCTTTGGCTTGATGTTGGGGCTTGTTAGTTGGTTTTGTTGTTTTTAATGCTCATTTATCTTGCACTGCCTTTAAGGAGGCTTGTAGGCTTCCTGCTTGCTTGTTGTGCTTCTATAACTAAGAAACCCAGTGCTGAAAAAGAGAAGTCATCATTGGTGACCCATTGAGTCAGCTGAGCAGCATGTGAAGGAGCTGCTGGGAACCGTTTTTAATCCTTCCCTAATTCCAAGAGCGTGCTGTTAGTTCCTTTAGGCTGCATGAATTGTGGGAAGCTGTTGAAAATTTGCTCTTTTGGCTGGTACAGGCTTAGATGCTTTCAGATTTCATTTCCTTTGAATTAATGTCATGTAGTCCGTTCTTTGATGGCAGGCTGTGTTTGGTGCAGGAGCTGGTACCTCAGTTCGGGAGTTGCAAGACTTTGGTTCTGCTCATGTCTCTGCCACCAGCCTGCTACAGGAACATCAACCAACTACTGTTACTGCTGCTTCTCTTCTCAGTCTCCATATCTGTAATGTTAACCTACTTGTGCCAGCCTCCTCTTCAGTGCTTGATGTTCTTATGAAAAGTAATAGTCAGATACTAATGATGATGTTATTAACACTCTTCCCCACTTAAGAGTAATCTGTGGCATTATGGAATTTAATGGCTAAAGAATCCAAAACAAGAAATTGCTAGGCAATATCTCTTCTGTATAATGTATTGACTATTTGAAATAATCAGAGCTATGAATCAACTGTGCTTCTACATAAAATTATAGCTGTAAAGGAAAGCTAAACTGGAAATACAATGGCTAAATATCCTTGGGATTTTTAACGTTGCTGATGGACTCTGGAAATCTTTGGCTGTAGTACAAATCCATTATCTGTATGAAAAGCGTTTGTTGTTTGTTCAGTTCACTGAATAAGTTGCACCAGTTGGAGCATCCAATGTAATTGCCATTTAACCAATTTCAGCTGCCTGCAACTGCAGTATTTTTATAGCTGGTTGGAAACATAATTCGTAGCCATCCTCTGGGAGCTGCATCCCACAGCTTTTACTGGTTCCCATAATACAAAAGAAAATTTGACTTCCTTTCAAGCATGAGGATAGATTAACAGGGAGTTCAACAACGCCATTTGATGTCATTTCAAATCAGAATGACCACAGAAAGTAGGGGTTATTTACACTGGTGAGAGTTCTCCTCACAGCATTGCAGTTTGATTGTTTGCAGATCTTCACGGAGCAGCTGGCCAGGCGTGCTGTTCACACCTACTGCTGGAGGTGTGCTAGCACTCAGCTGACTCTATAAAAGTGAGATGGCACCGTGTAGGAGACTGCCATCTGGGATTTGTTTCAACGGAAGCAAAATTATTGTTTGTGGTTTTATACTCCTCATGTGGGTTACACATGTCAATTATTGTTTCCTCATGGCTGTGGCATTTGCTCCAGTTTGGAGGTTTTTATGATGTTCAAAGAGAGGCCAGCAACCAGTGACAGCAACAGCCTCTCCGCTCTATTTTCTCTACAGCATTTTCTATCTGCACGTGACTGTAATTTACACACTCCTTGTAATTTACAAGGTTTCCATGGTACAGTAATTTAACTGGTATTTTCTCATCAGTGGTAGATTATTTTTGTAAATTTAGGCAAGGTCTGAATTGCTCAGATAATTGCAGTGTGTCCTGGTCATCGTTCAGAGTATGTGCTGTGACATTGTTCCCATTTAGTGGGCAATTGTCAGCATCAACACTGTTAGCTCAGAGCTGCCTTCATGCTCAGATGGAGTTTCAGGTTTGTGGGATTGTACTGCTGTATAGCTTTTGTCTCATTTTGTCTCTCATTTTTGTCTCTACTTTGGTCTCATTTTGGGTAAAATAAGATATACAGTGTAAAATATTAATATCATCTAGGTAGGATGTAAACAAATACACGTACTAACTCGGGCCCTGCATCTCATTGAAAGAAAGAAATATTTTCAAGAGGAAGTTTAGAAAGACAGTTTTGTGTTTTTTGTTTTTATACAGTATTCCCCAAATTTGGGTACCCCAAAAATGGTAAAAGATGGGTGCCCAAGTTTGTGTCCTCTCTTGCTTTTTTGAGGAAAATAGCCTGTGGTTTTACTCAACAGCTCCAATGAGTTGTTTGGGGCAGACATACGCAGAGGACAGTTTCTTAAGCAGCATACTTTGGAGCTGTTATCAGAAAATAAGAGACTGCTTGAGGCTAACAGGGCCCTCAGGGCGCATCTGGCCCAAGCAGGAACACCCACAGCAGGGTGCCCAAGTCCGTGTCCAGGTGGCTTCTGAAGAGTTCTTCAGAACCCTTCTTCTCCAAGGAGGAGTCTCCACAGCCTCTATGGGCAGCCTGTGCCTGTGCTCATTCACCTGCACATTGCAGAAGTGCTGCCTGGCATTTAGACAGAACCTCCTGTGTTTGTGCCCTTTGCCTCTTGTCCTGGCACTGGACACCACTGGAAAGAGCACAGGAGAATGCAGTTTGCTGAGCAGTTACAGGAAATGCTGCCACAGCGCTGGTGGCCATGGTGCTGCGTGGCCGTGGAGGAGCTGCATTACCCCTCCAGCCTGCAGATGTTACTTGTAGGGTAACAGCAAGAGTAACGCGTGGCTCTTGGCAGGATAGTTTTGAGATCTAAGAATTAAAAGCACTTTGAGAAAGCTAAACTGTCCATTGTTACTCTTCCCAGGGTTTTCGAGTCCATTCCCAATATGAATATTTTGTTCCTTATTTTTCCTTCACTTTGCTGGAATATTCTAATATAATTTTACTGTTATTAACCCTGATGTAAATGACTGCTCTGTTTCAGTCAGTCACCCAAACGCTTGTGTATATTAGTTATATCTAGAATATTTTTTTAAAACGAGGTCTTTATGCAGATGGAGTCCCTGCAGCAAAGCAGCACATAGTACAAGATGCAGCCTCTTTCTCCTGCTGCCAGGTTTCTTACCAAGTCATTATTTAGACTTTTATTCCCAATTCTGTTTTTGAAAGTGTCTGAAGAGATGAGGCTGCAATCACAGCTCTTTTCTCTGCTCCTAGGGTTTCGTCCTGTTAGGGTTTGCCTGGCACAGCCCATACTTATAGGCTTCCCTTATTTATATTCCTTTCTTCCCTTTTATTTTGATAAATAATTCTTCTCTGTGCATCATGTTTATGTTCCTTAAATATTTATCTGCTTCCCTCCTGCTCCCCTTTAGTCATTGCTCGTTAAGGTTTATGTTTAGCTCTTGGCGGCTACCCAGTGACATAGGAAAAAGGAAGATTTCCTCTTCTCTTAAGTGTTCTTCTAGAGTTCAAGCAGTCACAGATATTTTCAGAACTGTGTACAGGGACGAAGATGTAGATGGTGAGATCCTATTAATGTCAATGGCAGTTTTACTACTGACTGTTTTAGGGCCATGATTTCACCCAGAAACTCTCTGAACTTAGTCATATCTTCCACTGGGCTCCCTATACGGTAGTGGAGTCCAGGCTGAAAAACCATTTGCAGTTGTTTGAGCAGTGCATTTCTCTCCTTGCAGGAAAAACAGACCAGTCTGGCCTTTCTTTTTCTTGCTGTTTGTGTGGACATGTTTTGCCAGTTGCAACACTTGAGTTGGTGACTCATTAGCTTCTCCTTATGTTCTAATTTAGGACATGACCTTGCCTTGACTTCCCAGCCTACTTGCTGCTTGGGCTGGGGGCTTCTCAGTGACAGACAGCCGTCACACAGATGATCATTTAGGAGGCACACATATCAGCTGAGCTATATAAAGCATGTCTGCACAGCATGTTGAGGCCTGGGCAGAGTGAAGGTTTGGTTTGCCTGGATGTTGACATTAAACGCTGCAATTTTCCTGCAACATCTGTGATCTACATTTGCTTCTATGCTGTGTACAGGTAGCTCAGTGGTCTTGGTGCTGTCAGCCTTGTAAGCCTTGGCCTGCATGGTTTACAAACAGAAGCTGTGGCAGAGCCTCAGATCTCTTAAAGGAAGCAAGAGTCCTTGTGTTTAGATGATAAGCCACTGTCCTGTCTCCCTCAGCAATGTCTTAAACATACTAGTTACCCATTTCACAAATCAAAATATTTGCAATTTAGTAACTGAAATGCTCATCCAAAATGTTTCCTTAGAGCAAGGAAGATTGGCTCTGTGTTTACTGAGTCCAAGCAACCGAATGGAGCAAGTGTTTAGAGTGGAAAGGCAGCTTAGCACAGCTGTGAGCGGGGCTGCTGCTTAGCTGAGGCCAAGTGTTAACATTTGCATCATGCTCTGTGACAAACCCACGCAAATCCCCCTCCCCAAGAAACATGTGTCACTGGCGAGCCACAGCCTTGCCTTAGCCCTAGCAGGACTAAGCTGGCAAATGGCTCTCAAACCAGGGTAGTCACAAAAGCATTATTTATTATTTTTGTCACTATCGTACCCTTGGAAGACACGGGGTTAGGTATTTTTGTTTTAAGACTCCTGGTGGGTTTGAACTCATTTTTCTTGTAGCATCTATAACTCTTCTGATTTATTATTCTGTCTTCTTCTGAATGTGCATTACAATTGACAAATAAAAGACTCGGAGTACCTTCTCTGGTAGTGTCTATCCGCAGGGACAGGACCATTAGATGAAACTGCATTTGAAAAATCATTGACAGTAAGCATTGCAGCGCAGGCAGAATGTTCTGGTTTGGTTGTATTTCTTTTTAAAAAATGACTTAATAGTTATATGTTATGACTAGTGTTTAAGAAATAATAGATGAAAATTGAAATTAAAGTCCTTAACAAAACAGTACTTTGATGCACCAAAACCAATTTTTTGCAATTTAATTTTGGCAAAACTTGCTGAATTTAGGCTTTTTGTTCCAATTCAGAACAAAAGCCACAGTAAAAACATCTTTTAAGATGTCCAAAATTACCAGTTTCAAGCAACTCTACAGCAGACATTTAACAGAATTAGTTCAGCCTATGAGTGAAACTGCCCTGGCAGCAAATTACAGCATCCCAGTACATGCATTCTCCACAGAGGGATAATACCACATTTCCTCTCCTTCCAGGAATTCTCGCTTAATATTATGTAAAAGACTGTTGATTTTTTCCATAAAAATCCCAACTGGTCCCAGCAGAAGATTCCATACTGAGCCATTAAGGAAAATAGTAGGAGCTCTGGTAACAAAATAGAATGGACTCAGTGGGCTTCAAGTCACAGCTTCCAGCTCTGTCAGGCTTTGCAAGTGAATGAGTAGTTGCTCAAAGGTCCTGAAGGAGAGTGAACCGGGCTGGTATAAAAGGGAATGTCTCTGCATTTTCACCTCTCAGTGGTCGCTCCCAGTACTTTTCAAGCAGAAAAGCTTTGTTTTTGCCTTTGATGATAAACTGCAGCAAATATTTATGGGAAATGCCAAAGCACAGACAGTTTTCACACTTGCAGAGTAAAGTAATCCGCAAATTTTATTCAGCCCTACCCATAAAACCCACCAAACAGGTGAAAGCAAAAGCAGCAACAGTTGATTAAACCATGCTGGGCTTCAAGTTCAAAAGACAAGCAATGAAGCTTGTTACCCAGAGGCAGCCAGCAGCTCCTGGACGCCTGGATCATCTCCACCTCAAGCAGGATGAGAAAAACAATTTCTGTGTTGCTTCTGTTGACTTAGCAACATCGCAATAGCAAACACAAGGCAAACACTCATACTAGAATGCCCCATGGACAGGAAGCTCAATGCTGCCTCTTTGTAGCTGCATGCTAGCTGGCCAGCACCAGCACTGCAGCATGGCAGTGGCTGTGAGGTAGCAGGAGCCTGGTAGGAGAAACAGTGATACCAGGGAAGTGTGATGGAAATCATTTGTTCCTCTTTGGACTACATTTAAGCGTAGGATTGAGGATTATGTACACTTTTCTCTGTTGGATTGTTGTAAGTTGGTATCAAATTTTAAACATCTATTTTATGAAGAGGGAAAAAAGGCCAACCATCTCCTAACTGTTTTATTTAACTTTTCTTTATTGTGAAACTGTATGAAATAGCCACCAGTTTCTCCCTTTGGGTTATTGTCATTTCCAGAGCCACTGATGAACAGAATTTCCTGGCATCTCTGAATTCTAAGGCCAGCTCCCTTGTTGGTTTCTCATTTGGAAGTTATGCTTGTTCCTCAAGCATAGATAATTATTGCCTGTCAGTGAGGGTTAATAGTGAAATTGTTGCTATTGCTTGCAATTATAATAATAATTATACATCTATTCAACTAAAGCAAATAAAATACGAAATAGGGATGGATTACAGCAGAATCCAGGAAGCAGAAATAGATAATCTCACAGATCATTTGGTGGGGTAACATGTCCACTAAGGTAAATAAGTTTAAATAAAACATGCCTTAAGTCCGAAAAAGATGACTGAGGTACAGTTATGCAGAGGTTTTGTAGGCTTTCAGTTTTGTACAAGTCATGGACATATGTGTAGATCTTGGATTTTTTGAGAATGATCCATGCTAGCAACTGGCAGCTTTCTCTGCTCTTCATCAAGCTTTTTATTCAGTGTGTTCTTGTGATGACAGAACTGACTTGTGTGATTGCAAGGAGTGTCATTCTGACTCTGTTGGTGTTGTACACCGCTGTAAGATTTGTCATATTTGATACTGTTGCACATCTGCTGCTCACAGACCTTGGCAGAAGGAGGAATGGGTTCACATCTGTGTATATTCAGTTGGTCCAGCTCTGTTTCAAAATATACAAAAATTCAGATTTCATCTCTGTGTAAGGACATGAGGTTTATAGGATCATTCTGCTGGTCTGTCTGTCAGTACTCTTCTAATGACAGAGTTAAGCCCACTAGCTAATTTCAACCACAAAGCTAAAACGCAATCAAGCTCCTGCAACATCTGTGGGAAGTTTTGGCCAAGGAGAGATTCTCCAGTTTGTGTCCCAGCAGTGAGGGGGCCTGAGCCCCGCTGGCAGCAGCGAGCCCCCAGGCAGCAGGCGCTGCACTCACGCCATCTGCAGCCCAGGTAGCCTGCCCAGCGCCAGACAGGGAGCTTGGAAAGGTGCAGGAGGGAGCTCAGAGCGCTGCTGAGAGGGAAGAACTGAGTCTCTGTAGTCGTAATGCTGTAGGGAATGAGGCTTTATTGAGTCTCCCACTCGCACAACTTGTTTTTCCTTCTCCTTGAATATTTTGTTGGCTTTTACAAGTTTATACATTAGGGCTTGTGGCTTTGGGCTTTCAGGGACACCAAGTTAGAAATTTACCAATTATTTACATTTGTTTTCAGCAGAGCTAGTATGTCCTAGAAACCGATGTTTGCTCCTGACACCTCCCATTTGATCTGTTTTGAAGCATTAGACTTCATCAGTCTGTCCTTTAATTCTCCACGTTGGAAAAATGAGCAAGGTCCTTCAGACGGATGTTATGAAATTTACGGAACTTTTCCAAATTTTTGGAGAGAAACATGAACCAGTGATAAGTAATATAATTGGAATCTGAACATTTAAAATTTGGGATTAATTTAGATATATCCATCCTTCCAAATCTCAACACTAAAACATTCAAAGTACTTAAAAAAAAAAAAAAAAAACAAAAAAAAAGCAGTCTTTGATCTCTTAAAAGCCAAATGTGTTGTTTTATATGAAAGGAAAAATAAAAAGATGGGGAGAATAAAATGACCTTCTCCAGACCCTGGACTCCTCAAAACAATCTGTGTCCATATTGATTTTTCAGAGTGCTTTTCTACAAAGGCATGCTTTGTGCACTGTAATTCTGTTTTATTCCTTTGCTGCAGCAGCTCTAGGGCTGAGTAATATAGTTGTGGTTGCGATGACTCTTTCCTTACCTCTGAAATGTTCTGTTTTGGGGGGCACAGGGGACCTTTCTTCTAAAAAAAATAAATTTCATAAAATTATACACTTCTCACAAGAAATGCATGTAAAATCTCTACGTCTCTACATTACAGATATACTTAGGCATTCAGCAGCACAGCATACTCTTCTGTTTTATTTTGTCTTACAATAATCCTCTACTGATAAGGTAGAACTTGAAAGGCTGCTGTTTAGAAGGTTTTAGTGTAATGCTGCGTGGAACAGAAACGCAGTAATGCAAATAGCATTTCCAAGCACTGCCACTGAAACCAGATTATGATCTTTTTTGGAAAGTCTTTATTTCTCCATATCTTGTGTAAGTAGTCACCACATAAGTACTTCGTCTTTCAGAAATACACAGTTTAGGTTTGTAATCAGAATCCAGCTCTCTATTTTGGGCTACTACAGCCAGCACTGAGAAAAGAAAAAAAGAAAAACAAATAGGTTTGAAAAGAATGTTGCACAAAATTTTACGCATATATTTGATTTTCTATACCATTGGCATGTTCCAGTCCTACAAAAAGAACTTTAAATTGAATTGCATGTTCTTGAGTTATATTTTGCCTTTTTTCCTATTGAGACATGTTACTGAGTTTTAGGAAAGTGAGAATGTATTGAATGAAATTTAGATCCATTGTTTTATACACTGATTTCTCCTAACAATATTTTTCAACGGTGATTTGATTAAGTTAATTTACTTTCTATCTCCCTCTGTTCTTGCTTTGTTAATTAATTAGTGTTCCAGTCCCACCAGAGCAGGGATATTTCTTATCAAAATGTCATTTTTAAAGGTAGGGATGGACAAATTATTGGACAAATGATCGGTGTTGGTTTTTGTCAAGCATCCAAGCAGACTTTGAAACCTTTGGCATTATTCCTGTATTTTCTGTGTGTGTCTTTCTGCAAGTGATGCTTGCTGGTGCCAGACAGGCAGTGAGAGTCTCTCCATGGTTTTGCAGGTTGAACGATTAAGCAGCACTTCAGCTAAAGTTGTCAGGAAGGACAAAAGGCCACAAGGACGTGTCACTGAAGCACCCGTTCTGGGTTCCAAAAATCTTTAAGCTTTCAAATGCCAATACCAGCCTGGTGACACTGAGCAGGTTGCCTCCAAAATCAGGCACAGGAGAGATACTGGCCCATGCAGAGGCAGCCAGCATGCCAGGCCCGGCCCTGAGCCACTTCCAGCAGAGCCTAGGGAGGGACTTGGCTCCTGTGCCTCAGGGCAGGGTGCAGGCGTTCACACAGAGACCAGAGTCATAGTGGGAACTATGCACTAAACACCCACTTAGAAAGAGTTATCACTTTAGTGCTGTTGAAGCATGGTAGAACTGTCTTCAGCTTTAGATACCTCAGGAACATGGCTGATGGGACTCAGCAGATCAGTTTGGCAGCTGGACTCAATGAACTTGAAGGTCTTTTTCAGCCTAGATGATTCTATGAGTCTGACATCTCTGTTTCTGTTTTAAAATACAGTTTGGGCTAGAATTCATTTAGTTGTTTCTAGAACTGTCCCCAATTCAGGTTTTGAATTTTGCAGTGGACTGTGTTCAGTCAAATGTACTCTGGGAAGTTTCTGGAGCATCCAGCAGTGCTTTGCATGCGTTTGCGAGGCTGCCTTAGTAAGTCAGAGATGTTCACAGAGGACAAGCACACAAAGACCATGGCCACAAGCAGAGCAGAGTTGAGAAGGTCTCTCTGCTTGCTCTGGGATGATCTTGCTTGTAGCGTATGTTGCAGCTTTTCTCCCAGCATGTTACGCCCAGCACAAGCCCAAATGTCTCCTCTCTGTGGTTCCTCCCGTACTTGAGCCCAAGATGGATTTAGGGCACTAAAAATTCTGGCATTTATGGAGTCTGCTTTGCAGCTCACCCATTGAGATGCCTGCAGTATGTGCTCGCTTGATGAATCTTTCTCTACAAAAGCTTTTGTAATAGGAAAGCCATTAAGTGGAAAATACTATCAGTCACAGGAGCACATCTGTAAAGCTTTTGTGTACTGGCAGGATCCAGCTGGCACCACAGGACAGGGTATTTGTGAATTGGGCTGGGAGTGGCTGGAGGCTTGACCCCTTTGCCACGCACCCCATCAGTGCCATGCCAGCAGGGTCCAGCAGACGTGACGGTGTCTCGGGCTGGCCCTGGCTGGTTGAGGACAGCAGTGCCCAGCTGGTGACCTCCCGCAGTGCCACTGAGCCCCCAGCCACCCAATTTATACTGGCAGAAGGTGGGTGTTAAATAGAGTTTTGTGTCCCAGTGAGGACCACTAAGCAAGAAGCTTGAAGTTTGCACCTTCTTTTTATCTTCCCTTCTCATATTAAACTGTGGGGGACTGGGTGGGTAGACATGGGGAGGAGACAGGTGGGGCCATGGGGAAGGGGAGGACTTTGGCCGTGTCACTGCCCAGGGTAGCAGAGATGGAGGTGTCTGTGGCTGCCAGACACCTGTCTTTTTCGGGCTATGGCAGCGCTTGAGAAATCTGCAGCCCCAGCAGGAGCTTGTCAGAGAAGGCTCTGAGCCGCAAAAAGAGAGTCACTAAATTTGCTCATTTAAAGTTTGGTGTTACTTGAGTTTGTCACAATAAGCAGCAAGTATATCTTGTGTATACAAGAGTATGCGAGTGCTTACATACCTACACAAACACCCTCTAGTACAAGTGTTTATCAAAGAAACAACAATATGATTCATTTACAGATTATAAACAAAAGCTGGTTCTTTTGTTTATCACTTGAAAATTGAAGCTGAAGTGTAATCTTCATCTTAAATTCGGCATTGTGTTAACTTACACAAGGCTGTAGGTAAAATGCTCGTGCCTTGTAACACCAAATCTGTATGCAAAAAAAATAGTAATAATAAAAATAAAAACAACACCTAAAAGCTAAAAATTGCACTGGAAGTTAATATAACAAATAAATAGTGTCTCTTTTATAAGCTCCCTTTTACAGCTCCTGCAGGCCATGGTTTCTCTAATTGAAAGTTCTCACAGGGTTGACTTGACAGCCTACTGCATAGGTACAATGTTGTAGCATGTACATCAAGTAAGGTCCCTAGATCATCATTACTTGGCAATGCACGTATCTAGAGATGCACTGACTCTTAGTCCTTAAGTGAGAGATATGCAGAAGTTCATTGGCTGAAAATTAATTTGTCTTTCCATATTTAAATCTCAACCAAAGTCAATGTTACAAGAGTTTCAGTGAAGGAAGTAGGATTACGGTTTTGTTTTCTTTTTCAGAAAATGGACTGTTAGTCCATTTTTGAGAAGGCACCTTTTTTTTCCTCCTTGGAAGATGCTCTGAAAATATTTTTCCTTTTTTCCCTTTCCCTTCATTACTTCATGGTTATTGGAACTAAAATAGCCCCAGAAATAAAATTTTACCTTGAATGAAACCTTCTTAAGTGTTAAATGAAATAAGTGGTAACCTTGTCTTCTTTGATGTTCAGAGCCAGCCAGACAGAAGAGGATAAGCTGCAATTATTTGCATGCATCCCCAGCTGTCTCCACTTCTCCTTCATATCACATTAATACCTGGAAATGGGAATTGTTTATATTTCAGGGTGACAGGTGCTTCCTCTCCTGTTGCAGGTCCCACCAGTCTGGTCTTTTCTGCCTCTCGACATGAGGGATTATTTCAGGGATGGCTGGTTGGCCCAAGGTCATGCAAACAATCATCATGACTGTGTGCTCTGCCTCTGATTGATGTATAATTTAAGGATAAGCAGCAAACCCCATCTTTTAAACCAAATTCAATACTGGATAGAAAGGGCAAGAGTTGAGCAGCTTAGCACCATTTCCAGTGGGAATTGTGCTCGTGAAAGTAAACATCTGGTGCAGGCAGGATCTGCTAAAGTCACCTGCGCTCTCTGCTCTGTGTGCTGCTCTGAGCCCGAGTGCTCAAAAGCAGGAAGGGGAGCTGATTTATCTCCTTTCTCGTCCATGCCCTTGGAGGATATCATTACCATGGGGTGGGCAGAAGCTGTGAGCTTTAGCAGACATATGCTCGGAGAGAGCCCAGCCCTGTGCCAGCCCTGAGCTGAGCCACTTGGGCATCTTCCCTGAGGCTGCGGAACTCCAGTGCTGTCTTTAAAGGTCTGTGATACAGCTGTCAGAGGAAAGAGGTTCACTCAGAAGGGAATCCATACAGACAGGTCCTTTCCAGAGATTCGGTCATTTTGGAAATTATTGGAGAATTTTATTGTTATACATGTTAACTAGTCCCAAAATGAGACCATGCAAAGGCATGCGGTTGCTTGATCACTGCACAGAAATACACACTGCTGATGTCCAGTACTTATCATCCCTGATGCTGAGGGAGCTATTCAGACCCTGTCCCTCTCCCCATACAGCTGGATTCCCTACGCAGACAGGTTCAAGCAGGTTGAATAAGCAGCCAGAACTAATTCAGATCATGCTTGAGCAAATTAATCTAATTACGTGACTACCAGGATATACGAACTAGAAGGGATGCACCCTCAGCAGAGCAGGCTGGGACCACTGAATACTAGAAAAAGTCTCCCAAGTGCGGGAGAGGCATTTTCCTGCTCATTGGACCTGGAAGATGACAGAGAAGTCGGACTGAGCTGGAGCCTCATGTTGTGGAAATGTTATGTCAAAGTGCTGTCTTGCCTTAAAACTTTTCCTGATGAATTTGAGACCCATATGCCCCAATCCCAAAAATCTAAGTGGGAGGAAGAGCAGAGAAATTCCTTGGTGTATATGGAATGAGAGAAAAGAAATCTTCTCTCCTGCTATGGCAGAATTAATAATAAACCAGGAAGGAGAAGGCAGAGGATCTTGTGCTGCATTGTTATTGAATACCATGTTTTATCATTAAGTATAATCAAATATTAAGATATGTGTCATTAAATATCGTATTAAACATTGAATGTTTGTTAAATCTTGTGACAGTGGAGGTTCAGCATAAGACAGTGCCCTGTGGTATGCAAGCTGGTGTGAGCAGGTAAATACGTGGAGTTTAAAATGAAGTATTGCCCAGACAAATTCAAGCAATAGGGTACGAACAGGACACACACACACACACACACGAAAAAAAAAAAAAACAGTGAATTTGCCTTCCTAGAGAATATTACTAGTAAAAAGAAATCTGGGCCTATATAGCTTCTGCCCTCAGAGTGTTTAAATCGAGCAGTATCTGATGCTGGAGTATGCAGAGGGCAGGTCACCATCTCGTGCCAAGCTGTGATCCTGATTACAGCTTCCAATTATCTCCTTTGGCAGCGGCTGCGAAGGTAGTGATTAGAGCAGCTTTGGAGGAGACCAGGTTCAGCAGAGGTTATCGGGCCATGACTTGAGAATGAGGTGTCTCCTGTGATGACAGAGCCTTTGCTTTAATGTCCCCGGGTGTCCAGACATGCTGCATGCATGGGGGAGGGAGGATTGCAACCCAGAATGTCCACAGCCTGTAACTCCCGCAACAGTGGCCACCACAGCAGCAAGCAGGACGCAGGGAAAGGGGCTTCAGCAAACCACTCAGTGGCACAGCTGTGCAGAGGCTGAGATGCTGGGGGTGGGAGGACACACTGCTGTCTGCCAACTGAATCTCATGGCCTGCACTGCAAGCACACTGCCTTATAGACAGGCAAATGCCAGCTTTGCTGCTGACACTGGCCTGCCATTCAGACAGATGACTGCTGCTCTCTGCAGCTCCCTTCCCTGAAATAACCAAAGTCTGCGTCCATTCAGTGCTGCAGTCAATGCTGGATAGCACAGGTAGAAGAATGACAGTATGAGTTGCACAGAATAGCTGCTCTTTGCCCTTGCAACGTGATTTGTGCTGTTATCCAGCTGTGCACGGTAAACCACCCAGCTGGTGTACAAAATGTCCTGTGGATTTTGTAGGATGTACAACTGTGTGGGGCCTCACATTTCATCAGTCTGGGCACAGAGAGGCACTTTATTAGGCTATCTAATCAAGGCTAATAGGAAATATCCCACACAGGGTGTTCAGCAATGCCCACCTGTCCGCTAAGAGTTCCTGCTGGAGAGCAGGGTCTGGATCTGCAGCATGAGAAATACAGTGCCTTCACATACATTAAGCGTTTTGTGAGAATGCGATGTGTAATTTGTATTCATGAGATAACGTTAAGATTCTGAGATCCCCTTTGTTTTGCTTTTTATCTACAAGGTAGCTTAGGTCGAGTGAGCTAGTAAATCATACGTTGCTCTTGACACAAGTAAAGCATCAAAATAGCCAGAAATCCAAGTGCTCTTCCACCCCTATTTAAGGCTTTCGGATCAGCTGTTTTGGTCCTATTTCTGTGCATCGGTTCTCGACATGCAGCAGCAGGGTATGTGGTTTCTTTACAGCTTGCTCATTACTTGGGTGCTGAGAGTACGCAGCTTCTCAGCAGATCCACAGCACATGCAGGCGATGACAGCATCTCACTGAGATCTCAGGCTTTACCACCTAAAATAGTCTCATAGCATTCCTTGTGGATGCTTTTGGCTGCAAAGCATATTGGCATTGTGTAACACAGAGAAAGGAGAAGAAGATTTCAATACTTCAATTACAGAATTAGCAAAATAGTGACTGACTGAAAAATGAATGCGTAAGATCAAGAGCTGGTAGTCTGTGAGCTTGAATCTTCTTCAACATCTGAACATGATTAAATGTGTTTTCTCTGAAATCTTCAGCATCACTTTGATTAGTCTGAACCCAGCTCACCTCCCTAACTCTTTTTTCTGTTGCTCTCTATTCATCTCAACCACAAGTGTTTTTCTCTCTTCTATCCCACAGAAATTTCTCTACATGTGAAAATGTTTTTTTATTATTTTTAATGAGCCTTTTTCTTTGGTACTGATTGTTTAGGGTTACTATTGGAAGCTTAAAATAGTTCATATAGATCATTTCCAGACTGTTATTCAGAGGTGTCTAATAAAGGCTGCTAGCATCAGCACAGTACAAAAAGTTAATTTGCACGGGGTTAACATGACAAGCTCTGGGGCTGGTACGTTTAGTTTCATCTTAAATGAGATAGAGCTATTCATTTTATACAGCTTTAGCTCTCATATTAACATCCTCTTTTGCAAAGCATAATCACTTTCCCCTCGGCTGTAGCACTGTGGTGCTTTTAGTTAGGGCTGTTCTCTACAGAGGAGGAGACAGTGCCCTCCTGAAGAGCTTACTCTTCTCAGAGGCAAGACAGGCAGACTAAGGGGACGCTAGGGCATGGCATGGCTTGCCAAAGGTCATGCCAAAAGCCCTCGGCAGAGTGAAAAGCAGAAGCCAACTCAACTGAAGCTCATTCCAGCACTGCATCCGGTGGACCATGCTGCCTCTTAACCTGTTGCTTTTCTTGCTGTTCTTTCTTTATAGTTCGGGATCGGGTACGGTCAAAAATGGAGAGAGATATTTTGGCAGAAGTGAATCATCCTTTCATAGTCAAGCTTCATTATGGTAACTATAATAAAATATAATTCTTTTGTTCTTAAATTGATTGGGGGGAATTGTAACTAGATGTGTTATAATTTCATATAGCTACCTGCTGCCTATATGTGACTATCTCTAACGAAATCATAAAGGCTAACTCTAAGAAATTAAAGGAGAATTTTAGTATAAGTCTTAGCCATTTGTCCATCAACATTCATTTGACGCAAAATACAATGTGATACATTGTGCTCGTGGAGTTGCTGGTGAGTTATATCTGCAAGCCCCCTCACCCGCTGTCAGGTATCATCTAAGAAAGCAGAGGAACAATTTTTAATAATCAGCATGTTTGTGTCTGAATGCTGGAGCTGCCTTCCTGAGCCCCAGCAGCTCCCTGAGCCCCACTACTGTGTACTGGAAAGGGCCCTCTGAGCCCGCCGAGGATGGTGTGAGCTCTGCCTTGCACAGGTCTGAGAGCTCCTGTCTGTGCCCAGCTCTCGATGTCTCCTGGTATCTTGTACAAGGGGAAGTGATATGAATTCATAGATGCTTAGAATGGAAAAGAATATTTTAGTAATACATCATTGTCTCTCAACTGATACTGTTTTGCCTGTAGCCTAAGCTAGATCGCTTAATGCTGTGGAGAACTTAATTCTTCTGTTCTCTAAGTGCGAAATGACAGGAGAGCTAATATCATGAATGATATACCATTAGTCAACAATATTTATTCTTTAGAGACTTTATCTTGATTCAAATTTCCAACGTCTCCATCCTTTTCTAATGCAGCATTTCAGACAGAAGGGAAGTTGTATCTAATACTAGATTTCCTGCGGGGAGGGGACCTTTTCACAAGACTCTCCAAAGAGGTAAGCTGATAGATTTTAACTTTGGAAATGAAAGACTATCTGGGATTCCTGGATTTTCAGAACCTTGATGAAGCTGGTGGGAATGGCAAAGGGCTTTGAGACTAGCCTCATATATATATGTATCTATGTGGGCTATATGTATGGGCTACATATATAGGCTATATGTAAATAAGGGCTATAATAGATAATATATATATTATAGAGATAAGAGCTATATGTATGTAATAGAGCTGCATCATCTTGCATCTTTAAGTGGGTTCTTACTAATTATATTTGAATAATTAAGATAATTTAGCAGTTAGGCTGTAAACACCACTGCCACAGAAAACTAGTAGCCATTCCCACAGCAAAATAGCTCCAGGCTCATTGCTAACCAAATATAACTTGGCTGTGATGAGAAGCAGTCTGAGAAGCCCATCCCCATTACGTTTTGCCTGTGACACGGGCACAGAACTGCTGTAAAAGCACAGCCTAGCAGGAGGAAGAGATGCTGTCAGTCAGGGCTGACCCCTGCAGCAGGTGTGCAGAGCAGCAGGGCACTGATCGCCAGCAGGACAGTGCACCCTCCTGCAGCTGCCCCTGGGAGCAGGTTGGAGGCCATGCACTGCCCCAAGCTTTCAGTTTGGTTGTCACTTGCTGTCCTGCTGCTTGGGGACAGCTGCTGCTTTTATCACCTCCCTGCCCTCGATCTGTTCCCAGAATCTTTAAAAACAAGATAAGGATGTCTCAAGCACCATCTTGAGGGCAGCCTCTATTTGATTTGGGAAGTTATGGATGGACTGAGAAAGCTATGAGAACAGAACTTCAGAATTTTCCTAGCTGCTTTTTCCACTTCATATCCCCTGTCATGGTGGCAGTGGCAGCAGCTCCTGGCTGGTGAGATGCTGCAGGCTGTGGAGTGGGCTGATGGACTGGCTGCTGGGTCCAGCATGGGTTGAGAGCAAAGCATTCACTTTCCAGATTTGTCTGCTAGCGCAGGGAGACATTAGCAGTGGGTTCATTACAGTGCCAGGTGATGGTACTTGCATGTGTACTTACTACATGGTATCAATTATTTTAAAAAGAATGAAAAAGATTCAAGAAAAATAAAAAAATGTCTTCCTGCTGCTTGTTATGAAATCAGGCTTTATTAATGATGCTGTGCTATCTTAAAGAACCTCTCTGATTTTATGGGAAAAGAGAGAAAAAGGGATTCTTGACACATTCTTCACAATGAGGGAACGTGGAAGTGAAAGAGCACAGCTCAGATTTTGTACTCCTTTGACACTTCACGTTTTCCCAAACCTTTTACAATTCAGGGCACAGTCTTCTCTGCTTTGTGCTATCAGGAACGAGTCCTGTTAACTTGACAGTCCTGACACGTACTTCTCTTTTCAGTGTTTTCATCTCATCTTGTCTTTCTATACTTTGTAGCTATCATAGAGTCATAGAATTGTTTGAGTTGGAAGGGACCTCTAAAAGTCATCTAGCCCAGCTCCCCTGCAATGGACAGAGACATCTACAGCTACACCAGGTTGCTCTGAGCCCTATCCATCCTGATCTTTTGTTCCCCAGTTTGTATTGATAGTGAGGTTTGCCATGGCCCAGGTGCAAGACCTTGCACTTAGCTTTGTTGAACCTCATGAGGTTCTCCTGGGCCCACTGCTCAAGCCTGTCTAGGTCTCTCTGGATGGCATCCCGTCCCTCAGGTGTGTCAGCTACCCCACACAGCTTGGTGTCATCAGCAAACTTGCTGAGGGTGCACTCAATCCTGCTGATGATGTCGTTGATGAAGATATTAAAGAGCATTGGACCCAGCACTGACCCCTGAGGGACACCACTCGTCACTGATCTTCATCTGGACATTGCGCCATTGACCACCACTCTCTGGGCACAATCTTGCCACCAGCTCCTCATCCGTAAAACATTCCATTCATCAAATCTATATTTTTCCAATTTGGAGAGAAGGATGTTGTGGGGAACCATGCCAAAGGCCTTAGTGAAGTCCAGATAGATGACATCAGTGGCTCTTCCCGTGTCCACTGATGCAGTTACACCATCATAGAAGGCCACGAGGTTGGTCAGGCAGATCTTGCCCTTGGCGAAGCCATGCTGGTTGTCTTGTGTCACCTTCCTCTCTTCCCCGTGCCTTAGCATAGCTTCCAGGAGGATCTGCTCCATGATCTTCCCTGCACAGAGGTAAGACGGACAGGACAGTAGTTCCCTGGCTCGTCCCTTCTGTTCTTCTCAAAAATGAGTGTGACATTGCCTTTTTTCCGGTCTTCAGGGGAAAAAAGATATGGAATGCTTCACAAATTTTCATGTCAAGGTATCACAAGGCAAGACATGGGAAAGCCCTTATTGCATGTAATTAATGAAATATGGACTTGGTAAAACTGTAGGGATTTCAGCAGACTTTCTGTCAGTTTCTTCATGCTACAGCATGTTTATATGCAAAGCTTGTCTCTCTCTTGCTCTCTTTTCCTAATTTTAATGATTTCATCTCATGCCTATCTTATTTGTTTTAAACCTTATTAATAATTTAAATTTATTTTGATATTTAACACAACTTTTATGTTTGGACCACTTAAATTTTTAGTCAGTTTTATTGCTTGGGTATCCTTGTTCCTTCTATTATTTGCAGTGATATTCTTAACTAAATTGTATGACATCTGTTTTCAGAATCCTCTATTTTTGCTCTCAGCCTTCTGCAGCTTCTCAAAGCACTCAAGTATTGTGGCTGCCTCTTTCCAAGAGCAGAGTTTTAATTTTAAAAATAAGCTCAACAACTTCTTCTGGAGATATTTGCATTTACATATGACAAGCAAATTTGTATTGAGACGACTCATTTTACTTCTGTCATATGTAGTATTTGCATATTCAATACATCAGCTTCTCATTCTGTATTATTATTGCTGTGCATGCTGAACTTTAATTAAAGAGAAGTTAATATCATCTGAGATATAATAAAAGTTGAACCAAGGGATTTTCTTGGCCATCTGATCTCAGTTTTTCTGAGCTTCATGTTTTCTTTTGATTGCAGAAGTTTCTTCCCACCTAAACCAGAGCTTTCAGTGTTAGTAGTATCTATTGAAAGGGAGCATCAACCATCAGGCCCCATGTGTTGGCCAGCACAACATTGCTCAGGGCATCTGCACCGAGAATACTAAAGCTCAGCCCAAGGTCCTGCTCCCTGATCGTCTGCGCGGGTTCTGTCCCTGGCTCTGGCTCAAGGTGAAGCTGCTGCTTCTCCTGCAGCCAAAACACAGGCACTCTTGTAGATGCTTCTTTGCATCAGGGACTCTTCTAGCTGTCATGCACAAGGACGTGCCGGGTTTCTTTCTTGCACTCTGCTCCGATGCTATCCCAAACCGCACACCCTCAGGCAGTACCATGCTGAAAACTCCTGGCACCCTGCGTCAAGTATTTCCAACTGGAAAACCATAACCAAAACACTGTGCCTCAGGATTGCAGCAGTGCTACGCCAGGTGTAGGGGAGACCCAGGACAAGTACTGCATGGAGTGAATGAGGCCATACAGCTCTAAAACCATTGCCTTGCAATGTAGCTGGAAGCCCCTTTCCCTCTTGTGCAGAAACCAGGGGCCATCCCCCGTGGGAGTCTGGTGGCTGCTGCAGGCACTGCAGAAACCCCCTGCAGATTCCTTGGATGGGAGTTCACATCCATCCCTGAGTGTTTTCATGCTATGTATTCTGCTCATATTTGGGAACAAGACATGTTTCAATTTCTAAAAGAAGAAGCTTTACACTTCCCCAGAGAGGTTCCCTATATTATTCTGTGAGAATTTGGGAATCAAATGCCAAGATTTTAGCAAATTAAGAGATATGAAAGCAATAAAGGCTGCATATATTGAGTGTATTGAGTTTTGCCATTGACTTGCAAAGGCTAAGGAGTTAGAACCTTATTTATATTATTGTGACATGATGTCATCTAAACAGATCAAACGGATGAATGAGAGCCGCATGTTTTAAGGAACAAAAGTACTCAGCAGATCAAGTTTTGTTTTATAGGGAGAATCTGGTAAGAATGGTTAATGTGAGCTCAGACAAATTATGGAAAATTGAACCTGATGTGATGGGCCTTCCAGCATTCCTGAGTTAGACAATTCCTTCCCCATGTCTGTTTAATGCAAGCCAGCCCACCACTGTCTAGTAAATAGACATGTTCTTCTTTTCCTTCTCTCTAGGTGATGTTTACAGAAGAGGATGTCAAGTTCTACTTAGCTGAGCTGGCCTTGGCTTTAGACCACCTCCATGGGCTTGGAATTATTTACAGGGATCTAAAACCAGAAAAGTAAGTTAATGAGAAAGAATGAACAGAAACATAAATACGTGAGCTTTTAGGTCGTTTCTGCTCCTTGTCTTGTTAGCAAGTCAGAAGGTACCAGACACTCTGTCTTCCTTCCTGTGTGAGACTGCACATGAGAGCCTAACCATCAGGAGCAGGTTTTGCCTCCCTGTGTTAAGTTGATAAGGTAGGGAAGTACCATGTACTCTCAGCAGTGAAGCATGGGAAGTGGTGACACACGGTGTAGCAGCAGCTGGGGCAGTGGTGCTGCAGGAAATACAGAAGTGACCAAGCTGGTAATGACTGGGAGAGCCTGTACTGCCTGAAAAAGAAGCACTGCGGTCTCTTTACCTGTGTATATTTTTGGTTATACCACTAGGCTGAGGCATGAGTTCAGCTCCAGTCCCAACAGTCTCAGTCTCTAGGGTCTTTCTATTATCTTGTTTTAGCATGAAGCTAAATACTGTGACTGTGGCTCGGTATGGTGTGGCCTCAGTTTAATGAATGGGCTCAGTGCAGAGTTCAGACCTGTGCTGTTGCCTTCTTGATTTGTGCCATGTAATCTGGCCGTCCCCTTGATGAGATACAGACTGTCCAAAGCAAATCCAAAGTCAGCTCGTACAAAATACGTTGTGGCAGCGTTCAGTTTTACTACAGCCATTGCTTAAAGTAAATGAGAATCTCTGAAAACTGGTGTGCGTAGAGGCTTATGAAACATAATAATCAGCATTTTAGAAACATTTTTATTAACAACCCAAAACATTGTCCCAGAATGATTCTAGCTTATATTTACAGCTACTTGCTGCTGCTAATGTGCTGCTGTGTAGGTTTTTCCTTTCTCTTTTTCCTTTGCAGTGCATCAATAGACTAAATGACACCCACAGTACTGTGGCTGGAAGTCATGTGATATTGTCTTTATTTTGTTCCACTTGGCTGGTGCTTTGCCTGCATCTTCTGTGCCAGCTCCAATAAAACAGGCTGCAGCGTGTCAAAGCTATCAGCCTTTTCAATGTAATGGCCGCAACCATTTTCAAAAGATAACCAATGAGAACAGTCTGCTTGGCTGTTGTTTATACTTCCAAAATATAACAGAATAGGATAGCAAGCCTTTTCCTTCAATGACACAAAACTTAAAAGTACACAACTCTTTCTGTCATACTCACATCAAAAATAGGAAAACAAGGGTAAAGGGAGTTGGATTTTGCAGGTGAAAAGCTGAAGGAGACTATCTACAACACAATACCATGTGATATAAACTTTAGATTCAATTTTATGATTTTGTTATAATAGTGATAGTAGTGGTACAATATGAGTTCATATTGATGAACATAACTAGAGCTAGTTCTATAACTAGTTCTTTGAGCTAGAGCCCCTTTCACAGGTGCCCAAAATTTCCACATTCCATACTCTAAATTAAACAGCTGGAGGAATAAAGGTACCAAACTTTGTTTCTAGTGAGAATTAATATGAATCACGCTCTGTTTTTCTTTCTGGTGTTCCATATACTGTTTTTCATGCTAGCATGTGATATATGAAGCAGCTATTAGAAAGTATCCAAATATGAGCCTGTATATTCAAATAGAAGTCACGGCGCTGCTACATTTATAGGCACATGCCAGAATTTTTTCCTTTAAAAGAAGTTAGAAACCAAGGAGAAAATTAAGTGCATGTCAAAACTATTCACTGTATTTGAGATACGCACAACCTGATTTTTCAGGGTTTTCAGCATTACCTGTCACTTTGCATTTCAATGCACATCTCTCTCTGACTTCAGTTGCAAGTGACAGTACTTAATATTTCTGCAGACCAAACTGCAGTGTCTTCTCTCAGGGATCAGTGAATCGGGAAGTTAGAGCTCACGTAAGAAAGGAAAGTCTCACTGATTTGCCACTGCCACATAGAAAATGCCAAGCTGGGATCCAGTTCTCTGAGCATTTTCATCTGTCCGAAGACCAGTCAGCCATCCCCTTCACTTTACAGCTTTGCTAAAATCTCTGAGTATTCTCTGTCTGTTTGCCACCTGTGGCCGGGTTTCTCTGGAAGAAAACAGGAAGAATCACCATGTAACTAAAGACATTTATAGACTGAGGTCAAACTGAGGTGGCAGCCCTCGTTCTGATATTTCCTAACTTTTAAATGTATGTTTTTACAGCCTGACTTCAAGTGTGGTCCTTGATGTATGGTTAAATAGATACCAGTGATGCAGCTGAATCTGGATACAACTGTCTTAGTATCGAATTATGTTATTATTGCCATTGTTGTACAGGAATGAGAATGACCCAGACTGGTGTAACTGATGTTCATACTTAGGGATAAATCAAGGCATCTGTCTAAGTAAAAAAAAAAAACAAAACAAAAAAAAACTCTGAAAATAGCTTTGTAAGTGCTAAACCTATGTATAGTCATGTCTAGCACAGCAGAACATTAGCAGCCTGTGGTTTCAATGAAACTTTAAGTTTAGAATAGAAAAATGGGTAGAGCAGAAAAATAATCATTCTGAAGGGGAGAAAATGCCATATTTTTAAGTTACATCTAGGAAAGGATAGCTTTCTAGATGAGATGATATTAGAAATAGGAGGACTATAGCAGGATGATCTCATCTTCCTCTTGCCCCTAGGCAGGGCCAAATATATCAAGGTCACTGCGTGTGTGTTGCTAACTGACTCTTAAAGCAGCTGGTAAAGATTCCACCATCTCCATAGCAGGCTTCTTGGCAGTGCTCCATCCATTGTACAGCTGGTATCTAGAATCTAAGGTGCCCTCAACAGCTAATGTGACATTTCTTTGCTGCAGTTACAGGCTCTTTAGCCTTTTCTTCTGGACTTCCCAAGCTGCACATTCAGATCTCAGCAACAACCTTCGGGATTGCAAGCACGTCCTTGACCCCTCAGTCCTCTCTTCTGTACCTCAAACAACCCAGTCACTGAACTCGTTTTTACCAGTCAGTCTTTCTAGGCATTCAATAATTTTCATTCATCTCCTTTCATTTCTCTTATCCATATCTTATCTGAAGTACCACATTCAGACTTTCACCACGTCTTCAGGAGAAGCATTACCAGTCTGATAAGAGCACAAAAGGTTTGCTCAGTCAGATCAGACCGCAAATCAGTCAGATTTGAAGAAATTGAGATAAATTACTTTGTAATTTCCCAATTCTCTTTCTCCCCCTCTGCGCAAAGAGCAGCATTGCATTTGTCCTTCCTTCATTGCTGAGTGCTTTTGCCGTCCTCCAGAAGCTCCCCAAAGCAACTGCTAATAGATTTGAGATTGCTTCTGCCAGCTCTGCAAGCATCCTAGAATGAAGCTCATTGGAATTGTTTATGTCAAAGACTAGTTAGAAAATAGCACTGTTCAAATCACTTGAGAAACCCTCAGTACATTAAAATTTCAGGTTCAATATTTTTTTAAGATTCCCTGAGCAAAAAGTCATATTAACAATTCAAAGCAATGAATTAAATGTAAGTGCAACCAGACTATATGCTCTGGGAGTTGTCATAAAGTTAGCTGTACTTATTTTAAAAAGGCAAACAATTGGATTTGCTGGTAAAAGTCTTGTGTAGAACAAGGAGATGATGCTTCTCTTAAATTGCTGAAGCCACTTTCTCCTTGAGTTGCTTTGGCGGTTTCAGTGAGGCCCCTTGTGGAACAAGGGAACAAGTTACTGTTCAGTCATATTGAAACTGGGGGAGTGAAGCCTCGCACAGTGAGGCATGTTTCTGCTTGGGAACTGCAGTCTCGAGCTATTAAATATGGCTATACTGAACTAGAAAAATGAGAGCTTATTGCAAAGTAATGTAAGAAACATATGCTGTGGCTTAAGGGTGTGAATGACTTAGAAGTAACTCTACCTTCTGAGAATGCACAGACATTTTATTTATTTTTGCCTGTTCTATCTCCAGGTACCCAGTTACACCTTGATATAGTTCTTTTGTAAAGGCTTCAGTTTACAAGGAGGCTCACACTGTGGTGCCTTCAGGTGCCCGTAAAAGGGGCAGCTCAACTGCTCAAGTAAGAGCTCCTGAATTTTTGAACTAGATTAAAAAAAAAAGGAAATTCATTCATGAACGTAGCTCGTAGCTGCCTTGTGTAGAGAGGGAAGATCTGAGAATCAGTAAAAGGTAAAGACTTTTGGTAGAAAATTGCCATCAGCTTCCGTTGAAGCAAACAGTCCCTTCCTGGGACGTCATGGCGTCAATGAAGCTACAGCTGAGATGACTTCAGCATAAGACTGTTTAGCTTATTGAGATAGTATGGCACCATGCAAACATTGAAATGTCACAAAAGGTGAACCGTTTGGGAGAATCTTTATCCTTGGAAGATATTTGAATACTTCATTCTATTCAATACTTTCATAACAAAGCCTGCAGTCAAATTATATAAGTGAAGTTCGGATTTTCTTTCTAACCTGAGATTTTGGCTACCATCCCTGAAAAACATAAAGTGTGGGTTGAATTTTCTGCAAAAATGAGCTGGCTTGGAAAAAGCTTTAAATCAGTAAAAACAAACAGCAACAACAACAACAAAAAAAAATCAGAGTTCCGGCTTTAATGGTTTTGGCAGAACCTAACATTGATTGGGGTATATTGGAGTTCAAAGTGAAGCCTAAAAGACTTGACTCAAAACTAAAAATGATAAAAGAGAGAAAGGGACAAGAGTTACTATGGCCTTTGTTCTAAGATATACTATGAAATAATGCCAACAACTAACATGGAAGGGTTTTTATCTCTGTGCAAAAGCTGCAGAAAAACAAAACAAAACCAAAAACCAAGCAGCTGAGATTGCAGCCCCAGCTCCACTATGAGCTTCTCCTGTAGCATGACACGTCATTCCCCTGCTACTAGGCTGGCTTTCCAGCCTCTGACATTAGAGATTTTCAGATTTTATTATCTCAAGGCATACTTTTAAACTGAGATGAATTAAAGCCATTTAAATTTTTTGTGGGGCCATCCTGAGGCCAAAGTTTTGTTGTTTTTTTGAAATATTGTTTTGAAACAGATTGACAACGTAAACACAGAATCCTGTGAACACAGAAAATCTTAAACTGAGGATATAAAATGGAAAAATCTAGTAATGAAAGATTATCACTCAGTGGAATTGTAGCTTAGTTTAACATTGAAGTAGTCTCCTTCCTTTGTTTTTTTATAATTTCAAAACATTGATTTAGAAGAAAGATTTTTCTCAAGCCTGAATCACAGAACTTCCAGTTCTTTTTTCCCTTCTAAATAGTGATAGCTTATTTCAGTTTAGCTGATCTTGCAAACTGTAGCTAACATAATTTGATTGTCAAAATAGAATTTCTATTTGACAGTGTGGGATAAAAAGCAACAGTAGAGTGATAAAGATAAAAAGAGAAGACAGAAAGGAGGATCAGAGAGTAAATTTGCTTCTACACACAAAGAAAAAATATTTGTCAGTTGCAGTAAAGTGGATGCTTTGATTCTTAATGTCATTTAAAGTTGTTTCACTGCAACAACTATATTTTTCTCACAGCAAGGCAGAAATTTTCTTTTTACATAAAATACAACTTTTCAGTTCATAACCATGGCTTTGTATGCACTGGCAGATGACAGATGCAGAACCCTCCAGCTGTCCCAGGCGTTCTGCAGGGGGAAATGGGAAGGTGAAGGCAGCCGAGGATTCTGTGTAAGGGTATCTTTAGGGAATGTGAGGCTGAAGTGAACTATAGATCAAGCTTTCAGGAATAAAGGACGTGCACCCATAGCTAACCAGGATCCATTCATTTTGCTGCTCGTACAAACATTTAGTGTGAGGAAGTCTGTTGTATATTTCTGGCTCACTTATCCCAAGAGAGTATTATCAGTCCGACAGCTGCATGCCCATTGCCTTCGTACCTCCAATGGAGGTGAAAGGTATGAGAACCATATATTGCATACATAGAAAAGCAGTATGAATTTTTCACAGGAAGTCAATGAAATATAAAATTGATGTTTCTGGAGAAAACCTCATAGGGCCTTCATGGGCATGGGACAAAATCTGGGGTGATTTCTGTGAGCTGTGCTCCCCCAGCCGCTCATGCAGGGCTGGATCTGTGGGGTTCAGGCATTCATGCTCACTTCCAAGCTGGCAGGTGTTTTATTCTGTTCTCTTCTGAAGCACAAGCCTCTTGTTTAGGGTTTATAGTCACAAAAATACATTTAAGCAAACTTGTTATAGTTTAGTACTTCAAATGTATGCCTCTTCAAGCAATCTGTGGAGAAAAAATAGAAGTAAAGAAGCTTTTATGAAGAAGAAAAAGCTTTAATTATTGAACATATAGCCGTGACTCAGCTGCTGGCCTTTATTTGTTGAATTACACAATAACAGCCTGTTCCAAACACACAAATGAATGGCAGAAGATCACCTCTTTTCAATTATGTTTCAGCACAGAGAGAACTTTTCACAAGTTACACTCAACCTTTCCCAATGTATTAGCTTCATTTCTGTCTCATTTTCTTCCTGAATAAATGGAAACAAGTGACTCTACAAGAGAGTGAGAGTACAAAAATAACTGACACCTTGTTAGATCAGTTTGAAAAGACAAATACAGTAAATCTAACTAGGACTGGAGAAACACCATCCTCATTACAGTGTCAGCACTAATGGGCAGAAAATTTAACAAGAAATCATTATTTTTCAGTTTCACTGTTCCTTCTTGTTTCTGTAAAAAACTAGCAATGCTTTTTGCAAAGTGCAGACATTTTTCTCATAGAAATTTGGAGTGTCTTTGTGAGAATAAGAAATGCTGGCAGGTGGCAAACGTGAGAACACTTGAATTTGGCTTCGAGGCTGAATTTTCATTTATGCTTCCGGACAGAATAAATTAGCAGGGGCTGAGATCCACGCAGCTAGGCTGTGACTAGTCATTATGCTCTACAGTCACTTTTATTACTTCAGCATGAACGTATCTACCTTTGGAGTTAATTTTAGGTCCAGTGAGTCCAAGCCCTTATTATTTGTGTGCTTGCCTTTATTATTATAAGAACAGCAGAAAACCTATGGTTCTGTCTCCCGCTGGAAGCAAATACTCTGTGGCTGTTTGCTTTGAACACCATGTTCTTTCTCATCCCGTGTATGCTGTGGAGAAAAGGGGAGGCTCCCTGTGCAACTGCTACAGGCTGTGCTTGCTTTAGACATGAGATCAGTTAGGCCTCTGGGGATCATTTTTCTTTCTGGAAGCATATAATGTGGTGAGGGTTTGTTAGCACATACATTTGGATCACATATATCTCTCTACTTGTCTTAAATATGTTTTATTCATTTTATTGCATTAACTAAATTCTGTGACTACATAATGAACTTGTATTTGCCATTTGCTTTACAGCATTCTTCTTGATGAAGAGGGACACATTAAGATAACAGGTACGTGAAGAACAGGAAACTTAATGCCTGCAAGCTGATTTATTTTACAGTATGTTCCATGCAACTTTGTCTTTGCTAATAAAAAACTTAAAATCAGATAAGTATTGCCTTTCTTTCTTACGGCAATTTGTAATGCACTTGTGCTGCACAGCACATGGAGAACATGTTTTTGTTTTCTTGGTAAAATCGTTCTCCTAACTGACAAAGATTACAGTCCTGACTGCTTACCACCATGGATGGAAGGATGTTCCCTGTATGAATGCTTACTCCAGATTAAATTCTTTGAATTTATAGCTATGTAGTGGACACCTCAGAAAACCATCCTTTTGCCACTTTGGGGATGTGTTATCACTGTTTCCTATTTGGGATCGTTATTGCTAATGCTACAGTAAATTGAGCAAGAATCCTTACCAACATTATCTTTGCCAAACCTGAACTGTTTCTGCTGATTTATACGTTCTCTTCTGCTTTGAGCCAGAACCTCAGTGATATACAGAGAAAATGGTACATATGCTTTCAAGACATATTAACAAATGCCACTCAGGCACTCCACGCAGGCAGGGCTTCATTGTGTGTGTGCCTGTGGCCTTCATGCACACAAAACATGCACACAAAACATACCCACACACAGAAGGATGCTTCATTGGTTGTTTCACATGTTCTCCAGCCAGTTTTTATCTGAGCAGTTTAAGTGAGCATAGGTATTAATAATGCTTTTATAAACTTGACACATCTTTTTTGTTTCAATTTATTTAGATTTTGGTCTGAGCAAAGAAGCCATCGACCATGACAAGAGAGCATATTCGTTCTGTGGGACAATAGAATATATGGCCCCAGAGGTGGTCAACCGCAGAGGACACACTCAGAGCGCTGACTGGTGGTCTTTTGGTGTGCTCATGGTAATGGAAAAGCTGTATTTTTTTGTTGAAGTGGTGGCTGGAGAAGTGCTCAGACACCTCAGATAACAAGTATCACTTTTAGCACTTAAAATTTGGTAGGAAAGTAGGTGTATAATAATTGCTTGATCATTTTCAGTGCATCAGCATTAGGGAACAAGCTGCTCTTGGCAGTATATGAGCCAACGTTTGCCCATGACTTCTCTCTCTTCCTTATCTCGTTACTTTCAATAATATGTTACTTTGATTGGTTGCCTCGAGTCATAAATATTCCTGTGCCACAGAAAAAGGGCGGGGGAGCTCTTAAGAGTGCAAGCCTTTCAGAAGAAATGTCTACCTAATTACTAACACAGATCTTGTTTAGAAACAATACCCCAGACAAGAACTTTCAGAGGTTAGGGGCATCCTCTTGGACAAACTCAGGAGTGTACACTTTTTTCTGTAACATATATATTAAAAACAATGTATTTTTGAGGGCACTGTGAATACTTCACGGTACCTCAGTGGTTCTTTTGACAATGATCTGTCTTCTTCACATCAGTATCATTGACTTTTGTTTCACTGATGAGATTCAGGTAGTTTTTGTAGTCGGTTTCCTGCGAGTCTAATCAGCTGTTGGGAGACTGTCACCCAAGAACCATTGTTTTCTCCCAAGTCATCCTCCTTTCTTCTTCTGCACCACTTTGCTGCTTCTTGATTATGACCACTTTGGGATTTTTACTTTACCCCAAGAGCATGCTGGAGCTCGTGTTAAAATTACATATTTGAAATGGTTTCAAAAAAATTATTCTTCACAGGGAAGAAATCATCATAAACAGACACAAATATATTAATTGACACAGAGGAACATTTAGTGATACATCTTTTTCTTGCATGACTGTGCACTGGATTAACTCTAAAAGTAACAATTTTTCTCTATTGTTGCTTAACTTCTAAGAGTTCTGCAAACTATTCTGGAGGTATTTTGAATGGAAACAGTACTGGTGGTAATTAGTGGTAATTTATTTTCTATACATGGAAGTCAATAAAAAGTTAATTAAATTACAACATGAATTTACCAAAAATCCATTGTACTAGGTTGCTGATATTTTACTTGATGAGACAACCATATTTTTCTAAACAAGGTAGATTTCTAAACAAACTCACTCTCACGTTCTGTATAATAAAATATTTGTTACAGTGTTGCAGGGGCAAGTAGTTAATTTAAGATGGTCATTAGTCCAAGGACTGTCTGTACCATCTACAAATGCATGGTAAGGGAAAACACCAGAGAGAGCAAGGAGCTATTTATGCTAGAATTGATGTTGCCCCAAAGGCAGATAGGAATAAACTCTTCAAGATATGCATGGAAAATAGAAGAAATCTCCTGCATGAGAGGTGAGGCCCTGGAAAACACTTTCCAAGAAGAGCTCTGTGAGAGATGGCTAACTACAGTGTAGCTGCTTGGCTGGTGAGAAGGACCCAACAACATGTTTGCGGTAGCTACAGTGTTTGACACAGATGCGATGCCAGAAAAGACTATCAGAGAAGGATTCAACCCCCCTCAGGCCAGCCATCTAAAATTAAGTCTTTTGGGGCTAACCTGCTCCTTCCTGCACCCAGCCCACCTCTTCAGCCTCTGGTGCCATTGCTGCCAAGGAGGACAAAAGTAAAATCGAGGTGACAGTTGGTTTGTGACATTGTGATATATTTAAAACCTAGATGACCAATGTAGTTTTTTTGAAGCAGTTATTCCCAGCATTATTTCACCAAGCATAGTGCTGTCCCTTGAGCCTGGATACCATGCACCTCTCTGCAATATGTCCAGATAGCAAAGATGAGGTTGCCATCCTGAAGCTTGCAGTCTGCAGGTCTGTCTCCATGCTCAGGGCACAGCCACTGTCGGGAGCCATGATGCCGCCCTATTTCCTGTGGCATGGGAGCCATTTCAGGTAGCAATATGTTACGCTACCTATCACAATGCAAAGAGTTTAAATTTTGTTTAGCCTAAGTAAGCAAATGGTGTCACCAAAGGAGGTATAACAGGAAGCAGTGTGAAAACTAGTGAACATTTTGGGGGATCCTACATCACTGACCTAGCTGGTTGACAGCATTTAATCCAGGTAAAGACTGCAATTTATTACCTGAATTTAAAAGAGGGACATCCTTTTCTCCTACAGACACAAATCCATTTGTGGATGCTGAGTGCTTCTGAACCACATATGCTTGTTCAGGAAAATCAATACATTATGTCTCATATAATAAATATACTCCAACCCTTTAAATTTTTTATTATATGTTTAGTTTTGGAGGATATCTGTGCCTTCTCACTATCCATCTCCAGTAAAAAAGAAACACTGATGTATTTGGTGCATAGATTGTTCTTCTTTCACCTGCTAAAGAACTTGGCTGTTTCCCATGTGTTTTTTGCTTGGCTTTGTTTTGTTTCTCAATCTCTCTCTTCTTCATACCCTCTCCCAGGAATTCAGCATGTTAGAATTAGAAAAGATAAGAATCCATTTAGAAGGTGATGCTTTAAAGAGAGTAAAATCGGTTTAATTGTAAGCTGATGCTTTAAGCCTTTGAGTGCTGCCAGACACCTTAGAGAAAAATTTCTTTAATCAGCTCAACCTTTTTTCCTTTTTATCAATGAGCTAATTGGGGCAAGAAAAAGGGATTTTCATATATTAAAAGTGCACAAGGATTTCTGATGCTGTCTTGGGCTGTGCTCATCACTTGAATCTTCTGTTAGGTAAGCTGTTTTTATGTGAGTCTAGAAAGCTGCAGAGGATTCAACAGTATCCAAATTCACCCTTCTCAACCATCCTGCAAGCACCTGCCTCTTCTTTAGTAAGTGATGATGACTGTTTGGACCCAATTAAAAATGAGCTGGGAAAGATGTGGTTTATCATGTCTAGAATTTTTTTTTTCTTTTGCCTTCCTGCATCTTACTTATTGTATTGAAGATTTTAGATAGAACGTTGCTCTGTTTTAACACTGTTCTACAAAAATTTTGCATCAAGCGATCTGCACAAGCAAACAATTGACTTGTTAAAAAGTTTTGTGTATGACGAATGCATTTTAAGGAGCATCACAAAATCCTTGATGCCCACACTACTATTTCTGATGTCCAGATAAACTAGTCTGCAACACAACACGTGCAAGTCTCTTGGAAGGAAGCTCAAAGCAGCAGCTTTGTAGTTCATCATAGTGATTTACAAAGCCATAGCCATTGTGGAAGCTGTATCACTTTTCACTTCAGGAAAAAACATTGCACACTACTGAGAGTCATGTCAGCAGAGAGGGACTATAATTAGAGAAAGAACAGTGGGATGACTCTATAGGCAGTCCCAAATAAAAAGAAATGTAATTATATTTATTCTGCAATTTAGTTAAATTTGCACAAGAAAAGAAAAAATTTTCTTGCTAGCCAACGTACTTTGCTCTGTGGTGGTTTCCACTTTAACCTGTCCAGTGGCTCTGGAAAAATCAATACAAGACATCAAAGCAATAAGGTCTTCTTTTACAAAATGCTATCATAATATTCTTGTTTTATTCCCATTGCATGGGATGGTCTTCTTAATGAACAGTATCTTGAATGTTTATGCTAGCTGCTATGTGAAGGTATTCAAACTGTTTGGAAAAAAAAATAAAATTCCTTATGCTTTATATATAGCTAATAATGATAAATAATGCATTTTACAGGTGGTAGAACTGAGTGGCTGACCAACTCTCAGTTTCCTGGAAAATCACTGAGAGTGTTGAGAGGGGAAGCCGGCCATTCTGACAAGAGTGTCTCTGCTCTCGGAACTGAGTACTATCAAGTTTCTTTTGTAACTCGGCTTTTTGTCCTAGGTTCACAGTATTTAGGCAGACTTGGGATGAAATTATTTGCACAGTCTGCTGTTCTTCCATCTGCTAGGAATATTCATCTGGCAGTTACCCCAGGCTGTGGATTTTTTCTTGTTGTTTCTCTTCCTCAGTGACCTAACAGGATCACTTCTCGTATCCATTCCCATCGAGCTTGTTCTGTGGTTGTACTAACAGACAGCTGAACTGGAGCAGGGAATATTTGCCTTTCTGACAGAATATTCATATGGAAAGGAAGATGAGGTTGGAGGGAGGCAAAGACTTCTGAAGTGCTGGCTAAGAGAGGGCGGCCCTCCAGAATACCCGAGAAGTGAGGCATTGGGAGGCAAGGATCAAACCAACAGATGGTTTATACAGATGGGGAAGCGAGGAGAGTGAAAACTGCGTTTCCCAGCAGAACTATGGAGTCTGCTTTAATAGCCAAAAATGCTGCAGAGTTTCTTCACACCTAGGCTCAGCTCCCAGTCAGCCTTCCATGACCCACACTACTCTGTATTTGTGAAGCGCTGTTACCAGCAACTGCTCTCTTCTGTTTGCATGTGTAGATTTAGCAAGGGTCTTGATATTTTAAAATATATATATATATATATATATCAAAACCACAGCTAACCAGGGTGTCGTGCAGCATCTTTTCATTTTTTCATTTTTAATCTTGAACAGATTTTAGAATCAGGACAGCATTTATAGGAACTTACCAGCTGCTGTTCTGTTGAGTTCACTGAAGTCAAAAGCGCTGGTATATTTAACATCGTAACTGCATTTCATTTTAAATATTGATGTTAAGTGCATTTCTTCTGAATCTGTATTAGTCTCAGCGCTAGACTTGCGTAATTGGTGACAAAGTGCTAGCTGTTAGAACAGTGTAGTCAATATTCTCTGCGGCATCTAGGATAAGCACTTCCCCTGCTCCCTCCTGTAACTTTCTTTTTTCCTTCCTTCCTCCTTCGACACCACGTCTGAATTACTTGGCCACAGGTTGCTTGGCCCTGCACGCACAGTGCATTTGCAGATCTGTCTCTGATATCCTGGTGAGTGAGAACTGCAGTCGTCATCTTCCCACGCAGTCACTGACCAAGCAGTGGCTTATATCTGTTATCATCTGCATCAGCAGCGTCAGCCCTGTTTCTGACTAAATAAATGAGCTGTAGTGGTCATTGTTAGTGCTGTTCAGTTAGATTTATTCTAACAACAAAATAATGTGAGCAAGCGCAAGTGAATATTTGGTACTTGCCCAGAACATGAAGGAAACTCTTTAGAAATCATGATGGCAGTTTTGTGCAGTAAGTGCTGCTTCTGTTACTGCCCTGGGAAGTGATCTTCTTTGCCCCTCATTCCTAGGATATATGAACATTTTTACTGGGACAAATACTCTTATAGGCCAGAGTTATCTTGAAAATAGGACTTGAGCTTCTGTGTCATTTAGGTAGCTTTATCAATTCTACCCCATCTCATTTCTTTCTAGCATACAAGCTGCTTTCCTCCAGTTCTGCCAGGCTGCTGCTCTCTTGACTTTCCTAGACCAAGCAGGAGTTAACACCTTCACGTTTTCCGAATCTTGCCTTTATTTGTCAGTCATACACACATTTTTAAAGTATTTTTTCCATGTTTCTGCCTGGTATTTTATTACCTTGAGGTAATTTGTTCATAATGAAGATAAAGCCTTCAATTAATTATAGTCAATTATTATCTGGCTTCTAAGCCACTCATCTGCCCTCTTTACAAAACTAGCCTCACGGTTTCATAGTTATAACTTTCTTATGTTTTGGTATTGTTTCCTTATGGCAGAGCTGTATTTAGTCTCAGGAAAAGGAAGAGTCAGGCTGTGAGGCAGCTTCACAGTTTTTTTTTGAAAGGGTCCTTCTGCAACAAACGTGCTTCCTGAGAGCAGTGAAGCTATTCTGCAGTAAGATACAAAAACTACATAAAGGTAGCAGAATTTGTGCTGCCTGAGTAGGTATTTAATTATAGTAATGAATATTAATAAGCAGGTACTTATTGTAGAAGAAGAGATCCAACACCTGAATCACAGGCATAAGTGGATAACTGTCCTCCTTACTCTTAATGGACATCGTCCTCCCTTATGCCTAGCTGAATTGTGTTCTTGGTTTATTTTTATTTGCTGATGCATAACCTTCATCACCTACCACTGATAATCCCATGTAACATTGGGGCTACAGCTGCGTGAAAGACCTGCTACTGAATCCATACTAGACAAGATTGTTTATCTGGCTTTATTACAGATGTGAAACTCTTGTCAAGCTTACTGAAAAGACTATTACATTTCAAAGGAGTTAAAACTGATTGATGTTTTCATGCGTGAGTTAGGCAAATAATTGGTGATGATTGCTGAGTTTTGCTTTGAGACTTGGTTTCACTTAAATGTGACACCTGCAAAATTAATCACTGAATACAGCCTAGAGAACCAAAATGGAGAGAAAAAAAGCACATTCCAAAGCCTTGAGGAAGCCAGGTTTGTGTATGTTTCCCCTGCAAAGTATAGCAATGGCATCTCTAAGTAGTGCAAATATACAATCAGCAAAAGTGATTAGACTCAGGTAAAAAGAATCGTAGAATATTCTGAGTTGGAAGGGACCTACAAGGATCATGGCTTCACACAGCACCAACCAAAATTCATACCCTATGTCTGAGAGCATTATCCAAACACTTGGAATTCCGGCAGCTTGGGGCCATGACCACTGCCCTAGGAACCTGTTCCTGGGCCCAACCACCCTCTGGTGAAGAACCTTTTCCTAATCCCCATCCTGACCCTCCCCTGACACAGCTCCATGCTGTTCCCTCAGGCCTTGTTGCTGTCACCAGAGAGCAGAGATCAGCGCTGCCCCTCCGCTCCCCTCGTGAGGAAGCTGTAGGCTGAGGAAGCCGTAGGCCGCCATGAGGTCTCCCCTCAGTGATAAAGAAAAGATGGGGAAAGACATGGTGAAGCCATTTGTCTTATACCACAGTCTGTGCCAAACACCTAAGAACAACTACACCTGTTCAAACTAAAGATCCATCCGGCCAAATATCCTGTTTCCAATGTTGGCCATAGAACAAGTGCTAGAAGAAGCAGCATGTATGATATTTCTCCCCAAATTTACCAAAACTTACCATGAAGTATCAGTGTAAGCAGTTTGTAACAAAATTCTTGAACTAAATTGTCATCTTGGTCCTTGATATTCTGAATAATCTAGGCTTGCTGTATCATTTATTTTTCTAAACTATGGTTTGTCGGACTGTTCCTTTTCCTCAGGTTTTCCGTCATGTTTGAAATAAATAGAAGATGGTTGTGGCATGTGATGAGCTACACACACTGTCTCAACACTTTCTCAATTTACAATTTTGTTACTATTCCACAGTTTGAGATGCTGACAGGATCATTACCATTCCAGGGAAAAGACAGAAAGGAGACGATGGCTCTTATTCTCAAGTGAGTACTGAAATCTATTTCATTCCCTTAACTATGAGTTAGCTGTACCCTTGGGGCAGCCTATAGGTCCTAGGTATATGAAAGGGAGAGGATAATAATGTGCAAAATGAGTTTTTCAAAGTTCTGTAAGGCATGCACAGCTAATTCCTGTGTGGGGCTCTAAAATTGCCTTCAGAATGAATAGCAGGAAGTAAATTATTGAGCAGGCTTTACAAAAGAAATATATATTACTTTCTGTAATACAGAATGTCATTGTCCATACAGAAGTGGAAATAGATTTCTGAAGGACAGCTTATATTTCATTGTTTCAGGGTTTCACATCCTTTCCTTTGTGAATTTCCTACTCATTTAGTGTTAAGTGCAGACAGAAGTGCTTCAGAGTTTGAAGCTTACCCTTTATCAATATTACATTTTTTTCCTGTAACAGTGAATCAATCACCAAGGGAAAAATTTTATTCTCTCTAATCGATGTATGATTTTATTATCATTATTTTCATGATGCTTTGTTTGTTTCTTAAAATTTCTCTTGATTCCCAAATTTATTCCAGCAAACTAAAAAAAAATTTTAAATTCCATAGGAAAATGATCAATTAAAGTTGCAAAATGTATTATGAGATCCATTAGATCTATTCTAGTGATGCCAATGGAAAGCCTGCTTCAACAGAACAAGATCAGGCCCTCAGCTTGTATAGCAGTATTTTTAGGCAGTCAAGCCTTTGGTCAGCAAATTCATGTGCCTGCCCCCCCCAACTGCTGCATTTCTGCTCTTTAAACCGCAGAGTGATGGAGAAGGTTTTTGAAAAATCTATTTTCTTTTCAAGTGTTGTGTTCTTTCAGAGCCAAGCTGGGAATGCCACAGTTCTTGAGCATAGAAGCCCAGAGCCTGCTGCGAGCCCTCTTCAAAAGGAACCCATCCAACAGATTAGGTACGCACATGCATTTGATCAGTGCATTTGTTATGTGTGCTTGGTCTTGTCAGGTGGTGATCGTTTCTCTCAGAGTATCTTTCCTGAGAGTTATCCTCTTCATTACGCGTGCATTTTACATGCCTTCCTAGAGTGCAGGAAACCCTCAGTATTACTAGAGAAATTTGCAAAGAGCACAGTCAAAACATTGGAATACAAAACATGTTATTAGCTTCTATTTTATTTTTTCAGTGGAGAGGAAGAATGAACCACCAGCATTTATGAACTGTGTAAGGCAACTCTTTTGCATGATAGTATGGGGAACTGGGATGACAGAGATTTTTTTTATTCTGAGTAGGTTGGCTGCAAATCTGAGATGCGGAAATAAAGGGCGTAAAAGTTATCGTGAGCTATCCCATTCTAAAATGCATTTTGTTTCTGTCTCATGTTGGTTGCTGGAAACGTTTTAACAGTAGGTTTTCTAAATGTGTTATCTCCTTTTTCACTGATGTATTTTTACCCTTTGGTAGTAAGTCAATTTTGATGGTGATAAACTACGGGGATATTTTAGATTGTGTCTCTTATGCCATCTCTACCTTTGTTTGGGTGTCTTATTAGGAAATTCATTGCATTTGATTAGATCATGGACCATGCCTGGCACGTAATTTTCATTTAAAATTTAGTCTTCATTTTTTTATGTGAAAAAATAAAAATAGTCATACCAAGTGAGTGATGCCAAGATAATAGCACTGTTGCCTTTTTCATTTAAAAATCATATCTCAGTCTGTGAAAAATTTGAAGGTTTATTTTTACTCCAAGGCTCTCCCATATTCTGCTGCTTTTTGGATGAGCAGGGGAAGAATTTGTTTCTAAAGGAAAAGGACAAACTGAAGGACAGTGGGGAACAACTTCAAAGTACACATCTTATACTCCTCCTGGTTTCCTTCTCCTTTGTACCACTATTGTGGTTTTTTTTTGTTAGTTTGCTTTTACCCTTTAATATACCACTTATCTATACCTCTTGATTATGAGCATCCTCCATTCATTCATATCCTTCTAATTTTTAAATTTCCTTAATAATTCTAAATGCTCTGTTCATCTCTTGCCATACCCAAGGCATTCCCTCCATGAGCCCACAACACAAAGTGGGTACCCATCCTCCCTTCACATCTGCCACCTCTGGAAGCCCAAGCCCTTGGCCAAGGTGACACAGCAGTTCTGATCTGTGTCCAGTGTGAGATTTTACAAAGCTAACAGTAAGATAGCTGGGGTGTACTGGGAAAATATGAAAAACTGGAAATATGAAGGACCTCTGAAGATTCAGAGTTAAATTCATCACAAGAGAAGAGATATCTCATCCCTGATAGTGTTGGAACAAATTCATTCCCTTGTGTGAATGTATTAGTGCAGAATAAAAGCTATTTCTTCCTGGAATAATGAACTATTTTTGGAGAGGCAAGATTCATTTTACACCTGCCACACAGCCAATCTCTGTGTAGCTCTTTTCTAACAATGTCTTACACGATTTCTAGATGTGTTTTCCTGTATCGATGCTCTTAGATGGAAATACATTGCTTGGAAGTTCAAGGGCACTGTAAAAGCCTGACCTTAAGAGAAGAAACTGAATTCTTCAATTCTGTAAAGTAGACTGGTCCTATTTAAATGTGCGATTGACTCTCATTGTCATCCATGGGGTTTTTGGCAGCTAATAAATGACTTGTCTTTTAAAGAATGGCATAGACTGGTTAAATATGGAGACTTGTGAAAAATAATTTGCTGCTATCACTCGTATCTGTTTACACCTGTAAGATTATTTCAGCTTGGAGAGGTAAGGTTAGAAGCAAAAAGCTACATTACGAAACCACTTGTTCTGAGGTGTGGAAAGAGCAGGAGACACAAAAGAAGTTCTTCCCTTTCCTTGTGGTACCCGCAGTCACTTCTCAGGTGCCCAAGGTGCTGCTGCTGAAGCTCTGCTGTGCAGTGCTTTTGATCCCCCATGTAGCAGTCACAGCATCAATGGTCTGACGGAGGGCAGAGAGTGATATGCTTGACAGCGCACTTCTACCACCACCTGCCTGAACAGTGGATCTTGTGGTTCCTAAGGTACACATGGGTGTGCTTGCACGTGTGGGGAAAGATGGACACTGTGCTCTGTGCCCTTGAGCTTCTGCTTGACCTTCTTGTGCTCAGGAGCTCTGCATCTTGCTTCAGGTGAGGCAGCGTGTGGGCTATCCCAGCCTTCTGCTTTACACTGAGCCACATCAGACTGTCACATTTTAGGTGATGTTTTCTGCATGAGTGTGGCAACTCAGCTGGAGACATGGGGACTGGGTCCACCCACTCTGCTACAGGGCTGTCATGCTGAGGCCTGCGGGGCTGGCTAGGAATGGGGATCCTGTCCCTCAGCATGCTGCTGTGACCCCTCTCCTCCTGAAGCAATGCCCTCACGTAGTTTCTTTCTCTTTACCTAATGGTAGTTCATATAGTCTGATAGAGGTGGAAGTGCAAGAACACATTTTCTCAGCAGGTTTCAACTGCTTCAAGCAATTGGCTTGACATTGGAGAAAATTAGAGTATGGGGATTTCTAGATTTGATCCATGTTCAGGAAAATAAGACATTGCAACAAATATAAAGTTTTCCTCGCTTTCCTCCTCTGTTTCTTTCTGCTTTCTTACTTTTCCCTGTCTCGTTTTGTTCTGCTCTGTTCATTTTCTATGCATAAAAGTAGAATGCATCTTCTCCACGAATATGGGACTAAGGAAAGAATAACCATTTATTTAGCCTCTGTGCTGAACCTGCTGTCACATGCTTTTGCTTTATACTTTTTGGCCAAAATGTTAGGGATAGACATAGAAAGCTTCTGAAGGCTCTCTATGTTTTAACTGATTGAGAATCAGCTTGTAGGGTGACAAAAACAGACTTGTTAGTAATGAAAGAATAAATACTTAAATAGTTGGCCTAAATGCTGCACAGAAGTCAGTAGATAAAAGGACTACTTCAGCTTTGTAGATTTTAGCTTTTTCCGGGAAAGGAAAAATAGTCTAAAGTTAAAAGAAAAGTAGGCTTAGACATCCTGTTTTGAAAAACCTTTGGAAAATTAGTGAAGCACGCTAAAATTCAGTGAGAACTGTATTATGGATCAAACACTCATTTTCAGTCATTGTTTCAGATATTTGCAAATCTGGAGAGTGTTTGTATTCAATTTGAAAGTTTCTTACTTTGGCAAGCTGAAAGAAACGGGGCTTCAAAAATCATTTTATTCTGATTGGGATTATGAATGAAAATATATTAGAATTGTACAGAAAAAAAGGAAGTTAGTGATACAGTTTATCTGGTTTTGTTTTGAAGTCTGGTGTCCGTATTATTTCTTTCCAAGAAATTTTTAAGGAATGGAAATTATTTCTGTCTTTGCACCCCTTGTTACGGACAATGTCTGTCTTTTTCTGAAACTGTGTTCTCTACTGTACAAACAGTCTGCATAGCACTGCTTTGATAGTATTCCTCTGATTAAATACAGCAAAGTGCAGATTATGAATGGGTGTAATTTTACATTATTAAAATAGATTAACTGTAATATCAAGGTAAAAAAAGGTGTAAGTGTCTCAGGAAGGAAATTGTATGATAAAGGTATGAGTTCATTGCATTGCTATAACTTAAGCAATAGACTAATTCTCACATACTCTAAAGCCTGGCTCTGTTCAGGTAGCTAAATGAATGTAAAGAGCATTTCAGGAACTTTTTACGCTACAGAGTGGAATAAAGGTTCCAGAGTCTGCATAATTGAGAATTTTGGCCAAGTATAAAGTAAAAGCATGGTGCCAGTAGATTCAGCATAGAGACCAAATAAATGGTTATTATTTTCGTAGTCCCAATTAGTTTCAGTTTTATGATATGACAAGCTTTAAAAAACAAGTTTCTCCTTCATCAAAGTGACTGTATGTCTTTCTTGTAAACCTTAGAATGAATTTCAAAACATCTGCCATTGATTGTGAAGCTGTGGAAACGCATATTGTCTCCCTTTTTCCCCTTAGTGTATTTCAAGGCTCACATTGTCCATAATAATTCAACAATCAAAAACAATTAGAAATAAAACATTCTCCTGTTTCTGCACACAGACACTTTTATTACAGGCATAAACCAATCTTAGATAATTAAGTTCTCTCTTAATAACATGAGGGTATAAATCCTTGCACTCCATAATGTGTTTAAACTGGCAATTTGATCTGAAAGCATCATTTATCATCTTGGACCCTTCTGGAACTGCATGGCATGCAGGAGCACTTGCAGGCAGTAGGTTTGATTATACAGATTATTCTTCACAGATAGATCTGGATACGAAATTGTAGTTAAAGTGAAGTAAAGAAAACAGGTAGAAACCCAGAGGAGAGTGGCAGCTGTGTGGTCATGGTGTGTGCCACCAGTCCTCATCCTTATTCCAAGAACTGTCCATCCCCATGAAGAGAGACAATCCAGACAGGGCCTCTTCTGGGCTTCTTTTCTCCAGGAAAGCACGTCTCTTTCCAGTGCCACTGTAGATTTGTAGATGAATGGCCCAAACATGCAGAGTGGGTCCAGAGAGGCTGCACCTTAAGCACCTCCACTTCTCTCTTTGATTTCCATGCAGGGCCAGGACAGGACTGCCCCTGGGGGCTCTCAGAACTGCCCCCTTGGCTGGTGCCCTCAGACCACATTGCTTCTCCTGTTTTGGAGGGGACTGGGTCACAAGTCGCTGCCTGCAGACAGAGCACGGGGGGTTACAGGCAGCTGTGGGCTACACCAGCAGGTCTCACTGCAGGGAACACAGGGAATAAGAACTGCAGGAAGGACTGAGTCTTCTCTACAGTGTATAATCAGCTGCTGTGAGTTACAAGTTCTTCGTGCTTTGCAAACTTAGGCTATTACCATCCTAAATCTCTTTAATACACTAAGCTAGCCAGAGATGGAGACAAGCCATCGCATTCCCAACAACGTATTCTTTCTGTGCCAGAGCTCCAAGGTGGCCTCAAGTGGGAAATGCTGATTTTTCAAACAAATACCCATGTCAACTACATGCTGCATACCTTACGGCACACTTTAGTCCTCCACAAATGGAAGTAGCTATGGGTGGCCTTTTTCCTTGATTCTGATTTCTGTGTTTTCGTAGGGAAAAAAAATAACTGTGGGTTTCAAATAGATGATCTGAAAAAGGCGGGTCATTCCCATCACACATAGACTTATATCCATAAGTCTACAAAAATGGGAAAAGTGAAGCAGTGCAGAGAAGGTTGAATGTGTTGCCCATTATCCTCAGCCTAGGGAATGCTACCAGTAACTTCAGTGTCTGTAGGATTTAGCTCAGTCCTTTGAAATCAGTTTGGCACTTGGGTTTCATCCTCATTTAGTAAAGAAAATCTACTGCACATTACAAAGTTTCCAGTCACAACCAGATGAACACAAGACATTTTTCACAGATATTTCTTCTCTGAAGAGTTGTTTAATGCAGTTCTTTTCAGAGTAACTGCGTCGGTTTCATCTTTCTGTTGCAATTGCTGAAATCAGAACGGATCTGCCAGGAGTATCTAGTACAGACTTAGGCTGTGCATGGAAAAAACATGCTAAGGAAGACATAAAACAAGTCTTATTGCTATCTTAGTATTTTCTTGTTCAATACCCAGAAGTCATAAAGTGCCTTGGGTAGAGTAAGAATAGGGTAAGCATGTGTGATACTTCACCCAAATTCTCTCCTGGTCTCCACCTGCTCTAAGCTCAAGCAAGGGGTTTCCTGAAGCTCTTATAGCTTGCCAACTAAGTAATCTTCAGCATATTTATTTTTCACATACTTTTCTAGTCCTCTCGTTAACCTATATAACTACTTTGCGTCCTCTTTTTCAAGAAATTCCACATTACATAATGGCTGCTGCTTGAAGAAAGACCTCCAGATTGTTCCGCACCCGATTCCCACTAGCATCATTTACTGACCTAAATCCTTGTACTGGAAAAGATGTGGAACAGTTAATCCCCATTCCTGCTTTCCAAACAATCATGACTTTTTGGATCTCTGCCATATACCCTCCTCAGTCATCTGTTTTCAGGTTAAAAAGCCTCAGCCTACTCAGCCATTCCATACCCTTCCTTGTTGCCTTTCTTTGATTTTTCCTGTCTCTAAAAAATATACCCTTTACTAGGTGAGGGAATCAGCTACATTCCATGCTCACATTGCAGGTGCACAACAGACATATACAGTGATGTAATGTTGTTCTCTCTTTTGTCCTCTTTTCTCTCTCTAAAATTTGATTTCATGTTATGTTTTCCTAGAACTGTTCATCGCAGCCCAAAGACCTCACTTTTGCTTGGGGAGGAGTCACCTCAGTGCACATAATTTTGTATGCCAAGCTAGGATTGTTTATCCTCATGTGCGTCACTTATGTGTGTCTATACTATAGGATTACCAGGATGGGGAAGTAATCAGACCAGCATTTCTTTTGAGTTGTTATCCAGCAGGCCTGACATAATCCTGCATGTTATGTTCGCAAAGTGTTTGCTTTTTGTATTCATTCATCAGTGAACATAAAGCAGACTGTAGGAAGCCGTTCCCGATCAGTGCATTTTGGCAAACATTGGTAATGTCTTGTACACAAGGAGAGCAGATGTCACATTTTACAAAAGCTTGAGTTGACAAGACCTTTCTAAAACTGCTTGTAATGTTGATCTTCAGGAAGTACAAATGCTGCATTTGGAAAGCCGAGTCCTCTGAGGTGCGGATTGCCTTTTGCAAGGTGCTTATTAATCCTGAGTCCTTTTGGGAATCAAGGCTGCTCAGCATCCTTGTAAAGAAGTGCTGAGTATCTTTCAAAAACTGGCTCCAAAACTGCAATGTGAAGCCTTTGCTTCCAGATGTTATTTTTCCAACTGAAAAAAATGAAAAGTGCTATTAATAAAGTCAAATCAAACGCCCAGAAATGGAACGTGAAGTCATGTCTGACAGTTGTTTATTATTACTGAACACCTGTTGGTTTTTGTGATGGCATTGAAGCAATTAAATTCAACAAAACAAAGAAAGCAATCTTTTTAGATTAGACTCATTGCCAGATCTCAGAGGAGTTTTCTTAAATATCCAATGGATATGTAAGAGAAAATTAACAATATTGTCAGTGAAGGAATGATACCACTGAGAGTGATGATTTCAATACTCATGCAAATTTGAAGATGATATTTGAAAAGGGAGAACCTAAAACCTCGGCTTATCTCTAATCATTTGGAACCTTTTGATATCTTGAGTCTGAATTTGTAATGCAGGTTTCTCTACCTGTAGAGGTAGGGGATGATTAGAGAAGATTTGGCAGTCATTACAGACTGGTGACCACTGTGGGTGGCAGGAGGCAGCAGTAGTCTTGTGGAGCATCAGGACATTTTGGGGCCTCTCCTGGGCTTGCTCGTGCCTGTGCTTTGCTGCAGCTGAAGTCTTACATCATGTCTGAAGCCTGGAGAGCAGTCTTGGCATCAACCTCACTTCAAGAAAAATAAAAAACTGTCAGCCATCAAATTTTAATTAATGAAGTGCCATTGTCTGGATCTATCGTTGTTTATACAGTTAAGGCAGTTGCACCGTTCAGATTTTCTTGGCTAGAAGAAAATTTTAGGTGGTGACTCCATCTTTATCAGAAAAAAAGAGGGGATGGGAAAGAAAATTGGAGATGTCATGCAGCACTCTACTAAACATGACTTTGTTTTCATTCTTTCTTTCTCTTGTCAGGTGCTGGATTCGATGGAGTGGAAGAAATTAAACGTCACCCTTTCTTTATCACTATAGACTGGAATGTAAGTGGAGAGGCATTTTAATTTTTTAATTTTTCTTAGATAAATTTTGGAAGACCAACTGCCATGCTTATCAGAAAGATGAAGTGAACTCTAACATAGAAGTCCCAGGATCTAGGGCCTTTTAAGTTGGTACCTATGTTTATTGCATACGTACCAACATTATATATACATCTTTTACGTACTTACAAATAGAAGAAATAGCTGCTTTCAGTATTGCCAGTTTTCTCTGACTGCTTTTCTCTGTTTTGCCTGATGGGCTGGTTTATCACATTACTACCTGAGGCTATTTGCAGTGTTCTGCAGAGTAATTTCTACATTCAATTCTAATAAACATGATGCATCAACTGTGGGAGCTGGATAAGAGTGAAAATGATTAGCTTTAAATGAAAGAATTCCTGTAATATTTCATATTTTAATTGCAAAGAAAAACAGAGGCAAAGAAATGGGTCTGAAAGAAATGCTCAAAAAGGAAGCTGTCTGATATTCTAGGTCCCTCCGTCTTTCCTCTTTTATGCTCCATATTGATGTACTTGTCTCTCCTCACTGAATCTGGCAAGCTAAATTAAATGCTAGTTTTATTACTTCTGATGTTAGGGGCCTCCATGAATCCTTTTCTTTCTTGAAATTACTCAGAGTAGCCACAGGTCCACTTGCACATATCTGCACGGGTAGCTCCAAGCAGCCCCAGGACGTCCAGGTGCACCATTTTCCCAAGCACAGCTACTGGCACTGGCTGGTGTACAGCAGGTTGTGCTACTTCATGCCAGGGGAATCCTAAATCCTCCAGTGAAGTAGCTTTGTTGACACTTTCTTGTCAGTTTTGGCCTAAGTGGCTATAGGATAGGATCTGGCTCTTCCACGATATTGCAGTGGGTGCTACAGAAAAGTACAACGTAGGTGGATTTTCAGAGAAGCGCTTTTACATTACCGGGTTTACAAGTCACCCAGCCAGAACAGGAAACAGCAACTCCTCTTCCAAGGGGCTGATGTTTTACTGAGCTGAGTCATTAATTTAACATCAGCATTGAAAATTGGAACAGCAATCATTTTATCAGATACAACATAGTTCCAATAAGACATGTCAGACAGACATGATTCATAGTGTGGTAAACAAGATTTGTTTTATTGCTATCAGCTACAGCTCATAAAGCTGGTGATAGAGTTTAGCTAAGTATTCAATTCAGATTTGCAGCAGGTTAGGCCTCACTTTTTTAGAATAATATTTATTCAAATTGACATTTTTAGACAAACTTGGAGGCAAGCACTTTTTGTTCTTGATCTGGGCATATGCCAATGCATCAGAACTCCTGTTTTCCACATCTGCTAGAATTTTCTTGTTTAATACTGTCTGACCTGTGTTACAGTATTGTTCTGTCTCTTTAATCAGAATTCACTCAAGAATGCCAATGTAACAGGTCACTGTTCTTACTGATGCAGTTCTTACCATAAATTCTGGTAAAACAGCATGAATATCTGTCACACAGCCATTCTCAAACCACTGCCCAGGGCTTTACAATGAAACTAATTCCTCTGTGAAAGCACATTTTATGGTGCCCAAGTGGCCTTTAAATGGCCTGCACAATCATTTATTTTGGAAAAAATCATGAATCTACTTTGGACTGCATGGTGAAGAGTGGGTATGATTCATACGCATGTAACAAGATGATCAATGAAAATGGAGTTTGAGACTTTTCATTATGGCTCCACTGATTTTTAGTCCTTTCAGATATGTTCTGAAGTCTAGATTATCTTTCTTCTGCTTCTTACTAATCATAAGATTCTGTATAAAGGCTTTACATTTATGGAAACATTAAGTGACAGGCAGCATCAGCTCTAAAGGTATTCAAGTAGAGAATCTGGAAGAGATTTTTATTATTACAATTAGTGTCTCTGTTCCTCTTATATCTCCATGGTCTTCAGCTTCAGGGCAGGTGCATAAATCTTAATTTAGTTGGAAGCATCAGAACAGTGACAGGGTTTCTCCTCTCCCATTTGCTAGTGGAACAGCTCAGTAACTCATCACAGAGAAATGAGCCACTGTATCTTGGCAAAGTTCCATTCTCATCTATCCTAAGGAAGTTCCGTGGTCCCCCACCATTTGAGAAAGTTCATGTGGGCAGGCTAGGGAAATATATACCAAGGTGAGGCCACATAGGCATGAACATAACTTGGAGCTAGAGAGGGAGGTGTATTAACTGTCTTGTGATGTCTTATCCAGCCCTTAACTTTGCTGTACAATGTAGCTATAAAGATTTATTTTAATCCAACATGATTAGTACTTTTTGCACTCTCTTGGATACAGATGGATCATTATTGCAAAGATCAGCTATCATCTTTATTTTCTAGTTTAATCCGTATTTTATTATCACTCATGGAGATCTTGGGAGGCTGACATAGTTACAGCAGCAGTAATGTATGCATTTCTGAGTGGTGTGACCTACCCCAACCCTGAGCGAAAGCCAGACGTTACAGTGATGATCCAACCACCTGTTAACATGTTCTCCATGGACAGAAGCAGAGCAGGGCTGGAGAGCAGAAATGGATCAGGCGTGGGTGTTTAATGCTGATCTCCGTATTGTTGCAAGAGTGTCCAGTGCCCTCATTTTGTTCTTCCATCACATAGATAAAATCAGCATTGATGAGGCAGGATATGAATTTGTTTTTTATCTTGGTAATATAAAGGCCTCTGTGAGCAGGAGGCAAGCTATCCTGGAGAGCTTCTAAGGACCTTGACAGCTGTGACAGACATGCAATTGGCAGCATAGAAACTCTCAGTTACTGTAGCAAAATGATCCTACATCAGAAGTCCCTTTATCACAAAGGGTCAGAATGGGCTGTTGTCTATTAGAAACCCAATGTAAGAGAGGTCTTTTTCTAAGCAAGCTTTTTCCTATATGTGACATACTAACCAGGAAGAAATCACCAAGCTGCTTAGTCTCAATTTAAAGATTCAAAACAGAAGTGAGACTTAGTTGCTTCTTTCCAAGTTATATGTGATGTCTAGATATCATAGTGATGAAGTCACTGGAATTGCAGGCAGAAATGTATAAATCGGATCTTCGTTTACTGTCAGAGCTGTTCCCTTGGGTTTTGGATAAGGGCTTGGTTATTGTCTCTATTGGTGAAATGTTTACCTATTGGAGAAGTCATTTCCCACTTGTTTCCCATCTTTCACTGTCTTTAGACAGACACAACCAGACACGGTGTCTGGATCAGATGAAGGCAGTGAACACACTGGAAATGACATACGTGGTGTAAGGAGCCCTGTTATGATGCTCCAGATGCTCGTGCTGAGCACAGCAGAAGCAATAGGTGCAATCCTGGAAAACACGAACGTGGGTAGAGCAAACCATCCCCCTCTTGTCCTTTCCCTCAGTACCTTTGCTCCATTCTCATATTCTGGGGCACCGTCCCAGAGCGTTGCACTAGTTACACCAATCCAGGTGTAATTTTTGCTGCGTAAGTAGCACTAAATGAACTGAGGGCAGTCTAATACAGAGTATTTAAGCCAAAACTTAAATTGTTTCATAAGCTTATCTCTGTTATAAGTCTTCTTTTTACAGCAATTGTCATGCAGTAACAAAACTTAGAAGTCCCTACTACCCAGGATGAAAAATAGATGAAGGTTTCTGCAAATATCAGCCTTCCTGCTCTAAGGCTTTCTGTTGGCACTGTGACGCAAATTGAATAGATCTTCTGTTAATTGAATGGATTGTCTTTCATGATCAAAGCTGGGACTAGCAGAAAGATTAGCTGTCCAGCTCCTTCTGAGATTTACCTGCTTACTACCCTTGCACATCTTCTCTCCCTAAGACAATCAGTGTATCTTAGAAAGCACAGGCTGGTTCCTAGTATTTGTATTACTGTTTCTTCTTTCCAGGTCATGCTTAAAGAATTTCTGGCTTTTCATTGAAAATGAAAAATGAAATCCATTTTTGCAGACTGCAGGCAGAGGAGTGGGACAAAAATGGTGTTTTTTGTTTATATGACAGACTAAATTAGAAATGGAGCAAATGGCATGCTAGAAAATGAACTGTCAAATACAGCTGGGAAGGAGTAGGAAGAAAGTGGACACAAATTCTATTTCCTCCAATATTAATCAGAGATCAAACTGAACTGGAATTGTGAGTTATTTATTTGCAGATTTTACCAATAGCAAAAGTTGATCCCAGGGTCTGAATTCTGCTAGCTTTTCTATTTTTCATAGGTAATAGCACTGAGCCATTAATCTAGGAGAGGACAAACATTTTAGGAGGTAGTTCATCCTTTTGTCTGCTTATTGGATTTTCCATGACAGGTATATGTATCAAGGGAGTTTATTCTCTCACTACATGTGCATCACTGTGGAGGGTAGCATCTTTCTAGTTCTGAAAGGTGTCTAAGGAATAAATCGATTTTTCGTCAAAGAAACTTAGTTGAGGAATAGACTAAATAGTTTTTAACTGAACCATTTCATCTCTCTCTCTTTTTTTTTTTTTTTTTTAAATACATTTTCCAGGCACATATACAGGTTTTTTGGGAGTGAATTTTTTTAAAGATCTGATTTGATCCAAAATAAGCTGAGGAGTTAATTTCAGCACTTAGATGGAACTTAATCACTAAAAGTCCTTTAAATGAGAGACATCCAACTGACTGTATAGGGAGCACCTCTTTGTGACATACACATTCATGCACAGTGTTCTTTGGATTGCAGGCTATTGTTTTGTCACTAGTCAAAGCAAGAGCAATCTTAAGTCTTGATCCTTTCACCAAAACTATCCGTTTTCTGTGGACATCAAAATTAAATAAAATAAAATCCAGTCAACCTGAGACTTTAGAAACAAATAGTCTTGTCAATCTGCTATAGAACTGTGTTCTGCTTAATTCATAGGTATTTATTAATCTGGAGGTACTGACTGCCAAACTCTCAGATGAATGCAAGGGGCTGATAAGAAGACAGGAGCATGGATATGTATCTACATGCTAATACCTACATCAGTGTTTTCACACCTCCCCCTCATTCTGTGGCGTATGCACTCCAGCTACACAGCCTCTGTGATGCACAGTGATTCCTGATACCCATCAGTTATGTTTTTCTGTGATAAGTCAGTGCTGTGGCCAGTTTAATAACTGGAAGTGGGATGGGGG
>WBMW01003636.1:0-33062 GCA_013396635.1 Penelope pileata | reverse complement strand
GGGGGGGGGGGGGGGGATTTATTCTCTACTTGGAAAGAGAAAAATTACATTCTCAATTAAACACTCGGGACTAAGGTGTGTGTTTCTCCTTTACAAGTATGAAAGCAAGCTGGGGAAAAATATTAAGCTTCTTACAGCAGCACAAAATAATACCCATACAAAGATCTTAAGCATTCAACTTGAAATGTAAAAGCTCCAGTGAGCACTAAAGTATCCAAAGTCTCTTCTGAATGCATAACAAAATGCTCAAAATAATAGTTTGGATATGAAAATTGGCATTTAAACTGGAACAACTGGGACCGTGTTCCTGTTAAAAGTAGATGGTGGAACTCCCAATGATTTCTGCATACCAAACGAGCACTGCTGTGAATGGAGTTCTAGACAGCTGTTTAAATTTACCAGAAATTGCTTGATAACTTGATACAAATGGTCAAAGACAAGATTCCAAACTCATCTTGGTTTGTCATTTGCCACTCTGGTTGGTTTATGTTGGAAGAGATCAGTGTGGTCCACCAGCCCCTAATAATTTTGGAATGAGGGTAAGAGATGACACGTTAATACATTTTGCCTAAAATGAGAAATATTCTTGGAAAGTCCAGAAGGATCTCAAATCTTCTGAGAGATTTGCTCTCTATTTGTATGGAGAACAATGGCCATTATTCTTAGGTCAGTTTGTGGCCCTTGATGTATTGGCATCAACAGGATACGGCCTTTTAAAGGAAGATGTCTTCTGCCTGCAGCAAGCCTTTTAACTCTGCCCTGTGGTTTAGTTTGCTTCAGTGAATTGGCTTTCGTTGTAGTGGTGCTCTCAGAGCAGTGAGATGGCAAAGCCCGAGATGACACTGCTCTGCTCATTCTCGTTCCTCGATGATTTGATCTAGCTACCTGATTCAAGATCCTGGGTAAAAATGTTTTAGGCAGTTTACCTTTTGCTGTTCCTAATCACCTAGTCAGAAACAGCAGAAAGAAACTTTATTGTAAGTGGAAAAGGAAATGGAAAAGGGTGTTGACCAGTTTGCGCTCAGAGGAGGTTCCTTTCTCCCACACAAGCAACTTCTTTGTTTCCAATCCCTCCCAACAAGCGGATTTGTGATTACGCATCTTTAGGTGGCATGTGACTCATGATGAATCTCGAATCCCTCCTCAGTAGTGGAGGATGTGGGTTAGGGATTCAAAACACAAATGTAGCTCCAACAGCACTTAAGAAACTGCAGATGGAGGGGAGGAATCAAGAGGCCAAGCAGAATATGGTTATGATAATCAAAAGAGAGTGCAGTTCCCAAATGATGTACAGTTCTAAAACGTTTTCCAATTTTTGGACCTCACAGGATGAGGGGTGCATTCAATTCAGGGAGGAAGGATGTGTGTGTGACCAGATTGCTTTCTGCAGTAGAAGGGCTGCAGTTGTGAATTAAGACAAATAGAAGGAAGCTGGAAGCAAAGAGCTTTCTCAAGGTGAAATCCTAGCAACAGAGAAACCTTCAGTAGGTGCTGAGTGCTCTTTTAAAGCTCTGTGCAGACAGAAAAATGTATATGTTAATTACTAGGTTGATACTTTTCAGTTGATGAGTGACACTTCCTGCTTAAGATCGCAATTGGCTTTTAATTATTTGGAAGACTGGCTTTCCATTGTGGCTCACAGCAATTATTCATCTCTTTTTCTCTCAGAAGATATGGAGCAGTTTTACGCAAGCAGGAACTTTTTATGGTGAAATGGCTATTAATTACTGCAGAGTCATTTCCAGCCTCACCATTCCACTTTTCCAAGGAATCGTAATTCAGCCACAAACATCTGCTTTGTACTAATGCTAATACTATGCTGCAGAATGTCCTGCCTCAAGAACCGTTATTTATCTGTGCAAAATAAAGTTAAAATTATGTTGATGTGTATATATATTAGGTTTGACCACGTGCTTTATATTATAGAAGTTAATCCACCACAAAAACCACAGTTTGAAAAAAATCTTCCTGCATACAAAGAGCTGGACGAGCATATATTAGTCTCCATTAAATATTTTGAAAAAAGAGCTCATTATGAAGTTGTTTTAAAAGTTAACCTGAAAATACATATTGCAAACAGTCATAAAGTTGCTCTCCAGCTCTTATCATGACTTGAAAGTCTGAAGGAAACGGTGTATTTTTGCTCAGACATGTTAATTATTGGGAGCTGTCTGTGGCAACAAATTCAGCTCTTTGAAACCTGAGAATAAAAGCTTTGCTAGAAAGGGAGCAAGCCTAGGGATGGAAACATGGGGCAGAGAGTCAAACAGGAGCTCTGTTCCCCATGCCGCCATCAGCATGGTGTTCAGGTTTGGCCAGTTCTAGCAGAGACGATGCAAAGATCGCTGAAATCAATAGGACTCTTTGCATTAACTTCTGTAGGCTTCAGATCACTACTAAGCTGCAGTTTATCCATCTCCCAGAGTGTGTGCGTGTGTGTGTGTGTGTGTGTGTGTGTGTGTGTGTGAGGGGGGGAGAGAGAGAGAAAGTGAGAGAGGGAGAGAGAGAGAGAGAGAGAGAATGCTTGCAAAGGAACACAGTGAAGCGATTTCTTAAACATTGCTGAGCATGACTAAAGACGCCACGAGATCCCTCATAATGAAGGCAGGGTATTGGTATACACCTTTGGTGACTGTTACCTACATGGTCCCCCACACACCCCCTCACTCCCCAGCACAAACTCTCACCTAGCAGTGCTTCCCTGTTGTACACCTTCCTCTCTCCCTTAACTTTTTCTTTGTTGTTTTTCCTTTTCTTTTAATGCTCAATCTGCTTTTACACCTTTAACATGATTTCCCACTCATCTGCAGTGCTTTCTTCCTACTGTCTTTGGATGGGAATTTCCTCTAAACCTCAGCTGTGAGCTCCTTCCATTTTACCAGATATGCCAAAAGAACAAGTCTCTTGTTTAGATTGTGAGCTCCAAGCAGCAAGGCCTGTTGCTCAGCTCCGCCTGGCAGGGTGTCAAGCATATTGCTAGCTCTTGACAGACAATAAATGCTAAAGCAGTCACTGCTTCCAAGCCATTCTTTGAGCTCACTGTCATTGCTGTGATGCTCAACTCACCCATGCATGGTTTCCTAGTGTTACCATTGCATGTTCCAGGCCTGCCCTTAAGATCAGTGAATTTCCAGATGCTCCAACTAGAGTGTCGTGTCAATGTGGCCTAAATTTCAACCAGGAATTTTGTTTATATTCTGAATTCTAGTAACTAAGAGCTGCAGGGACAAGCCAGGGCACAGATTTGAAGCCTACCAGTTAAATGTGAGCCAAAGCTATGGCTTCATCATCCTCCTTGTCAACACAGCAAGGATGGCACTGAGCTAACAAAGGACAACCTAAACAAAGCAGAGAAGCCTGTATGTGGGCATTGAAGTAGCAGGGTTTGTTGATATGTTGCTGATTGTGACCTATTCTTCTTGTAGAAACTGTACAGAAAAGAAATCAAACCACCTTTCAAGCCTGCGGTGGGACGGCCAGAAGACACTTTTCATTTTGATCCAGAGTTCACATCTCGGACCCCCACAGGTTTGTGCAGTGGCACATGGGTGATGGATCTTTTAGTGATTCAGTTCATCCGTCATCTCCCTCCTCATTCCAACTGAGTCAACAATTCTGATCACGTGGGACTGCTGGGTTTTGTGATATCCAGCAGGAAGCAAAAAATGTTTTGCATCTCTAAGAAAAGAAGTTCACAAACATTTCACCACCTTCACATTAGTATGTCTGCATTTTTATAGCAAAACTACGTAATTGTTTATTGGTTATTTTATTACTATTGTTGTTGCTTACATTAGCTGAATCGGACTGCTTTAAATTACCTAGAATTCAAAGAATTTTATATCTCTACAAGTTAGTATTTAATTATGTATTCCATAGATGTTTTCTTTAATTATTTAATGAGCTCTACTGCCTAGATCAAGTTTATGTCAAAGTTCTGGATCCAGTCACTTGCCAGTCTAGTAGTTGGCTGTATCACAGAAAGCTTTCTTTAGCCTGGAGGGTGAAATAGCTTTCTACAGATTCATAAGCTCTCCTCTGAGGATGCCAAAGATGTAGTTTCCAACACTGACAGTTCATCATTGTAGGTACAGTTTAACATTACCTTTTCTCAGGGATTCATCTGAGTTTGAGTCAGTTTTTCTGGCCACTTATTTATGAAGTTCACCACTGTGGATCAACATTTCGTTTATGTTGACTCAGCTATCTATGGAGAATCACAGGGAGCAGGAGACAGAATCGATCCAGATTATAACTGGTGATTTGAACAAGGATCAAACCAAGATCATTGTGGCAATCCAACTTAGAGTTCAGCCCACAAATGGTTGCACTGTTGTAAATGATGGGGCGGTGTTCCACAACCAGCACAGACATCTTAGGCTGCCTTTACTGCTGAGGAAAAGTATGTAACATTGCACCTCAGGTATCTAAAACTCCTCTTCTGCAAACAAAATAATACTGTTTGTTAGCCCCAGTGAAACATGCTGAAGTAAATTACTTCAGATTTATGAACTCTTTATGAATACTGTAATGTTTGATGCTCAAGTGGGACAAAGTATTATGGCTTTCGCATTTTGAAAGATAACCATTATAGAGGATTGGTGTTTGCAAGTGGGTCTAATTCAGACATATGAAATGATCGAGGATTTATCAAGACTAGGAAAATAATTTAGGGGTCAAAACTATCACAGTTAACATGATTTAAACACAGTTTTGCACTTAACACAAATGTTTTAACATCTAGTTCATACAGTGGGCATATTAGCCATGGCAGTAAATATTTAATATTTAATACAAAATAAACAGTAGTTCTTTTACAGTGTTTCATAAAGAGATTAGCAGTGAATTATGAAGGAACAGTTATTTTAAATAGAGATGACCTAGCACTTGTGGTTTGGAGCTGGATCATAGCTTTTCTAAAGTTAAAGAGCATTCAGATTTGAATTATTCCCATTCCTTTTTCAAAACAAACATTATTTTCCCTCAATTAATCCCTTTTGGAAAGCTACTCAAGTATATATGCCATTGTAAGAAGTACACAGTGATGCAAGAGGTCTGGTGAAGGTCATCTATGTATTTGCAATAACAGTGCCCATCAACACACCGAGATAAACAGCCCAGGTTTACCCAGAAGAAGGTTTTTCCACATACTTTGGAGTGAGGTTAGACTTGTTGTGCTTATTTCTGACTCCTGCCAAAGCTGGAACTTTGTAAAGAGATATGCAATTAGCTGCAGTCCCAGCTTTGTTTACTTCTGATCAGATCATTTGTTTTTACCATATTACGACTTCAGAAGGACTGAACCTTGTATAATAAATTACGTGTTTCTCTGAAGGAAAAACAAAAGTAAGGGGAAAAAAGAACAAATAAAAAATGAGGAAATATCCACAGCTTGTATTTTATATACCCAGGAATGGTTTGCATTGCTGTTCTTACTGCTTATGAAAATGTCCAGGAAAAAACATACACTGGGGGAGAAAGATCTCTTTCAAGCATTTCAGAATTTTAAGTGAAGCACCTCTTCTCTTCTTCATTTGATGGGATGTTTCTCTCATTGAGTGATGGCACAGGTACCAGGGACTGTTCTCTAGTTGTTTCATTTCAAAGGCAGAACAATTCAGGGCTCTCAGTACCCACAGCCGGTTTGTTCACCCAAGAACAAATCAACCAGCCTCTTTCCTGGGGTAGGTCCCAGCTCCTAAAGCTGCTCCTTATGAGACTACAAACCACCGCCACTGGAGCATCGCACTTGTACACTTGCTTCAGGTCTTTTCTCCTTTGCATTCTCCTCACACATCACACCACATTACTTTAGCCTTTGTAGTTTCTGCAGTGATGGTGTTCCACAAAGGACAGATAAAGCATCCCACAGCCTTTTTTCCACTCCCTGGAGAACTTCTGCTGAGCCAAAGGGGGGCCCTGCCTTGAGCATCCGTCTTTCTCCTACCCTTGCCATCCTGTGCAGGCTCCTGGCACAGACAGTGCTTCACATTGGAATGAACATCCACTGTAATGAAACCTCTGTATCCAAGAGGAGAGATCCTTGCAAACAATATCCCTGCACTGTTCAGACCAGAGGAAGAGGATGGAGAAAGCACCTCAGAGTCTTGATTATGGAGGTGAATTAGATTCACGCACATCTACCATTGCAGCAGACTCGATGATCTCTTGAGGTCCCTTCCAACCCCTACAATTCCGTGATTCTGATTCTATGATCTGCTGCTGACTGGCAGGGGTGACAAGTCCATTGCAGATGTTTTGCTATTACCTTCTGGTCCTTTGTGCAGCTCATGAGGTTGTTTTCTTCCTTCTACAGATTCCCCAGGTGTTCCTCCAAGTGCCAATGCTCATAATCTTTTCAGAGGGTTCAGCTTTGTTGCCTCTAACTTGGTGCAGGAGCCTGCACAGCAAGATGTGCACAAAATCACCGTTCATCCAATTGTGCAGGTATGGATGCTGGTGTTACACTTTGCACTCAAGGGGTAGATACATATGTGCATGTCGTATTTAAACTGCCTCAGCATTTCACATCTACCCAGCCCTCATCTGCTTCCATGCAGCATGTAGGAGATGGAAAATAAGGTTTTTTTTTCCCAAAGGCTTTTATCTTTACATTCATGTTCTCCACTGCCCTATAAAGGAAATAGAGAGTACTTCTGAATACCTGAAACACTGTTACAGGACAGTTAATGGAGTATTGTTTTTTCAGTGAGTGATCTCATTCTCAACAGTTTTACCTTGAATTATGTCATATATTCTGTATTAGCAGAGAGGCTTAATGTACTACTTCTGTAGGCTCCCAAACAAATGGAGCTCGAGCTCCTGGGTGTAAGAGGCCACGATGTTCCTGTTGTGATTGCACAAGAGCCTGGTCGTACTCACATAACCCAGACTGGCTTGGCAGTGGAACGACAATTGTCAGACCCTTGTTTTCTTGCTGCCATTCCCCTACAACATGCTCTCCAGTTATTGTAATTTCCCACTAGTGTAAACCAGACATGAATTTCTACAAATGGCTCGACACATCAGAGGAACACTGAATGAGGAGAGGAACCGTGCTGCTCAGAGATGCAGCAAATTTTCCCAGAAGGAAAATTTGTTCCTCCCTTACCCACAGCAAGAGGTACACATGGCTCAAGGAGAGAGTCCTTGCCTATGCTATCAGATTTTATCCCTATTTTAATAATTTATAGTTTATTCTTAAAGATTCTTTTCTGCACCACAAAGTGAATTGTTATCCAAACAATTGCATCTCAGAAAATGTTTATGTATTTTCACGTAAAAATGTATTGAATATAATGGTTGCATGTCTTACAAGGTTATGTGTCTTATAAGGTTCTGTTTGGGCTTTTCTAGAGAGGATACATTTTTTGACAGAAGGTCAGAAGGTCCTACAGGATTTTTAGAGGTGCCGGTCATTTCTTGAGTCCTGGAATGGAGTTTGCAGCTAGGCTTCCAATCTGGGCTTTGGGAAGCCACCAGCAATCTGCCTGCCCAAATTATCTGGCCCTTCAGTAATTAGAAATAAGTTCCTGTTGTCAAGAAATGTGGGTTTGTCAAAAGATTTAGGCCTGCAGTTCCCTGTGAATTTCTAATAGGAAGTGGTTGTCTGCATTCCATGAAAAGTTTAGAAAATCACTGCTTTTTTGCCAATACTTCTAAATGGGAAACTCCATCTTACAGGCTGAAAAGAGGTAAAAAGTGCTGGAACACACTTGTTTAGGTAAAGAGCTTCTGACTTTTTTAACTGGACTTTTAACTGCAAGACCAGCTAAGGACAAGAGAATTCGGTGGAGGAGATCAAGCACTTCGTTAAGACTAGGCTAGTCCTTGCATTTACATACTCATGTCCTGATTACCTTATTTATTTGTCTTTCTCTGTAGCAATTACATGGGAACAATATTCACTTTACGGATGGATATGAAATCAAGGAGGACATAGGAATTGGCTCCTACTCAGTGTGCAAGAGATGCGTTCATAAAGCAACAGAAACAGAGTTTGCTGTGAAGGTAAGAAATCCTCCTGGCAGATACCAGGAATGTGGTTGAGACTGCTCTGCCAGTCTGGGCAGCAGTGTGATCAGTCTTATGCTATTGACTTTTTCTTTTTTTATGTTACTTGGTTCTTCTTTTTTTTTTTTTTAAGCTGAGAGGTTTCATGATAAGCCTTATGTTATTTCTCATGCTTTAGTCTCATCCAGTAAAATTCCAGGATGGAAAAAGATTTTACAGTCTTCCATTGGAATACTGCTAATCATTTCGGCCATCCTCCTTTCAATCTCGATACGATGTTATTAGGTTACATGATCAAAATTTTGATTAAATCATCCTAAATATACAAAATAACATGTAAAATGATTGCAAAATTGAATCCCATATGATTGCAAAATAGATTTATATTATTCTGAAATTTAGTTCTGATAATTCTTACTGTAATGAGAGATCTGTTAGTGAAAACCATGGTCACCTTCAAATCATCAGATTTCTTTTTGTCTCCTTGACATTCAGCACCGGCATACTACACAAAGGAGCAAATGACAACCTTCAGTGGAGATTCAAAATTTAAATTTGGTGGAATTTAGTTGAATGTTAAAGACAAATCAGTGAATGACAGATTAGTCAAGCAATCCTATATGTCACAGCAGCCAGAAAGCTGCAAGGATGTATGTATGAGGGAATCTGTTCCGATAGGAAAGAATGTCTCTCCAGTAGAAATGCTCTGGAAGAGCTCGGAGGGCTAAGTTTAAACCTCTATTAATTGCTGTTGGTTAATAACATACAGCTTTTACGGAGGGCAGAAAAGCCTAGTGTGTGTGACAAATGATCACAAGACTTTTGTCTCAGACAAAATGTTCCAAACATTAAATTCTCTTTGGGGGAAAGGAGTAGTAAATAAAATGTTTATATGCTGAAAAAGTATTTAATGATTTTGTTCTTGTACCAAAAAGAGGTAAGATTGGATTAAATGAGGAACTTGTATAATGAATTTGGAAAGACACACAAAAGGAAGTCAGATCGTTTCATTCTACATGATCTCATGGGAAGGAGCAGATTGCTTAAATGAGCAGAAGACAAAAACTAGTCCTTGAAATCAGTGCATAGAGAAATGTATTTACTAAACTTGCAATAAATCATAGAATCATTAATGTTGAAAAAGACCTCTAAGATCAAGTCCAACCATCAGCCCATCACCACCATGCCCACTGAACCCTGTCCCTAAGTGCCACATCTCTACATTTCTTGAACACCTCCAGGGACGGTGACCACCACCTCCCTGGGCAACCTATTCCAACACTTGACCACTCTATCAGAGAAGAAATTTTTCCTAATATCCAACCCAAACCTCCCCTGGTGCTATATAAGGCCATTGCCTCTCTCCTATCCAACTCCCACCAAATGAAGTATTTTAGTCAACTGCCTATCTACTTTTTGTATTTTAAAGTTTGCAGAAAAACTTAGATTGTAAATGAGACTGTCTCTGCAGTTAAATAAGAAACTGAGTTTAAAGTGATCCAATATGCAAATCATAAGTGAGCTGCAAGAGAATAATATTAAACCTTTTATTGAATCTTATTTTCCATTACAAATGAGATGATAAAGCAGTATCCATTCAAGTCTCTGAAAGTTTTGGTGTCTCCATGGGATGGCCACAAAACTGTGGGAACAATTAATAATTGACAATTTGTTGATGTTATTGTTCAAATAACAGGCTATACCATAATTACGAGCACAGACCTACCAGCAGGTCCGTGGGCTTGCACATATACATGATAAGATTTTCAGTTTTAATGAATGGAAAAATTACAGTTTTCCAGTGACCAGTTAATTTGTCAACAGATGGCATTGTGCTACAGTCGGTAAAGGTCTTGTGAAAATAAATTGCGTCTGTGGTAAACAAAATGTGTCTTAAATTAAACTAATTATTTTAATATTTTATGTATATCAAGTATTGCTAACAGCTTTATGAGTAAAATACAGAGAGCATGAATCCAAAATACAAAGACCTCTATCCTCCAAGATGTCTGAGTGCCTGAATCCAAGAGGGTGCTGCACCTACTTAGTGCTTATAGGTTTGGAGTACCTAAGAGAATGCAGAGCAAACTCAACATGTGGAGAAAACCAATGCCTCAGAAGAGTTTAGCGCTCTGATTGCAGTTTAAGCTCTCTCCCGTTTTTATTAATCTTTTCTCTTTCATTCGTTTCTTCCTCCACTTCTCACTACTCCTTTCTTGTCATGCCAGTAGGTCTTGATTTTCACTACCGTTAAAACTGCATCTCAGTTTCCAACACAGAGTGAGTCAAATGCGTAGCACAGATTTTGAGTTGGAGACAGCTGGTGGGTTTCTATTTGTACTGTCTTTCCAGCGTGTTGACTGCTCCATATTTGATTAATTATTCCTACAAATATATTAGTTTTATTATCCTTTCATTTTTTCTCTATTTGATGTCAAGATTGTATCATTTTGTTATCAAAGTAGCTCACTTTCATAAAGATTGCACAATGCCAATCGTTTTGAATAATTAGATAGTACAGGAGTTGCAACTGACATTATCATAATTATATATCAGTCCCTTTTGACATGCATCCTTTAACTCCCTCCATAAAAATCACTGTAATTAGACTCTTTTGATTATACTTACTGAACGAAATAGTCACAGGAAAAAAAGAGTGTAAAAAAAATAGTATAATAGTCACAAGAAAAGATATCTACAGGGATCGTTTATATGATAGGCAGCTTCCCCATTTGTCTAGTACCACCTCATTAAAAGCTGCCAAGTTAGGACTGACTGCCGACACGTCAGAGAGCATCATTCCCATCTCCTCACGGGACACTGGCGATAACGAAGGAGTTAAGGCAATGACGTGGTGGTATCACTGCGGGAAGAGGCTCATAATGTCACCATGTAAATAATCCCTCCATGGAGATTGCCACTCATCAGGCCTTATTTACTATCTCTGCGTAGCGCCCAACTGAGACAGCAGAGTACTGAGCCAGAGTAATGTGAGTCAGAGCTACTGCCAGAAAATCCACACAGAAAAACAAAACCTTTCCTAACCCAGAAGCAGCATGTATTTGTCAGAAACATTTCATCCCTTTTGCTCTTGCTGGCCATCTGCAACTAATTGGGGGCCATCATATAGAGATAATTAGAGGTTTAGCTATATAAAGAGGTTCTTTGCTGGCATGATAAAAGCACTTGAACAGATCTGTAATTTAATTATGTTCAGTGTTCAGTGAGAAGAGGCACATTGCTCAGTGAGGGGCTTTTAGATATCCCCCCAGACACCTATCTGCACCTTTGGGCACCCGGCTACCTTTGTAAATCCAATCACTGAGCTTGCAGAAGGGACTTTTCTTCCGACCTTTCCCTTTTTCTTCCAAGTCATTTGTAAGAATGAAATGCTAATAATAAGCTCTACATCTATTTTAGACCTGCCCTCAGGCTCCTAAACACAGTGTCAAAGAACTGAGACTTAACACGTCTCCACTACTGAGAGCGTTTCAATACCATGCAACAGAAAGCCTTGCAGGCCTCTAGATTTCCTTAAAACTGAGTCACACCTGAGATTAGTGGAACCAGCCTGCGTCAGTGCAGGTAGATTTGGGTTTAGCAAGTCTTTGTTATTATATTGTACTGCACATACATACCCTGAGGCACTTTTAAAATGTTACTCTTAGGCCTTTTTTCCATCCCGTTCCCCAGTGAAAGTATAAAGTTGTGAAATGCGAGGATTTTGTTCATTCCTCTGAATGTTTTATAAGACTCTGGTATACAGAAGGGAGCTGGGGAAAAAAAGAGTGTTTCTCCTATGGCAAACCTCTAATGTGCTTCAGATTCTTGTGCTAGAATATCGATCATCCTGACTACAGCAGGCGTAATGATTTTTAATAACAAAGGGAACTGGCAGCGTCAATCACAGTTACAAGCATTGAATGGGTACAAATGTAACAATGAGGTGTCAGAAGCAAAGGAAAATCAGATTAAACAATTCCAATCACATCACTATCTAGTATCTAGAGAAAGTAAGTCAATTTATTATAAGACTGATGCTAGAGGAGATGGGAGGGATTTCTGTGGATGGAAAAAAGGCCACAATGGAAGCCTATACAGATTTTCCAAAAGAGCTCTCTTTTGAGAAATGAAGGAAATGCTAGAGTTTTTGGTTAATCAGATTTTCAAAATCTGCCAGAGATTTGATGCAATTAGTGCACACCAAAAGTTTTTCGCTTTATTTAAAACCATTACAGCGATTTCAAAGTTGGATCTCTCCTTCTTTTGAAGCTTTAAAGCAGAATTTTCAAATATGCTTCTTACTGATGCCAGGTGAAGTTTGCAGAAGACCTGATTGCAGCTAAATATTTCTGTATTTAGATTGACTCCTCCCCCTTCCAGAAGAGATTACTGGAAGATAACAGCCAAAGTAAAAGCTGCTGCTGTTATGGCCTATTCTACCCCCACTATGTTATCTGCACAGAACGCTGCAGGGGCGGGTGGAACAGCGGTCGGATTCAACAGCTTGAAGCCAACTGCTTTCTTCTTCAGGTCAAAAGACTGTCTGCCTGGTTAAATCTTAAAGATCTTTAGTTCTCCCACACTGTTAGAGCCAGGGTAAGTGACTGGATAAAAGGACAGAGTACACGCTTCCCTTTCCTCTGAGGAAGAAAAGCATACAGCAGAGATAGTCCCAATTGACAAGTAAAATTTTGCAGATTCCAATACTACAGTGCAATTTGGATTTTGAAACACGTGAATTTCATGACTTTTTCTTTTCTCTGTAATGCACTAACAAACTATTTTAATCCTAATGTTCCCAGCCATGAGCAAAGCCAAATTTTGCAGTCTGTGTCTGCCTCTGGGATACAGGCTAGTTTACGCTGCAGACCTAGTAAATCCTACAGTCTGTATATAAATCTGGTAATTGCTAAGCATTGGAAGTGCATCTATCTCAGCATGTTTTGCTGTGTGCAGATTGGGGAGAAAGTGCAATTTAAAGAGCTATAAAAATGCAATATCAGTGGAGAAGTGATGTCAACATGCTATCAATAAACAGAACTCCTGAGAGCTGTTTTTAGCAGGCCTGTGTAATTAGACTTGCTGTATACTCATGTGCTAATAGCCGTGAGTGACAGTCACCAAATGCTGTATGAATTCCAGAGTCGTTTCATGATTTCTTTATACTTTATTTTCCTCATTCGTTGATGTTCATGGTCTTGGTTTGCTTGTTTTTAGGTGGTTGCTCCTGATAGATATGCATGTCTGAAGGCAGGAAGTTACACAGTAGTATTTAGTTGGTTCTACAACAATTTCCCCATAACCTGTGTTATGGCTATGTCAGGAGATTAGTGTTAAATGCAGAAAGCACAAATACTAAAAAATGTAAAAGTAGAGGTAGTTTGGTATTCATGGTTTAAGGTAGTTTATAAACAAATGAGAGAAAATCTGAAAAAAATGAATAGCAGAAAATATGAGACTGCAAGACAGTCTGTACCAAGAGAATTACAAAATATATATGATGTAAGACAGTGGGATGTGATCAAAATCTATAAATATCTCTAAGGTGATATAAATGATAGATAAAAATTCAGCTACTAAAGGCAGCAAGAAAGAATGTCTTGAAGCTAAAAAAGGGAGTTTCAGAAAAAAAGTCTGGTGGTGAGAGCAATTGGTAGAACGCTTCTCAAGTGATGGCCGAGGTGTCCTCCCCCTCACAAGCACAGAAGTTGGATCTGTCATCAGTGGAGTTGCAGCCTTACAAAATGTGAGGTCAGAATTATAAGACTCTTCCTGACCTTGATAAACTACAGAGAACATTTACCATGTTCTCCTCTAAAGTTTGGCTTATAAAGCTGGAATTCATGAAATCCTTTTATTCAGACACTTCAGTGGAGATTATGTTCACTGTCTAAAGCTGACTCAGTAGGACATGGAGTACCATGTAGGAGGTACAGATTTCAGAGACTATTTAGGCATAAATCTCTGTGTTGCCCAGGGAGGCCTGTTTTCCAGAGGGCTGCTCATCTGGCACTTGCTTGGAAAGGAAAGGAGCTTGCTTGGAAAGCCCTAGACTGCAACTGGCAATCCATGGTGGATACAGGAAAAGTGCTTACAAACAGAGTAGGCTGGTGTCCTCGTGATAGGATGGAGAGAGAAAATTGATTGCAGTAAAATGGATGGAATAGCAAAGGAGTGCAGTAGAGAAAGTTGTCTGTGGGGGGGGTCTTACATCTGATATGTGAGTGTATTTTGAAGGCTTTCCAGGTTGTCCCATTCTGAGTAACTTCAAAGTTCCTGACTTCCATGCTGAATGTTGTTGTGTACGATTTCACTCACCACAGCAATAGGCAGCATTGCATATTTTATGCTGCTGTCGTTTTGTAAGATTTGAGTTTAGTCAAATGCCTGCCAAACTACATTCAGCCTCTGTTTTAATTTCAGTGTGCTCAGATTTCTGCTGGGTACTCTCACCATAAGTCAGCTCTTCAAAGAGGCCTATCTTGAATAGGCAGGACCCTGCAGCTACACCTTCCGAAGGGATGGACCAGCACAGAGTGCGGGGCTCTGCTTGAAGGGCTTAGAATAGGGCAGGACAGAGAGCCAAGAGCATCGTGAGCACTTTTACAAGGAGCAAACTTGTCTGTAGCAGTGAGAGCCGTTGATAGCTGGTGACAATTGCCTAAATGGGACCAAGGTGTTGTTTAAGTCTTAACAAATAAGGAGAGGAGGCAGACAAAAATAAAGAGATGTGGACAGACCACCTCTTAAACTCTGCTTCAGGGCAAATCTTAGATGCACAGTGGCTGTACAGCCCCTCTGGCATAAGGGTACTACAGCCTCCTTCCCATTTGGTCACAAAGCTCCCAGTGCCTCTCTCCTTGACAGTACTGAGCTTTTTGAGAATGTGAGATGATGCTGTTTCTCAGTGCTAACTGAATCTTTTCTGAGACCTAAGATCAGGCAGCAGCTTTCCTACAGCTTAGTAATATCATGTTTCTCGTCTCTAGCTTGCTTGCCAAACATCTAAGCACTTTGGACAGCATTCGGTCCTTTGCGGCTCTGTTTCTCTTTTGGGGCCGTTTAAACTGCTTCTTGTGTTTGTCTTCCATATTGATGTAATAATTTTCCCCTTTTGTAATATCCGAATATGATACACTGGTTTTCATCCCTGAAGCTTTGTGTAAGAGAAGGTGGGAGTAGCGCTGCAGTCATCTCACGGACGAAAACTCATCAGTCTGATCCACGGATGTGTGCTAGGGCTGTGCAGAGCAGGCTAAAGCAGCGCAGAGCCCTTCCCACTCAGCTATTCTGCCTCCAGAATTTCAGACTTCTCCTTAAAATGAGCTTTTCTACGTCGCAGGGGCTGTTGAAACAAAATTTGTTTGTGTTTGTGTTGCTTAGAAATTGTGTGCAACCGTACAGGTCGTAATTAATAAGTACTGCAGTTGCAGTCGACAGCTTGGGAGAGCGAAGTCAGCAGTGGGCATGCTCTGTGTGCAGAAAGCACAATGTCTCACCCACACATCTTGATCCAATGGCCAGTGCTAATTTCAGGAAAGTAGTGCTAATTAGGCCTGTTTCTTTCAATATTCACTTTGCTGTTTTTCTGAAAGATTTAAGCATGGATGGGAGGAGTAGAACTCTGGAGCTAATCAAAACTAATGGCACAGCAAATAGTCCCTCAGAAACTATTAAACTTGGAATAGTTCTCCTTGGAGACATGTTAAATGTAAAATTATACCATGGCCTTTTAAATAACGTTAGCCTTTCTGCAGTGATTTTCATCCAGCTTTAGTAATTTGACATCAAAAAAGGAACCAAATTAAAACAGATGCTTGGCGTGAATAGCACTTATTTTTAGAAGGAAATATTATTGAAACGGAAACCTGTACATTTTCCAGCTCACAGAACTGCAGAACTCTATCTCTGTGGCACTTTTGTTGGAATTTATAGTGGAGATGAAAATGTCAGTTTAAAATCTCCGCACGCGTTGTTATACCTTTAGAAAAGATGCATATCCCATCTACAGTCAGTTCCACTCACTAGTGGTGCCCTGAGTTTCAGATACAAAATTCAGCACATAGACATGGTGTAGAAACAGCACGCTCATCTCTCCCCCTGGGAAAAAAAAATGGAATCCTACAGTGAGTACCACATCACACTGTTATATGAACCACTTCTTAAATATGATGAACCCATACTTACATTGCAGACAGGCATTAGATAGAACTTCAAGATAAGTAATAGAAAATAAAGCATCTTTAGAAGACATATAAAACTCTCTTTCTCATCATTGCTTTATTCACAAAGTCATCATATGTTCCTAGTGCTGATCAAAAGGAGCTTTTGATCAATCTGCTTCCTAAACCCACTGCTGACCTCAGCTGTGGCTGCTCGAGGTATTGCAGTGCCCAGGTCTCTGGCCTCACCTTCTGCTGGACTCTGCTGCCAGAGCAGCAGACTAGGACTGTGCCAGTGGCTCAGCTGCCCCAATTCACACTCTTGTATCTCAGTTTCAGCATCCGGGAAAGGTCACTTGGGACAGTTCAAGAAGAGATGGGCATTGCTCTCATTTGGAACTGGGGGCAGAAAGGGCAGTCAAGGAGAGGTACGCTTTATGCTCAGGCAGCACAGCCCACCAAAGCTCCTCCGTCAAAGCCCCACAACCTCATTTTTATCCGTGCCAGTGCTGCAGAGTGTACCTTTAAATCTTTCCGATACTTGTGGTTGATCCCAGTGCAAGTGGAAGTTTTTCAGTGGAATAAATGCACTAAAATAAAATGGATTTTTTTTTCAGAACATGGTAGTGACAATTACAGGGCTAAACCACAGTGCTGTTATTGGCACATTTAGCTTGATTTTCCCAGGAAGGGAGATTGAGGGAGATGAGTACTGTTGCCCATTTTGATTGACATGGTTAGGCAGAACCTTTGTGTCTTTCTTCTCTTGAGAGGAAAAATCAAGTGAGAGCCAAGCAAATGTTTTGATGCAGTTTCGTCTGTTCATTAAAGATGTACAAAGTCCTTTTTCCCCAGCACAGGCTGGGGAAACTGACTCAAACAGCAGCAAGCAGTCTCCTTGCTCCTCGCTCCAGCTTACCCTCGCCAGAGCCCATCCTTTCTTCTCAAGCTGGTATCGTGGCTGCTCCCATCACAGCATCTCATATTTCTTTTCTGTCTTCACTCTCACTTTCCTGCTTTTCTCTCACCTTTTCTTTTAGGCTGTTCGTTTTCCAGACAGCAAAAGCAGTTAAATTGTCACCTCCTACCTCTTGCCTTTTTCCAATCTCACAATGGTAGTGATGGAGAACTCCATGTAAGGCACAGTCATCCTCCTCACACAAGGTCGTCCAGGTTAATTTCAGCTGTTTAAAAAGGCAATTTGCATTAGCAGGGCTAATTCTGCCCAAAGCAGATTAGGGAGTGCTCACTCATAGCGCTTCTTTGGCAGGGCTGTGAAGGCTGTAAATCCCAGCTGGTGGGTGGTAGCAGACAGCTGAGGACTGTGACATCTGCTAATGGCATAACTAGATTCAGGAGGAGAAATTTATCTTTGCAGTCAGAGATGCACAAATACCTCTACAAAACTGCAGTCAGCAAATATAGATATATACTGTCTGCAGAGGTGCTGTACCATTTTCAGCAAGGCTTAATCCACCCACAGAGAACTGTATCGATGCTCTCTTTTGTACTCAGCAGTCCAGCCTGGCAAGGCTGAAGACATTCAATACCCATTAGTAAGGAAGAATCAGGTGATTTTTTTCCCCACAAAAGACTTGTAAAAGGACTTGTGAAAACTGTCCAGGCTTGCTAAATAGGATTTTGAAAACATTTTCTCCTGATCTTTTCTTCCTTGAGAAAGAGTTCAGTATTATCCTTTGATGGAGCTTGACTCATTTTAAAATATCATGACGTTTTTATCCTGAATTCCACTGAAGAAAATATAACTTTTCTTTCAGATAGTCAGTAAAATAGACAAAGAACATGCTAGCCAATGAAGAAAAAAAAAAAAAAGTGATGTTTTAAGTTCTGTTTCAATAGCCAGGATTTTTTTTTCATATTTTTTTTTTAGGCAATATATGTAGTTATATTCCTGCATTATTAATAGTTGCTTAAAATTTTCCACAGCTCTGGATATCTTCTTTCACAGGAAAATGCAACAAAAAACCAGCCCAGAATTGCTGCAGCACCACAGTGGTAGTGGTACATCTTACAGCAGCAGTAATACTTGCTGCTCTGCTAGGTTGTAGTAGGCAGGTAGATCCTAACGGACACACATTTATCTAACTCCATTAACTTGACAAGGGCTGTATTAGTTCACTCCAGCCAAGAAGTGGTCCCGAGCATCCTTTTATGTGTTAATTATTGGTTGAATGGGACACATTCAGCCACTGTAGTTTTCTTTATGAGGAGTCATCAATCAGAATTTCATTGGCTTTTTGAGAATGTCTCTACTAAACTAGGAGAACAACATTATTCTAAGGAGAAATCTAGTAGGATTTTTTCCACTCAGCTGTGTTTTGAATTTTCACCTTCATTTATTCAAATGTGGACTACTGCCACTTCCCTGCATCAGCTCCCTGTTGCACTTGAATACTGTTCTTCAGTCAGAATCAGATCACTCACAGGGCTTCAGATGCATACCACAACCACCGACAACCACCAACATCATTATCAGTGCAAATGCATGTCAGTCATAAGAAGCACAAAGCCTCTGATATATGCACTATTATGACTGATGCACTAAATCCTAGATATGTGCTTAAATGTGTGTCACCATAATTAAACCATGAAAATGTATGCAAAAGCAGTCCGGCATTTATCTCCATTAACAAAGGAGGTTTTTAAAAGGATGTTTCCCCACAAACACCGTTGCTTTAAATCTGTGCTCTATGCTGAGTTCTTACAGACAGCTAATCACATTTAAGGTTGGAAGCCTTCAAATCCAGTAATGGAATTATGAATTTCTGAAAATGCCACCCATTACTCTTCTGTAAACCTGTTATTCGCATGTACTGCTGCCATTTTGTAGCAATAAGAAATTTATACCAAAATACTTTGCTCCTCATGAATTCCTAGCAGAATGAGTTTTTTGCCACTCCCTGTGAAGTCGCATTTGAGATTCCAAAGTGTAGATATCTTTCATGGGTTATTTTACAGCTGTGGTTTTGGTTTGTAGTTATCACTTGAATCTTTAAAGTAGATTCACTAATCAGTGCTCTCAACTGGGCAAATGATCGAGACTCCTACACCAATATTCCAAATATAGGCAACAGGAACATTGGTGAGAAGTCAATGCCATCCTAACAGCAGGCTTTCCAGCAGTGACGTTATCTAAGCAGCAGGTTTGATGTTTTTCTGAGACCTGCTGCTAGTAGACCCAAAACTTTTCCTGTCTCACTGTATTCTCTGATTATGCAAAAGATGATGACTACAAAAAGGTGATACCTAGAGCACATTTGTTTCTAACTTAGGAATGGGCCAAATTGCTTACGTGGCCAAGTACAGCCTATGGCCACTCCCTTGTTCATTACAACAGCACAGCCCAAGGAGCCAAGTGATTACCGATTGCCTTAACTCAGATCTTCCCTGACACTAAACATCTATACAATTGCATTTCTGTCAAACCCACCTGACATGTAATTTCTATTAATTTATTGGCAGAAGTACAAGTACACGCCAATACTTTGAACATGTGAATCATATGTCAAATATGTCATTTTAATACAATTAGTATTTTAGAACTCTTCAGATTGTTTGATTTCTAAATGAGACTTCTTGTCACTGGCACTAATAATGGGCAAACAAAACTATAGGCATCAAACAGAGGCCTGCACCTCCAGAATCTAAACTAATTATTGTTCCATCTGCTTTTGGCATATAGTCAGCATGGCTCTAATTTTCATAGAATCATAGAATTGTTTGAGTTGGAAGAGATCTTTACTGACAGGTCAGTAGCTCCCTGGGTTGTCCCTTCTATTGTTCTTAAAAATGGGTGTGACGTTGCCTTTTTTCTAGTCCTGAGAGACTTTACCTGACTGCTACGACTTTTCAAATATCATTTTCACACGTGAGCTGAGTTCTACTGGAATAATGATTAATAGAATAATTTTAGATATTAATTTGTTTGAGTTTTGTTTTGTTCTTAATGCTGCCAGCTGGTATCTCACCACACAGTGCTTCATTTATTCCAGATAATTGATAAGAGCAAGAGAGACCCCTCTGAAGAAATAGAGATCCTCTTGCGATATGGACAGCATCCGAACATCATTACTCTTAAAGATGTGAGTACTATTTGAACACTACAGTATTAAATGATTTTTACTTTGTGATCAGGCTCACTTCCTATCTGGAAAATTCTCCAGTTTGTGGTCAGAGCTAAAACAAGACACACTGAAATCAAGGAAGTAACATGGCTTTACCAATTATTGACTAACAGCTGGAAAGACTGGTCAGGTTGTACATTCTCCGAGTCCTGTCTAACCAACTGTGAGTAAAGCCAAAGCTGCACCATGCTACAGAACAACTAAATACACCTGGTTCTGCAGCACTTTGCAGAAGCAAGATCTCACCTAGGATTGTTTGCATTGTGACAGATTCAGAGTTTAAGGAACAAAATCCTGTTTGTGTCACTGGCCAATAACACATTGTGGTTCACACCTTGGAGAAGTCTATATAAATTTTCTAATCACACACCCTCAAGAAAGTCTCACCTAATTCCTAAGTATTAGAGAGTGTCTTAAAATTTCTCCAGAAAAGAAATTAAATTCCTTTCCAAAAACATCTAGCATTGATGGCTGTAACACTGTCTATTATTGCAATCTAGGTAAGGATTATGACATGAAAATTGACATCTTCCAATTTAGACAAAGAAATTTCCCCCTAGCAATTGACGTTGAAAGTAAATACATCATGCAGCTCGTGTCTATATACTCACCAGAACTGCAAATAAAAACTCTATGATATCATTGGAAGCAGGTCTTGGCCAACAGTATAACGCAGTTCATTTAGCTGATCATGAGTCAAAGGGAAATATTGATATTTAAAATGGCAAATGTTACCCTGTAAAACGGGAAAGAGAGAACATTATTGACAATGAGGCTTGGGTGGGAGCCAGGAGACATTTCAGGCTGTGTGAAGTTGTGCTGATTTTAGCAGTTTGGGCTACTCTGCCAACATGGTAGCAGATCAGGAGAGCTGTGTTTCTGCATGGACAAATCAGCAAGTCCCTACAGACACAAGAAAAAAGTGATGATTAAGTCATGTTATAAGGTTGCCTTTTCTGACATTACCCATAATAAGCACATTTCCCACACATCAGCTGACATTTTATCCTTCCAGCATCTTGCACAAGCAAGCCAACACTATGACTAAAGGGCTAACCTTCACCAAGTTAGGTGAAGCTTGAGTCCAAAATATGCATTTATTATATTACTCTTACAGGTCTATGATGATGGGAAATATGTGTACCTGGTGATGGAGCTGATGCGGGGAGGCGAGCTGCTGGACCGCATTCTTCGGCAGAAGTGTTTCTCAGAGCGAGAGGCCAGCGCTGTGCTATGCACCATCACCAGGACTGTAGACTACCTGCACTCCCAGGGTGTAAGCATTGCTTTTTTGGTTCTCTGCAGCAACCTCCTTAAATTTCAACATTTAGAAAAAGCAAATAGTTGTGATTATGCTTCTCCAAAATATAAATATATCCCGCCCCCCCCCTCAAAAAAAGTGTTCAAAGAAAGTTATATTTCGTTCTTTTTCTGTATTTAGAATTGTGTTTGAGTTGTGAAATAGGTTGTGGGCTTTTTAGCTATTTCCCAGCTGAACAGCAGTATGTCAAGGTGCTGTTTTCAACCCTAAATTACACTGATTTTCAAGCCCAAGTATCTTTCTGAGATAGTAAGTGTTTACTGTTTACCACAGTAATTATTGCAGTATACGATTTTTTAATAGATTTTCCAATAGGATATCTGAGTCAGCAGATAGGTAGAAAATCAGCTGCTTAGCTTTCAAATCAAAGTGGCAGTTTGAGCAGCTGATGAGAAAGGTTTCTGACATGCTGTTAAATAGCTGACTTTTAAAATCCAAGCGATACAGCAGTCAAAAATCTCTCCTTTTCCACTTTTCAGGGACATTTTGGATAACTTGTCAAGTATTTGCTTCTTTTTCCTTTCATGGTTAAAACAAGCATATTTTGTGCTTGGACTTGCATGTTTTCGTGGTCATTTTTCAGTGTTGATATAATCAGTAAGGGCTGTTTTCCCACTGTGGAAATGCGGTACCGGTTGTAAAACATGCAAACACTTGGGTGCCCAGAGAAAGAATTTATGTGAAAAATAACCCCACTCATCAGGTGTGAGCTACTTACATGAACAGTCACAAGAAGACCCTTAAACACATTCACGCAATGACAGGATTTCTTTTTGACCTTTCAGCTGAATGTTTTAGGGCTATCCCAGAGGCCCTGACACCAATGTGTTTGTACAGCAGCCCCCTTTGACCACCCGCAAGAAGGCTGACCCCCTTGAAGCATCTAATTCCATCATATTTCAGCAGAGGCTGCGGAACACGTTTTGATTTTAACAGATTTTAGACCTTTTTTCCTCTTCATTCAACTGAGATTTTTAAGCAGCTTTTCTCCAAAACTGAAACATTTTGGGCATGAGCTCTTGACCAACCTCGAACAACAAACCAGAAATGGCAGCCAACCCTGTGTGCTCCTCCTCACCCGTTATTTACTGCTTTCTCATTAAGGTGGTGCACCGAGATTTGAAGCCAAGTAATATCCTCTACATGGATGAGTCAGGAAACCCAGACTCCATCAGGATCTGTGACTTTGGCTTTGCCAAGCAACTGAGAGCGGAGAACGGGCTGCTCATGACTCCCTGCTACACCGCCAACTTTGTCGCCCCTGAGGTAGGATCGCGTTTCAAAGCCGTGACTAACAAGTATGTCACAGAAAGCAGTCTTCCGTCCCTCTCACCCTTTTCTCACTGCCTTTCAAAGAGGAGCAGGGCAGAAACCAGCCTTCCAGGCACTTTCACAGCTTCCATAAGTTTCCTATCCCTGTCAGTCTTTTTGGGGCCGTTGTTTTTCTCCTGACAGAGAAGAACTGAACTGACTAAGGCTTAGAAGGGAAACCTTGATATCAGGAGTAAGAACCAAAAGAAACACCCATGGATGAAATCCTTACAACTCTGAAGTCAGTAGCAGGTTTGCCATTGATTTCATTGAGCTATAGAAATATCTCTCCTCTTGAGCTTTCAAAGTACTGATCCCACTGTTACGGAGGATGTAGGAACTAATGGTAAAGACAGGAAAATTGCACAGGTCTTGAAACTCCTCTCTCCCAGGCCTTCCTGTCTGTCCTTACTCTCATTTTGGAAACAAGGAATGAATTTCTTTGTGGCATCAAATCGCTGGGCTTTTTATGCTCCTATATCAGTTTCTTACACCTTACTCTGCAGAGCTGCATGGCGTAACAGACTGTCTGATGTGAGTAATAGCCCAGAACTGACCTGTCCTTTTCTGCTGAATTGTAGTACCCTGTGGTTCCCATCACTACCAGAGCTAACAACACCTGTGTGAGAGGGGAGAGGGCTGCCTTCCCATTTTTACAAATGTGGAAATGGAGACAGGCCAAATAAGACCCATGTCCAGAGGGAGGTGGCTCCTCTCACTCAGTCCCACTGCAGTGGAGTTTGATTCCAACAGCTGTGTGGATGGTTTCGGTCATTTGCTGTGTTGGATGCTTGAGGCCTTTGCAGCTGCTTCCTTGCAGTGAAGGACCAAGAGGTTTCCTGGGTTATTTTCTATTTCTTGTAGTGATGCTCATCAACAGTTTTTGTATTTGCAATACATGACTTCAAATGTCCGTCTACCTCTCCTGGTTATGGTCCCTATAAGCAAAATGCAAAACCATTGCCTTTCTATACTTCATCTGTCCTCTACTATCATGTGCCACTTTCTCCCAGTTTCTATCTTTCAGAAATCTTTTCTTCCCTACAACTGTCCTCCACCCAGTGCTCATCTGTGTGGATGCAACTGGGAAGTGAAAAATGGGATGATCTTTCCGTACACGGTCCTTTCATGATGCTGAAAGATCCGCAGATCACAGCCTTCCAGCATTAGAAAGAGAATTTGTTAAATTGACACTGCTGCCAGGGGCAGTATAAATTCAAAGCAGATTTTTTTCAGCAAAAGTCTTCCACTGCCAAGACAGATTGGTTTGTTATTTTATTGCTGCTTGGGTGGTTTTTCATTTTAGATGAAAATGAATGAGCTATGTAAAATTTATCAAAATAAGTAATGAAAGTTCTGTGGCACCATAGAAGTTTGATTTCCAAACCAATAATTAATTGTGTTTGCAAGATTTAAAGCACTGAGGTTTTCTCCAAGATACAATGTGGTTAAAATAGGCGTACCTATTTTTCATGATGGGCCATTTTGTTTAGTGTCTGTAATCACAAACGTTGCCAGCCCAGCGCTGTTTCAGTTTAGCCTGTTCTGATTTGATCTGAAAGCAGAACTCACACTCCCAGACATTTGTGATGAGTAAGACAGGTCCAGCTAATGCAGGAAATGTCGGAGATTAATTGAAACATTACCAGAACTGGCAGAGAGCTTACATAAAGCCCTAAGTGCTTTTACATTTTACCTGTGATATAATGCTGCCCTCCAGCCTGGAACTGACTTCTGCATTTTGTGAGCCCCGCTGCGGCATCTGCAATTTGCTTGTGACACTGAATGAGAAGGCAGAAAGTCAGCTGGAATGATGGCACCAAAGGACAGCGGCAGAGGAATGACGACGTGTTTGCGTACTTGAGTCCCTTTATTGTGGAAACATTTAATTTGTAGTTCAGAGGAGAATATCAGAAAAGCTAAAAGCTCTCCAAGAGGAAGAAGCATTCTGCCACCTAGTGAGAGTAATGTCATTTGCAAAGAGCGAACAGAGAGCAAACAGCCTGCCGGGTCCATATAGAGCAGCAGAGCCCTTCTGGATAAAGAAAAAGGACTTCATTCTGCAGATTTCCTCCAAAATTGGGAAAGAAGCTTGGTTTTTGCATTAGAAATGTTAAGATTGTTATCTTTCATGCCCATACACATCCCTACTTGTGTTACAGCTGAGAAAAGTCTGTTTATACTACTGTTAATCCAAAAAATCAAAATGTATACAAATAAGAGATGGTTAGATAAGCATCTGAGCCCCTATCAGAACTAAATGAACCCAGCGGAAACTTGGTCCTTGGCACTGCATCACCCTGCCATATGTGGAGCTAAGAACCAGCTCACGCATGTATTTCAGCTCCCGCTGAATTCTCTGGATGACCTAAACTCTAAATTCTTCAACAATCCACTAGAGCAGGAGCCCAATGCATCATTTGCAAAGCTCTTTCACTAAGCTTAGATGTCTTTCTTTCGCTTAGATTTGTTTCTAGGACACGTTATTGTTCAATGATGTCTCCCAGAGAGCCCCGTTTTTGGCCAAAGTTTCCAACACTTTCTCCTGCCAGTTTCATGTTTAATGATAATTGCAAAAGCCTGCTGGAGACGTTTCAGAAAAGCAGTGTCACTAGTAACTCTCACTGTCTGCTGTTGTTATCCATGGGGTGATTTTGCTGCTGCTGAGAAGTATCTACCACCAAAGCTTTCCTAGGGAATGTCATGGAGTGAATGTCCCGGTTATCTAGTAGAGTTGGTGCAAATTGAATGATAATTGAATGATAGCATGCATCGACACCTGCCCATCATTTTGGGGTTGTGTAGCCACTTCCTTAATAACCTGTTCCTCTAAACTTTGTCACTGCCCCATTTTTCTGTCATTTGCCTGACTCAATTGTCCTTGGTTATCTGAGAAAGACAGCGATGGTAATGAAACTGTGACTGCTTAAGAAGCAACAAGAATGCCCACACCAAAAGGTAAATGTTGGGCATTCAGTCTCACGTATGAAGCAAGAAGCAACTGAATTTGACAGATCACAAAGATCTCTTTTCCATAAATACTAAGGTAATAGAGGGGCAATGAATGCAAGAACTAAAGTAATAGGAACAATTAAAGCAGCCAGAGCATACACACGATGTGCAGGAGAGAAAGGCAGAAGCAGGATTGTTACCAGCTTTGTCAACAGGAGAAAGTGCATTTTTTCTCTTTTTTTCCAAGGTGGCAAATGTTCGCTCAGCAGCATACCTGGCAGATGGTTGCTTTAACACTCATCATTTGTTAAATCCGTCAAGGCAACATTTTCTGAAACTGTTTTTTTCTGGCAATACTTGGTCTTTTCTGTGACAAACTTCAAATAGCTGAAATCACAACTGGATAATAAGCCAGGTCAGAGAAAGACTTGCTGAATTGGTACATTCCTTTTTCATGTGTTTTGCAAAAAATAATGTATCTGATCCACTAGAAGGGGACTCAACTCTTCTTACATGTCAGAACTGAAGTTAAATAATCAGAATGAGTGGAAGATCCAGAGGTGGCTCCTGAGTCTTTCTGAGCCAAAGAGAAACACAGTTCTTCCCTTAATCTCAGCAGTCCTGTGTCAGTCAGTGACTTTGCTTTCATTTGGACATGCAGTGACTCAAACAGGCATTTCTTCTGGTATGCATTAGCATAGATGAAAGCCAGGTTATATCCTTGTTGGTTTTCCTGTCCATCCTGTACCAATACGGAACCTTCTCAGATCTCTGCTGAGTGCCATGATGTTTGCTTTCCCCATATGGAAAAGTGATCAAGTTTTCACACACTAGTTGTTAAGCCCAATCTAAATGATGCCACATTTCTTAAACTAAAAGATAAAAATAATCCTTTTAGTTTTCTTTGCAGTTGTAATGTACTAGTCTGGCATTAAATAGGAGTTAGTCAGCATGCATTTGCTGTATCAGATCCAAATAAAGCTCAGACGTGCTTACCACTGTCACTCAGCCTTATGCTTGCTGCATCAACAGTGGACTTGGTGACCTCTACGCTAGGAGGACGCATTTAAAAGTATTAACTTAGCTTTCTTCGACAAATGATGAAGACATTGAATTAAGCAGAGAGGGTTGCCCTTTGCTATGTGGTAGGTGGCCAGAGAGACAGTCAAGATGTTGAAGGGCAACAAACGGCCTTCAGCTCTGTCCCTGCGGAGGTGTCTCTGTGCTGGGCCTGCACACCAACCAGCAAACCCCAGGCCAGACCCCGCCTGGCCCCACACTGCTGCCAGCAGTTGGTTCCTGAGCAGTCACCGCTTCAAGCCAGATGTGAGGGCAAGCCCTGGAAACACTACCAGACACAACCTCCAATCAGCGCTTTTTGCAATCCAGAAGCAAAAATTTAGGAATCAGATTAACCTGTTTTCAATCCTATCTTTTCTTTGCACAGGTCCTTAAACGCCAAGGTTATGATGCAGCCTGTGACATCTGGAGCTTGGGGATCCTATTATACACCATGCTGGCAGGGTAAGATGAGAGGTTTTTCCTCCAGTGGGCATACTTCTGTGGTGATTATGCTAGAAAAGAGTCAGAGATAGTGAAAGCAAACTGCCTGGACTCTTCTGGGAGATGTGCTCCATTGTATGAGGCAAGAAAACAGATGCCAAGATCTAGAATTAGAATACGTTTTTCCAAAACTCATGAATATCTTTGACACTTTACAAGCAGCTTAGCTCAGGCCCATAAATGTTCACTGAGACTTAGAGAACTAAGAGGTTCACTAACCACATAAGTAGCGTGAAAGTTTTACCCTGGGAGAGCAATGTTGGAGTGTACACCAGATCATGGTCACCCTACCCATAAGAGGAGATTTGTTTCTATTAATACATGCATTCTCTTCAGCTTCGTTCTTCTTCTATGGTTGTTGTTATCAAGGTAACTGAGTACATTTAAAAGCTAAAAAAACAAACATAGTTTTCAGATGCCATTTGAAAAATATGCTGCAGAAAGGACAACGTAGATGAACAGACCAGCAAGAATAGCAACAGGCAGCAGGAACTTCTAGGGATTATTCGGATTAAAAAAAACCTATCAGTGGGCTGGCTAAATATTGACACAAGTCTGAGAGAAAGATTGAAATAAGCAGAGAAAGATAAGAACAAGGTGTGCTTGGCTGAACAGGAAACACTGTGCAAATCTAGCGTGGATTTATCAGGCCCCTGAACTTCATTTCCCTTGCTGGCTACAGGATATGATATGTGCATATTTATCCTTGCTAAGTGCAGCTTGAAACTATTCAGTCACCACTCAGCTCTTTAGTCTACTTCATGATCATTCAGCTGTGGCAAGAAACTTGGATTTGGTCCTAAGCTTATACAGAAAACAAAGAGGTCCTGCCATTATGATGTTCATGTCACTCACCTTGTGGATTACAGAAGAAGGTGCCAGGAGTTCCTGTCCCATCTATTTTGCTCCTGAGCACACGTGTTCAGCATTAGCTGAAATATACTGTGACATTTTGGAGCAGTCCCCAGTCTGGTCTGATCCCTGAAAAAAAAAAAAGGTTTCTACTTGGCTAATGACATGGATTTGCACTGATACACAACCAGAATCAGTAAATAAAATCAACACATTACCCACAGTCCCATTATTTAGCTGACTGCATTGTGGTTTAACCCGGAAGGCAAAGCATCGGTGTGCCATTAACACTGTCTCAGTGAAACCAGGACAACATGTTCAAAATGCTTCTTTTTAAAATGGGACTCTTCTAAAAAAGATCCAAATATATTTCAGTCTGAAATACAAATTACACAGCTTAGCAGACGTTCGGCTTGCCAATAGGTGCTATTAAACTGCATACCACTTTTTTTCTACTCAAAAAAGAGAAAGTAGTGGCAATGTGATCAGGTGAGAGGTGCTGACTTTTCAGGTGCCACCGCTGCATTATGGATGCTCGTGTTAGCAGGAGCTGGCTATTGTTTGCACCCATTCTGTCATTTTCTTCCCATCACCGCTATGAGCAGAGAGTGCTCAGACGCCAAGGACTAGAGCACAAGCCTGGGATCCCGTTAATGCTTGTAATGGCAGACTCTGGAGTTTCGGCCAGTCCTGAGCTCTCAGTGTATCCCTTTTGGTAGTTACAGACTGGAGTTACAGCCTGTACCTCTTCGGGCTGAACTTCTGTGAAATCTGAAATGTTTGTGGAAATCAGAAAACACAGCGTGAGAAATGGAATGTGCTGTTACAAAACAGGGGGGATAGGAGGCTGTGGCCAAAGCAAAGCATCTGTTTAACAGCCTAAAAACCAGGCTGGCGGGTTTCCAGGAGAGAAAAGACAGATTGCACTGAAATCCCAGATACCCCCTTCTTCTGAGCCGAGACAGCTGTTCAAGATTGCAGAGCAACATTTGGCCCGGTAAATTTTAGTCAGTTGTGAAGTCTTATCACTTGTCATTTTGTGAAGAAAAAAAAACCCAGGCCCTGTACATGTGACACTGATATTGTAAAGCTGACTATGTGTTACTACTGGTTGCTGACTGGCTAGGTCAGGAAGTTTTTAAATAACCTGTTGCATAAAATTTGTTTTGTCCAGCAGACTTGCATGTTATGATTAACAAAGGACTACAGGATAGATTACAAAGGGGTTTTATTTTATTTTTTGTTTCAGAAATGAATTCTTTTCCTTTATTATTTTTACCCTTTGTTCCCATTACGAAGGTTCATCTATCAACAGTAAAGCTGAGTCAAAATGAGTACAGAAAAAGTAAAGGCTGTGTAATTTTAAAAAAGAATATTGCATTAAAAATGAGAACAGAACAGAAATCATTAGAAAAAAAAAGAGAGAGAGATCAGCCTTTTCCTCTGCAAAACAGTTTAATGTGAGGAAACATTGCACTGTGTATTTTGAGTGAAAATGAAGCAAACCGCATGTCTGCGGTTCATTCTGGAAGCAAATTCCTCTTGAAGTCTATATTCATCGTTAGATCCTAGACATTATATACTTGCAAATTACACTTTTTCTTTTCTCTTGTAACAGGTTCACTCCTTTTGCAAATGGACCAGATGACACCCCAGAGGAGATTCTGGCCAGGATTGGCAGTGGCAAATATGCACTTACAGGAGGAAACTGGGATTCAGTATCTGACACTGCAAAGGTCAGCAGACGCTGTCTGAGATTTTTTTCTTGGCTTCTTAGACGGGCTGGCAGTCTGCAATTGCAACAAACTTAGAGACAGTCAGAAGGGTTATTTCTCAGTGCCTTATGCAATAAGAGCTTGCTTGTTTATGTTCTTACCACTTTGCATGAAGTAGTGTTAGGAATTTTACTTGTTACTCTAATTAAACTAAGGAGTAATATATCACCATCAATTATGAACACTCAGTATTAAAATAGCGCAGTTCCTTTGTTGTGCGACTGAACTTTTAAAAGAAGCATAGGGCAGTCAATGCCACAAACTCATGGTCTCCATGCAAATCACCTTTCTGCTCCTCAAAGCTAAGCATGAGCAGGCAGTTTATAAACTAGCACTTCTAACTCCTCTACTGTCCGCGGTAGTGGCCACCCATCTATCTCAAAGCCTGGAAATCCCAGGAGCTGAAATTCAAACTGGTGCTGAGACATTTGGGCATGAATCTATGCACTAGTCTGCAAGATAAGCAGATGGGCAGGAAAGCTGGTGAGCTTCCAGTTGTCTGGCATCAGTTAGAAACTTTGACATGGTTTATATATTCCCCCAAGAGATTTCAGTTTTAGAAAGTGGCAGTATCCAGTGGAAGAACATTGATATATTCTATCACAAAACTGCAAGTAATCCTAGCAACTTACGCATCAACACCTGTGGGCCTCGTTGTCAGAAAATTAATTTTCATCAGATGTCCAGTTTTGAAATTAAGATATCCAGATGTGGTAGATCTCCCTGACTTTTAGCTGTTCACCTTCTGTTCTAAGCTTCTCTTTAAGCAGGGTCTGGAATCAGTGAGGAGATGCCTCCAGATGGCATCCTCTCTAGGGTAGAGTTTATCACCTCGATGAGGTCACCATAGTTATTAACACTCACTCAGTAAGCTGAACACCTGCCACATTATCTTTTGATTGGATTATCAACTGAGAATTGAATGTTACACCTGAAAATCTTGAAGATCAGAATTTTCACTTGAAAAATATAAAGCACATCTCAAATGCATCCCCCACTCCTTTGGGCGGGCTGGTGATGACACTGCCATTGAGAAGATCTTAGTAAATCCTGTGCTGCTATTAATTACCTTTCTCCTTTTACTGTTTTCTTCCTTTAAAACCCAGGATATTGTGTCCAAGATGCTTCACGTAGACCCTCATCAGCGCCTCACAGCAGTTCAAGTGTTGAGACATCCGTGGATAGTGAACAGGGAGTATCTGTCTCAAAATCAGCTCAGCAGACAGGATGTTCAGCTGGTGAAGGTACATCCTCCCTACATACAAAGAGCTGGGTTTTTTGTAAATACCCTGGAAAGTGAAAGGAATTGGGAAAATAGTTTGCCACAGAGGCCAAATTTAATATGGCACTGTACTGACAGTAAAGCTTTCTGACCCATCATCTGCTTGATGTTTTTACCATTCAACTGTGTTACGTTGAGCTGGTGGGGCTCTGTGTACGTACTGCTACCACCACTGAATCAGACACCACAGCTGTCTGCCAGCCAGCAGACATTGTTATCGTTTCCTGGAAATTAGCCCTGCACCCGAGGGATTGGATTGGGAAAGAGAGGGAAGAAGCATCAAAGAAATGAGCTTTAGCCCAGCATCCTCTCTTTTTCTGTTTTACAGGGTGCAATGGCAGCCACTTACTTCGCTTTAAACCGAACACCTCAGGCACCAAGGCTGGAGCCTGTATTGTCCTCCAATCTGGCTCAGCGGAGGGGCATGAAAAGACTTACCTCAACCAGGTTGTAGCAGTACCCCACGAGGCCTCTTTGGAAACCCACAGTTTATTATCTGAAAGATTCATCTTATTTAGTAGAACTTTTTTGGACAACTTGCACATGAAATCACCAGAGCTAGCAGAAGTCCAGCATAAGGCGAAGTTTGCCTTTGCTCCATCATTTCTTTTACATTCCAGCCAGGATCCCAAGTTTAACAACTTCACAAAGATGTGCCAATGTTGCCGGTAGCTCTGTTTCCTTACTGAGATAAAGCCAAATAAAGTAGATACGCTCCGTCCTTCCCTCCCTAGGAGAGTCTTTAAGATGTTCTGCGGGAACATAGTTTTCATTTTGTTTCTCAAGGAAAGCACTTTTTGTAATGAAGACACAGTCGGGTTGGGATGTTCTCAGTGGTTCCCACAGGTGTCATGATGAAGTGGCTCGCCTGGTCACCTGCTGATCTCCGCTCACCTCGGGAAGAGTGAAGGCTGCAGAGACACGTGGACAATATCTTACTTGAAATAAGTGCTACACAACATGAAGGAGAGCAAGCTGTCGGTGGTGGAAATACCTTCTGATTTCAAGAAATCTTTTGCACTTTGCCCCTGCCCTCTCTGGAACACAGCCAGCAACGCTCGAGGAGGAGCACACGCTGTGAGCTTGGCTTACTTGGAGGTCTGGTCCTCCGAGAGCAGGAAGTCTCTGAGAAACGCGGTCCTCCAAGGAGGTGACTGGGTCTCATGGGACTGTGGGAAAGCAGTGGAGTAGGAGCCTGTGGATGAGGGGAGACAAAGGTGTCTGGTCTTGGCTTGCAAGGAGAAGGTCTGAAGGGCAGTATGAGGGCGCTGGGGAGCTGACAGTGGTGTGAGGGCAGCAGGGCAAGCCACCCACTGCAGCCTTATAGGGAGTGCTGCCTCCATGCAGGTGCTTTGGAGGCATACTGGGGTTCCCTTTAAAAGCAGGGGACAGTCCCTCCTTTGGGGTAGTTCAGAAGAGGGCCCGTGAGTGGCTGGGCTGCAGAGGGGCCAGGTGGGCCAGTGCCGCTGTCCTCCCTCACAGAGTCTGCCCCAGACCTGCTCCGGGGGGCCGGCTGCCTCCGGCCACAGGCAAGGCCCCAGCCAGGCACTGCTCCCGTGGGGAGTGCCCCCTTCTGAGGGGTTCAACCACCTCTGTCACAAGCTTTAATAATAATAAATTATGAGGAGAAACGGGAGGATGCTGTGCTTTTATATTTATATAAATATATATGTGTATATTTAT
>WBMW01003635.1:299022-314068 GCA_013396635.1 Penelope pileata | reverse complement strand
AAAAAAAGTAGTATCTGAGATAGTTTGAGATGTTGGTTTCTTTATTTGTTTGTTGGTTTTACTGGGAGAGCCCCTTTTCAAATCAACTATGTATTTAGACCAATATCATATGGCACATGAGAATATTACTGGTATTACAAAAATGATTGAAAAATAATAGGTAAATAGAGTGATGTATTTTGACTGGTCATTGTCAGTCACTCCTGAAGGTCTCTTTCTGGAGAGACTGTTATTATAATTCTTCAGGATAATTTGCAATGCAGTTACAATTGTTTATTTGTATTTGGTCAGTGTTCTTACTATTAAACCTCCAAGAGTTCAATTATTTTATGCTGTTTGACCCATCAGATTTTAGCTCATGAAACATCTTAATTTTCACTGAATTGAGACACATACTATCAAGAAATATCAGAAGATAAATTATCAAATTTCATAAAATAAAGCCTAGACATAGTTAAAGCTAAGCTCTTAACAGAAAGGAAGAAAAAAAATTCTCGGCTCATAAGAGAACAGTTTAGATTTCTTACTTATGATTCGACTTTTGAGAACAGAATGGATGGTCATAGTATTTAAGTAAATTAGACAAATCAGCAGGCTTGCCTTTCCAAGCTATGATTCCCAACTGAAGTAAATGCGTAGAAACACAATCTGTCACTGCTACACATTTGAATTGCAGATTAGCAAGCAGATCTTTATACCTTCCTTCCAATTGCCAAGTACTGACATCTTAAGACAGCAATAGGGGCTTTAGCATATGAAGTTTAACAATTAGGATTTAAAGTTGAATCACATACTTCCTTGATTTATGATGTCAGTCAACATTTGTAAGCATACAGGCAGAACTGCAAGTAAATTTGATTTTATATGATTCAAAAATAATAACAAATCTTATTCTTGAAGCAGTTACACTGCTTTCATTTCATGTTGAATTGTCAATAACTCTTGCTGATGGAGTTTCTTCCTAAGTAGCAGAACATGTTGAAGGCCTGAAGACATCAACCCGTAGTAAAATTTATCTCTTTCTAAACTGTGGACATTTATGAACATTTGATTTATTTTGATTTTCTAATGAACTTTAAACAATTTTTAATAGTAAGATACCATCTGATAGTTTCTCCATATAAATCCCAACCTGTCTAAAGAGCATCTGAAGCAGCACTGTCTCACTCAGAGGATGTTTCAATGAATTGGTTTCCAGAAATCAGCCCTACACGAGGAACGTCTATCTACAAAAGAAGGGTGACAAACTATGAGAAACTCATTTTTTTTTTTCTGAATGTATATTTTGATGTTGGAAAGGGAGATTATCAAATATGTCATGACTTAGCACAAATTCATATTCTAAGTAACACTTCCCTGGAAGTGTTCAAGGCCAGGCTGGATGAGGCTTTGAGCAGCCTGGTCTAGTGAGAGGTGCCCTTGCCCATAGCAGGGGGGCTGGAACAAGATGATCTCTAAGGTCTCCTCCAACTTAAACCATTCTATGATTCTATGATTCTGTGACATCATTTGTGCTCAATAGAAGGTGGATATACTTCCGGAACAAAGTAGAACCAAATGTTGGTCGAAGGTTTAGCTGCATCAAGCAAGACTACTAAATAAACATCACACACATTTGTTCAATGGTGTCCGTTTGATGGTTACATTTCAGCTATTACCAGCTTCTATTACCGTTCTCATATATGAGTACAAAATTAGCTTTGCGTCTGTTGGAAGTTATGCACTGAGTAAATGCTTAGTCCTCCCCTGAGATAATAAATTTTTATTATTTTAGGATTCACCATTTATAATACAGTATCTTTGTAAGAGACTGTTTCGGAATCTTTTGTCTCAAAGCTTGCTGTGAGAACTCTTTTGTCTGAAAGATTGCCCACCTGCCTGCTGCCCAAAGGCTTGCAGACCAGGGACAATGAGAGATAAGCAGCCGCTAAACGGCCATCTAGCAGCCTTTCAAGACTGGCGCCTTGGGGGAAGCAACGACTGAAGGAGACGTGCAAGCTCGTTTGTGCCCTCTGGTATGATTTGTGACATGCCTGGGTGCCCAGGAAGGCCATGCTGTCCGAAAAGGAGAATAAGAAGACCTCCTCCAATGGGGAAATGCGAGCTGCCTACCTGCTGCTGTCTGACTGATGCCTGATTGATATCTGGCTGGGGCCTGCCTGGTGCTGATACCTCCTGCTGCTTGAGACATGAGGTCCTGCTGCCCTCCTGCCTGATGGCCCGATGCCTGACGATGCCTGACGCCTGATTCCTGAAGCCTGCTCCTGTTTCTCCTGATGTCTGCTCCTGCTTCGCCTGGTGCCTGAGATCTGATGATGCCTGCTTGCTGCTGCTCCCCTTGCTCTCTTGCTCTCTCGCTCCCACATGGGCCTGAAGCTATTCCTGGACTGATACAATGGCATGGGATCCATGGTGGTGGCAGTCCCCACTTTTTTTATATGTAAGCCTCGCTCTTATTTCCTACTCTTTTACTATTGCCTGCTTCCCCGTCCCCGTCTCCCTCACTGACCAGAATTTCTATTAAACTGGTTGGACAACATTTGACCTTGTTTGTGTCTCAATTTCACTCCGAGTATATACTAAAGAATCTCCCCTCACTCCGATAATTGGAGCGGGACAATCTTCCATCTATTTGAGAGACAGTTGCTGTGGATAGATGATAAAGGGAGCAACCAAGCTCATCTTTGCCGAGGAGTGGTCTTTGGGTTGGATCCTACTGTCCAAACTGTCCAGTCCACCAGTGGGCACTCTTCACACATTTGTATTTTGTTCCGATGGGCAAAGCGTAAGGGAGGTCATGTTATGTCTAAGAATTCAAGGGGCTTATCTGAATAATAAGCTTGGGCAGTTTGATTTTAAAACAGACGTTTTAAACATAACCTGCTTGCGCAGATTCATCCGTGTCTGAACTTCCTCTGTGCTTTTTCTGACCTTCTCTCCAGTATTACTTGCTGCTGCCTTCTGTAGGAAATTTCGGCTTCTGACATTAGGTAACACAATTCCTTGCGTGTTTATCTTATAAAATGGGATAACTTTCTTAGATTTTTAGAATAAACTGTTTGTGTTATGTTCTTACAATTTATTTCAGCTTCTGTATCTGACAGTAACAGGGATAGGAAAAAGTCACACCTATCTGAGTTGATACCTGTTTTTATTGGCATCAATAAATATACTTTCTGTTCAGTTGCATTTTGCTAACCTAGCCTAGAAACATCTTTCAGTCTTAAAAATAGAAAAGTATTTTCTCTAATCCTCATTTAGTTCTCTAAACCCGTTAAACTTTGAAATTATAAAATGCGTTATGCATATTTTCATTCTTCTACTAATCCTTCTTTTCCTCTAGAAACCTCTGATGTAAATATGCTCCCAGCATATCTTCATTCTTACATCATCCTGGAGGCTTACAGTAATTCAGTTTTCCATGCAATATAATGGTTTCTTTTCCTCCTCTGCAACTACCAGCCACTGATCCTGAATTTAGAAGAGAAATATGTCTAATTCCTAAAATGGAGAGCTCTATAACAATAAGATTTCTCCCATGTTTTCCTCTTATGCTTGAGATCACTTACTTCTTTTTATGCTATCTATTTGCCCTGTAGAATGTATAGGCCTAAGACATCTTATAATCAGAAATGTTCATTTACTTCCACTTATTTTTTTTCTCATAAACTCTTTAAAATATTAAGTTTAGTCTGCAACCTTTGAAGAATTTCACTGGTAACCTGTACAGCTGATATTTCATTTGGCAAAATAGCATGAAGCTGTCCACTATCTGTCAAATTCTTAATCCACTAACAGACTCATTATATTGGTACCAACACTGTATTCCTTCAGGTTACACAGCAGCAACTATTTTACTGAACTAAGATTTTTTCAGTACATTTACAGCATTTATTTAATCTTTAATTTGCAATTTTAACCAAAAAAATTTTGGTGATTATTTCCTTCAACATAAGATGCAAAGTGTTACAATGCAAGTCTTAAACAACTGCATAGAATCAAATACCACTCTCAGAAAAATATGAAAGAGGATAGAAATATAGCATTGCACATAGCCTTAGATACAGCATTTCTTGACTTTTGAATGTCTAACCATGAAAAGTTAACCTAACATTAATACACAGAACGATATGCAAGGACTACACTGAAAGTAATGCCTCTAATTTTATTATGTTTTCCCACAATGTCAGAGGTGAACTTTGGTGGCATGGCAGCAGAGGTTGAACCTTTCTGACAATATTCCATTACTTTTTTTTCCGTGTGACAGATGGCAGCAGAGGGGCATCCAGACCTCGTGTCGTCTGACATGAAAGTGCGCATGAGAACAAGTTGTGTCCCTGAATTCCTCCAAGCAGAAAAAGCTTCCCGCATAGACATTCATTGATGCTTCCTGAATGTTTATGGAGACCAAACAGTGGAAGTCAGCACAGTGAGGCTGTGGATGGTGTGTTTCAGCAGTGGTGACAGTGGGTCACCTACACGGGAGCAGATTTTTACCAGCACAGTACGCAAGCTCTTCTTATCGCTGGTGAAAACACATAGCTAAGGGTGGTGACTCTGTTGAAAAATAGCGTTTTGTAGTTGAGAATTTCCTCTATCAAATAATTATAGAATCACAAAATCATGGAGTGGCCCGGATTGGAAGGGACCCCAAGGATCATCAGATTCCAACTCCCCTGCCACAGGCTGGGCCACCAACCTCCAGATCAGGTACTAAATCAGGTTGCCCAAAGCNCACACGGGCCCACCTTTAGCGTCTGTGAAGGTCCCTCTGGATGGCATCCCTTCCTTCTAATGTGTCGACTGCACCACTCAGCTTGGTATCATTAGCAAACTTGCTGAGGGTGCACTCAATCCCATCACCTATGTCATTAATAAAGATGTTGAAGAGAACTAGTCCCAAGACGGACCCCTTGGGGACACTGCTCGTTACTGGCCTCTACCTGGACATAGTGCGGTTCACCACAATCCTCTGTCTACAGCCTTCCAACCAGTTTCCTATCCCAAATAGGCCTCCCCTCGGAACCGCATCTCTCCAGTTTAGAGATAAGGATGTGGTAGGGGACCATCTCAAAGGCCTTGCACAAGTCCAGGTAGATGACATCGGTCGTCTTCCCTTTGTCCACTGAAGCGGTCACTCCAACACTGAAGGACACCAGATTGGTTCAGGCAAGACCTTCCCTTGGTGAAGCCATGCTGGCTGTCTCGGATTACCCACTTGTCCCTCATGTGCCTTAACATGTCTTCCAGGAGGATCTGTTCCGTGATCTTCCCAAGCACAGAGGTGAGGCTCACCAGCTTGTAGTTCCCCCCATCCTCCTTCCTCCCTTTCTTATAAGAGGGAGTGAAGTTTCCCTTTTTTCTGTCACTGGGGTCTTTGCCTGACAACCAGGACTTTTCCAATATGATGGAGAGTGGCTCAGCAGCCACATCAGCCAGCTGCCTCAGGACACTGGGATCCATGTCATCCAGACCCATAATAGTGTTATTGTGCCCTTTGTATCCGTTGTAGTTTCAAATGGAAATAAATATAAGGCATTACTTTTGGAGCCTTTTCCAAAGGCTATGAAGAATAAAGATTTATTGGACTGTGTTTTGATTTGTATGTCAGTTCAAGTTTAGCTTAAGAAGAATGTGAAAGTACAGGTTTCAGGAAGATCAGTACTGTAAACAACGATCTGCTAGAACTAGAATGATTTGAGTTGCATAATTCTAGTGTATATTGTTAAGTTATTCAGCAGTACAAGTCTGTTCTATTTCTTAATATTATTCTTCATGAAGACTGCAAATATACTTCAGTAAAGTGAGTATTTTCATGAATGGACTGGACACATTATTTACCCTTGAGAACATCTTTATATTCAGCACAGTTCCATGGTTCAGATTACACTTAGAATAGTCATTAGATAATTAATTTCCAAGTGTTTTTCTTCTTTCTGATTAGTAGAAGAGCATTTATGATAATATAATTATAACTATTGCTCTTTAAAAAAGTCTTGAATATAATTATACAGAAGCATTTTTTCACCTGAACTTTCACTACTGCAAGAAATTTAGGAGTCTTTGGGAAAATACAGGTATTTAAAGATTACTTTCTCAGTCAATTTACATTTTATAAGTTTATATTTGTAAGGCTCTAATCACACAGAACTTTTTCAGTGAAAGCAAAGTATTTATCTTCTATTCACTTTGTCCTGTAATACATAATACCCTATAGATTAGTATTAGTCTATTCTGTATACCATGTCAAGTAGCTAGATTTTAGTTATATTCACAGAATCGTAGAATGATTAAGATTGGAAAAGACCTCTAAGATCATCTAGTCCAACCATCAACCCATCAACACCATGCCCACTAGACAATGCCCCTAAGTGCCACATCTTACATGTTTCTTGAACATCTCCAGGAATGATGAGCCCAGAACTTCCTAGGGCAGGGAAGAAATTTTTCCTAATACCCAACCTGAACTTCTCCTGATGTAATGTGAAGTCGTCACCTTTCATCCTGTCACTACCTGGTGACACACTTTACACTTTACCTGGTGAAGAAACCTACTCCACCTCACTACAGCCTTCTTTCAAGTAGTTTCAGAGAGCACTAAGGTCTCCCCAGAGCCTCCTCTTCTCCATATTATGGTTTGCAAAGGCATTACATCTAAATCAAAGATTATTTTAACAACTCAATCATAGAAAACAGTAGAGAAGGACTCATATAATTTGATTTCATATAGTTTAAGCTTGCTGCCAATGAAGTCATCAAGTTATAACTTCTACCTCTAAGTAATGGCAGAAGTTAGGGTGTCCACTGAGCTACAGGAAAAACAAATTATATTGAATTTTGATGTTCTTCATTTCTAGATAATGCTGTCAAATTATATTGATATTCCTAAATACGCCCTAATGCCTTGGAATAATTTTGAAGTGGAATGTATTCTGAGGAATTCTCCACTAAATATATATAATTAATGGCATTATTCCAAGAGAGTAGAGAACGAGATGGTGTATCAGTGCCTGCCAGAAGAAAAAGATATCTGTTTGGCAGCAGAATTGAACAGTTCAATCAAACTATTTTATACAGAAGTGAAGTCATGCAATTGTAAAATTTCTCACCACCTCACAGGACCTCTCACAGATAAAGCATTCCGTCTAGTATGGCTACATAATTAGATCCTTGCCAAGACTACTGCAGAATGAATTCCATAGATAACAAGTGAAGAAGTGGAAAGAGATTAAGTGATTCATGACCCAATTCAGCAAAATGCCTAAGTACATCCTAAATAGAGAAATAATATACACATTTAACAGTAACATGTACAAGCATGTGGCTGGATGTAAGCCAGAGTACCTGTACAAAAATATACCTCAATAAGAGGCAATATTGAGGCTGATCACATGTCCTTGCATCTCTTAAAAAAGCTTATATATCAAGCACAAGTTAATATAGTTTTCCTAAACAGCACACTAACACACCGCAACAGGAGTTGACTGACCAGATGGATTGAGATAGCTGGTTGTCTGAAGGTTATATGAAGACAGTTTTTCAGTCATTTCTTCAGTCATTTGTCATTAGTTTTAATTTTTCAGCAACCATCTACTTGTGCAAAGCATTTGATGCAGTCCTGCACAAAAAGCTTCTCTCTAAAAAGGATATATATATTTTTATCTGAAGGGTGGACCGCCTGGTGGATGAGGAATAAGCTGGAGGTTGCAAAGAGTGTAGTAAATGGCTCAGTGTCCAGGTAGAGATCAATTATGAGTGATGTCCCTCAGGAGTCTGTATCGGGACTGGTACTATTTAACGTCTTTGCTGCTGACGTGGACAACAGGATTGACTGCACCCTCAGGAAGCCTGTGGATGACACTGAGATGAGTGGTGTGGTCAATTTGTTAGAGGGAAGAGATGCCATCCAGAGGGACCATGACAAGCTTGAGAGGTGGGATCATGCAATCTTTAAGCAGCTCAACAAGGTCAAGTACAAGGTCCAGCAACTGGGTGGAGACAATCCCAAGCATGAGTACGGTGTGGGCAATGAGTGGATAGTGAGCAGCCCTGAGGAGAATGACATGGGCATAGTGGTTGATGAAACAGTGAACATGAGCTGGTAATGTGTGCTTACAGTTCAGAAAGCCAACCCTCCCCTGAGCTGCATCAAAAGAAGCAAAGCTAGCAGGCTGAGGGAGTTGATTCTTCCCCTCTACACTGCTCTTGTGAGAATCCCCCCGGAATACTGTGTTTCAGTGTCGGGCCCGCAGCGCAAAAAAGACATAGCTGTGTTTGAGCAGATTGAAAGGAAAGTCACGAAGATATTTAACATGCTAGAGCAGTTCTCCTATGAAGGCAGGCTGAGAGAGTGGGGCTGTTCAGTCTGGAGAAGCCTCTAAGGAGACCTTATACCACCCTTCCAGCACTTAAATGAGACCTGCAGGAAAGATGATTAAAGACTCTTTATCAGGGACTGTAAAGAAAGGACGAGGGGTAATGTTTTTAAACTAAAAGAGCATAGCTTTAGGTTACACACTAGAAAGTGGAAACCGATGATGAGTGTCATTCCCCAAGAGTTTTTGTTGGGACTGGTACTACTTAACACCTTTATCAGTGACATGGGCAATGGAATCGAGTGCAGCCTCAGTAAGTCTGCAGACAACGTCAGGCTGAGTGGTGCAGTTCACATTCTGGAGGAAAGGAATGCCATCCGGAGGGACCTTGACAGGCTTGAGAAGTGAGCCCACGTGAACCTCATGATGTTCAACAAGGTCAAGTGTAAGGCCCTGCACCTGGTTGAGAGCAATCCCAAACATGAATACAAACTAAATGATGAGTGGATAGGGAGCAGCTCTGAAGAGAAGGGCTTGGATGTATTGGCGGATGAAAAACTGAACACAAGCCAGCAATGTACATTTGCAGACCAGAAAGCCAACCACATCCTCAGCTGTATCAAAAGAAGTGCAGCTGTCAGATTGAGAGCGGCAGTTCTCCCCCCCTGCTATGCTCTCATGAGACCCTACCTGGAGTACTGCATTCAGCATGAGTTCGGAGGAGGACAACAAGAATGATCAGGGGGCTGGAGCATCTCTGCTGTAGAGAAGCACTGATGAAAGTAGGGTTACGTAGCCTAGAGAAGAGACGGTTCCAGGGAGACCTTATGGCAGCCTTCCAGTACTTAAAGAGGACTGACAAGAAAGATGGGTAGGGTTTATTTATCTGGGAGTGTAGTGACAGGACACTCTTCAACTAAAGAAGGTACGCTTAGATTAGATATTAGGAAGAAATTCTTTACTCAGAGGATGGTGAGGCACAGGAACGGGTTGCCCAGAGGAGCTGTGGATGCCCCATCCCTAGAATTGTTCAAAGCCAGGCTAGATGAGGCTTTGATCAAACTGATCTGCTGAAAGGGGCGTTGGAAGGAGGTGATCATTACAGTCCCTTCCAATCCAAATTATTCTATGATTCTATGAATCAGGTTTTCAGTCATCAGTTCTCTTGATCAACACTACTACTACTATTGTTATTATTATTATCATTATTACTGTAATTATTAATCTTACTACAAAATATATCTTTAAAAAATAGATGTTATTTTGATACCAGAAATTGGAGCCTACTTTACACTACTGGCAGTATCCCTAGGTGGTACTTAGTACGTGTAAGAACTTTCCAAAGACATCAGCTGCAGATAACATTCCCAATATTTTCACTACTCCCAACTCATTGACTATACCTGAGCACTACAATGTACTTCCTACATCTTCCAGCCTAAGGAATAAAGTAGTTACTGCAGAAAAGATATCTCAAAGCAAAGCAATACAATTTCATTTGTTAGTCTATGAGTTGTAATGAATAGAAATGGAAGTCATGGAGGAAGACTACCACTAAAGTTTTGAAGAATTTCTAGACCCTGAGGAACAAAAGACAACATGGAGCAGGTATTAACATCAATAATTAAAGGATGAGATAGGAACTCCAACCTTCTATGATATCATCTTCTCTTGCTTTTTAATCTGCAAACTTTCATCTATTCAAATTTTACTCTAAGAATCTGACTTTCACAGTGTCAGGTCCTTCTGTACTATTATAAGTTGTACATTTAAGCAAAGAAGCATGAACAAGAAAACGGTATCATAAGTGCAAATTACGTTGAAAATAATTGTTATGGCTGCCATTATGAGGGAACACATTAACGTCTTCTTCTCTTGAGTTTCTTACTTAAACTGAAGTTCTCCTCCTAGATTCAGATGACTTCAGTTCAAGCGTGGAATGGATTCTCTTCTACAGCCTCTCTATGAGCAGAGAGGTTTTTTTCCCAACGGCTATGTATGAAGTATTCAGTGATTTCAGCAGGAGAATTTCTATCTGTTACTGCAAACCTGGCTGAAAAATGTCATATATATGCTACCTTTAAATGATAGGCAAAATATGTGATATTCACCACTAAAGCAATTTCAGAAGAGAAATCAGAACTACAGCTACAGGTGATAAAGTTACCCTTCCATTTAAGAAAAGGATGAAGCCTTGGAGCAGGCATTCTCACTAAATCAAACTTGTCTTAAGAGAAACCACCTGAGTTACTCTCATTAGCAGTCATTTAAATACAGCTACAGTAAATTCCCAATTAAAAAAGAAAAAAAAAAAAAAACCACTTCTGAAGAACCAGGCAACAAAAGAATGTCCATTCTCCAGATAAAATGCTGAATTTCACTTCACTCAAGTGTAAGTGGGTGAATTTACCATTAAGTATAATGTAGTCATATAAGCAATAATTCTCTTGGTATTCTTAGAGATTTTGAGACATAATGCTATCGTAGAATGACGGAATCATGGAATGGTTTGGGCTGGAAAGGAACTTAAAGATCAACTTTCCAAGCCCCCTGCCACAGGCAGGGTTACCACCCACCAGATCAGGCTGTCCAGGGCCCCATCCAACTTGGCCTTGAACGTCTCTAGGGGTGGGGCATCAACAACTCTGGACATCCTGCTCTGCTGCCTCCTCACTACCACAGGTAAACTTAACACCTAGATATCAAATAAAACTTGAAAAGTGCAGTAATAAAAAATAAACCCTATATAAATAATTGAAAAAGCAGCTGGGAGGGAGCCATAATCTCCAAATACCCTTTTTGCACTCAGTATGTTGCCATGTCTCTCAGATATTCTTAGATGAGCCAGAGTAATATTGGAGTGATTTCTGTACTTGCTACTTCTGTATCTGTGCCCTCTTTTATGAGGAGTTGTGAGATATATCACTTCATTGCCTAATAATATTTGTGATATTTTTGAATCCATTACCTTTATGCACAAGACCAGGGACAGGAAACACATTTCAGAAGAAACATATGTGTTGAGGGCTCTGAAAAAATATTTACAAAAGTTGTTGAAGTCTATGTGCAGAGTAAAAAACGAGGCTTCACCTCCTTACTTGACTGCAGTGGTCAGCTGGATTTGCAATTAAGCCCATGCTGAGATCACTACCTATCCACTTTCATGATCAAACAGCATACATGTGACTTTGCACAGCTTCTAACCAGATCAGATCAGCAGTTGATATGGAAATCAGCAGTTGATATGACTTGATTTTTAAGAGCTTGAAAAATTACGTATATAACAATACTAAAAAGTAGTATCTCAGAAGGAAACGTTATGGAGATGAAAGTGTCACCACATCAATGATGTCAATAGTTATTAAGTATGTCATTTAAAATGCTATCTGCTTTAACTGCAATTTTTCTGAAATAATAGGTTGGGGAAGTACTCTCTACAACTTAAATTGCCAGTAACTGTGAGAACTCACAAAATTTAACACTGGTCATAAGTTTAAAAGTAGAAAAGCAAACTGAAACTCAGTACTGCACTTTATCCAGACACTAGTTCACACTTTTCTGAGACTGTAGTACTTGTATTTGCTACATTTACTAGATACTCCCAGCAATTAGACTCAATTCAACCTCTATATTATCTTTATAAGACATAGGATTTTTGCATAATAACGCCAAACCAAATTATTACTACTTAACTGGGTGTTCAGCTCTCTGTCCCCACAATAACCGCAGACTCTTGTATTCTCAAATCAAAGCAGTGGGAAAGGGATTTCTGATCCCATGAATTTTTGCTTTCTATGAGTTTTTCTGGGGAAGGAAAAGGAAAGAAGATATCTGCAGTCAGTTTCAATTTTCTACTTTTCTAAGCAGTCTCAAATCTTCTCTGCCTCTACGCAGATCATTGATTTCAAATGCAGCCTACCATCTTATTTGCTATTCTTTGACCCTCTCCTGTCTTCTTGCAGTGGGTTGCCTTCTCTCACAACTTTCACAAATTATGAAAAGTCAACTGCAAAAAGCAAGGTCATCCAAAGACATCAACCAAAAGTAATTTCTTATCTATTGTATCATCACCTTTACAACACAATGAACAAAATATGATCACCTAGATGAAGGGGGAGAAAATTCCTAATTCATCAGCAACTTGCACTGCTGCTCTCATCCCACCAACATACATTCATACAACTACATACTCCCAAGCCAATCCCACCTTTCAAGTCCTCTTGCCCTCTAAATATATTTCCCTCCTACTCCCTTCCAGGAACCCTGCTTCTTAATTTACCACTGCTCAGCCTGAATAGGTCAATACTGAGAATTCAGTCCCTGCATGGCACATTGAGAGAACATGACCTTCTTCCTCAGGATGCAATTCATGAAAATGTTTAAATACATTTGTGACAGGGCTGGGATCTGCTATGTAAAAAGTTACATATCTGTGAAAGGAGAGGGAAGTGCACAGTGATTTCTTTGTATATTAGTGAACTTGTTGGCAGACCAGGTGTTGTTTGTGTAAGTAACACTTTCTCCTTGTAAGGCACTAGGTGCTTAGAGAACCGACCTTAGACACACATCCTTTTCATAGAGCTGGTCTTGAAGTCTGTGCCTCCCTTCTCCTTCTCAAGATAGCCTGTCACTATTCCTACTGTTGGAAGTCGACTCAGCTCTGCCAAACAGTTTTATCGGCCTGTCAGAAAAGCAAACCATTTGTGTCCTCCATCAGTTATGCACTCTGCAGATCCATTTTCCATTCTTTGATTTCTTCTACAAAAAAGTAAAGATTTTCCTTTCCTTTTTCTTCTCCCCTTAACTTTCTCACCTGGTTCTATAAAAAATTAATGACCTCAAAGCTAATCTTGTACTAATAGAAATTGACCATTAAAGTTAAGATGCTCCCTGCAAATAATTTACTTGTGGTTCAGGGATTGTTGTCCTGTAATGGATCTTTGGTATCAATAATATTTCTAGTTTTTCCCATCAGGTTAAATATTCTTCTGAGGAAAACAGGAAACTAAGAGTGTCATCTTGTCTGTTTTCCCTCAAGTTAGTGACGAGTTTCCTCCCTTCCTTATTAACAAAAAGAAAGGAGAAAAAAAAAAGTGATGGATGGCAATGAGAAAGCTGTTAGAGATGGAATGGGGAGCTGCTTTTGTGTGAAACAATCTACTTTGATGTTACTGTTGAGTGATGGATTCAAAGCCCTTTCCTATAATCTAGCTTCATTTTAACTGTCTTTCTGGTTTACAAAATCACCTTAGAAAGTACTGAATTTTCTGTCATTTCTTGACATAGCTGTTCTGTACGCGTATTTGTTCATTTGTTTAGTTTTCCTAGATGAACTTTTCTGGATATACTTGGTGTTTTTGAAATCAGAGTTTATTTCCTTTTATTTCTACTGGAAGACAGACAAGAGTAGCAAAGCAAAGTTTAAAGGATCCTCCTTTGAGCATCAGTTGCATTCAAAGAATCAAAGAATATCGTGAGTTGGAAGGGACCCATAAGGATCATTGAGTCCAATTTCTGGCTCAACACACGACTATCCATCTTGAACTAAATCAATGTAGGCATTCTTAAGAAACAACACAAACATTCACAAGTATCTTCAGAAGTCACCAAGAGTAAGTGCAAGGGCAATAGCAGTGGAAGGAGGCTACAGACACCAATCCCACACTTTTAGTGAGACCTCAGTCACCTATTAATTGAGTTGTTGTACAGATTAATGACACCTGTACCATCTTTTGGTACAAGACAGAAAGTCTTCTCTGCCAAAATTCTCACAGCAGAGTCAATCTATCCATATTCTTCTTAGCAAAATTTAACGTTATCAAAATTGCCAACTATGTTTTATTTTCAGTATCTATTTTTTCACTATGTAAAAATCAGAGTATGTTTCCTTTTTCAGATGCTGCTCTGAGCTTTCAGTTCTGGCAAGTGAAAAAAATCAAACCAGAAAAGCCTTGACTTGATTTACAGACTGAGATAAATTGCATTGGAAATTATTGCTGATAAATTACTGTTGAAACACTAAAGACAAGATTCTGAGAGTTTCATTTCTTCTGGCTGTGATCCTACTGAGATGGAAATATCAGCTGGAGCCCAAGACTTACTAGTTTAAGTACTGAATAGTGTTTCTCAACCTCTTCAAGAAAAGTTCCTTTATGGTGGACTTAATACATTCTTTCCTTTACCTTAAAAAAAAAAAAAAAAGAACAAAAAACACATGTGAAACTCCTTGGTCTTCCTCTAAAAAGTTGTGCAAATGGTTGATTTAGATTCTTTTTGCATTTTTTTTTTTTTTTAACTTTGCAATCAAGTAAATCACTACAGACTTTCAGAACGACAAACTACAAACTCTTCATTTTTGTGTGGTGAGGGACAGACGGTGCAAATAATATTTGAATAATACTTGAGAATTCAGGAGAGCTATTTGTTGGTGGTTTTTTATTTATTTTTGTTTTTGCTTAGAAGGATTCTTTGTTTACTTGTTTAACATTAATAAATCTGCTGGGAACCTAGAACTCTGTCTGTTAAAAGTCGACGTAAAAACATCTTTCCTCATGAATACCTTTTTCTGCAACTTATCATAGAATCATAGAATCATAGAATGGTTCAGGTTGGAAGGGACCTTAGAGATCATCTTGTTCCAACCCCCCTGCCGTGGGCAAGGACACCTCCCACTAGACCAGGTTGCCCAAAGCCCCATCCAGCCTGGCTTTGAATACTTCCAGGGAGGGAGC